>JALNQK010000017.1:0-404689 GCA_028458525.1 Ophiosphaerella herpotricha
AGGTGGGCTGTTCTGATATTTTGATTTCTGATTTCTGAGTTTGGTATCCGACCTTCATAGGGTAACAGTCCGCCGTACTCTACCTACGTCGTGCTGCGCCACATGGCGCAAAATTATTTAGTGATTACTTACCTGCTTTACTGAATTGCAGTCACCGATCGACAAAACTTACAGAGATTGTCGCCCAGGCTGCCTAGTTCCTTACTCTGAGGCTATCACGGAATGAAGCCTTGGGCCCGCCACTGTCGAAATGGCGCTAGATATCTCGTATAGAGGCCACCTAAGATGATGGTGTGGCTTACCTTCGTAGCCCTCCGTAATGAAGTGTAGACTTTTAGGTCGATTCATGATCAGGCAGTATCATTACAAGTCTTGAATCAATGCATTTACTCTAGGCTATCGGCTACCGTGAGCGCTGTTTAGTGTAGAATCCTAGCTCTTTTTTCGAATAGGTAATGCCTACAATCCAAGTGATTTGAGGCTCTACTAGCCCTACGATTATAGGCTTGGCCGGCGACCTTGTTGATTACTATTCAACTTGTTCCGTGTAGGCAACTAATTCTTACGAAGTGGCCAATATGAAATCTATCCCTTATATGGATGTCTGATAGATTTGTTCAGAGAGGTCTAAAAGCAAGTCTCAAACTCCTTCGAATGGACTCTTTTCTGTATGCTAAGTATTGCGTTACCTGATAAAGATTGAGTTTATTGTTGCTCAGGCGAAGCCCCCAATTCTCCTCTTAGCTTCGGAATCAATGTATTATATGAATAGAGTACATTTTCCAAGTAAAGAACCAAGAAACCAGGATTAGATGATATCCAGACTAGGGGGGTATGGTATGCTGTGGCTGGATGTAAATAGGGCATGCAATATTCTAATGTTCTCATCATGCCTGACCTGCGGAAGCGGTGAGCTGCATCCAGTATCTTGTACGTATATCTGGAAGAATATTCCTTGTTCGGGGACTACCGGCAGTGGCATTGCCGTTGTAATATCACACCACTTACGATATACGCCTGCTAAAGCCAAGAACAGTGAACACCGTTCAAGTTAACGTGGCTCTTTTTCGCCAATCATTGTATCCGTCAATCTCTTGATTTGGAGCCTCTCACAGTGTGAGGGGGAACATTCCTTGCATAGTGCATTCGCAATCGACTTTTATTGTTTGCTTACTGAATTTAGCTCCTTGTGACCCAGTTCTTTATATTCTCTTGGTTCTTTTCCCTAATATTCCCAGTAAACTATTCAAGTCATACAAACTACCCTTTCGCCATGAGATTAAATACCAACCCAGGATCTACTCGTGTCGGCAACGTCGAGATTCATGACCTCTTTCAGGTCACTGAGCTTGATGCTGGCCACTCAGTAGACACACATAAGTCTCACAATTGTAATGGCAGCAGCGTTAACTCTACGGACAGTAACACAAGCATTGCCTTCTCCCATGATTCGCTCGGTATCATTGAAGCTCAGCTCGCCATTGTAATTCCTTGCATGGACGAAGAGCAGCCAATTCTCGAAGGCGTCCTTTCTGGCATCCCCCACGAGTGCCTGATCATTCTCGTGTCGAACTCGAGTCCCTCCAATTTCAAGGCTGAATGTACACTACTTGCTGGATTCTGTGACAACACCCAACGGTCAGGAATCGCTGTTCATCAGAGAGATGAAGGTCTCGCTCAGGCCTATCTTACTGCTGGTATGCCAGAACTTGTCGAGACGGCCCTACCTCCAGGTGAGGCTCTGCGCATCCGCAATGGGAAGGGAGAGGCGATGATGATCGGGGCAACTTTCGCGAAACTTTATGGAAAGAAGTTTGTGGGTTTCATTGACGCTGACAACTTCGTTGCAGGATCTGTGCATGAATACTGCAAGGTATTTGCTGCAGGTCTGTACTACGCCCTTCAATGCACCGGATATGGTGAAGATACTTCTATTTCCGGCCTAGCTCGGGCAGCCACAAACATCCATCCTATGGTACGCATCAAGTGGAAGTCAAAACCCAAGCCCAAGGACAACAAGATCGTCTTCGAGACATCCGGAAGAAGCTCTCGTGTCGTCAATAAGTGGATGAACAACTTTTTGAACGCGCTTACTGGCTGCGATCTCCGCAACGAAACGATCCAAACCGGCAACGCAGGTGAACATGCTATGAGCACCGACCTAGCCCTGTTACTTAGTTTTGCAAATGAGTACGCAGTTGAGCCATTCCAACTCGTTAATTCATGGGAGCAATTCGGATCTCCAACTTCTGCCCTCAACCAGTCTTTCGGCGCCGAGCAGTTGTATAACAATGCATCCATCCCCATCAAAGAATGCAATCCTTACAATACACCGCCAGCATCTGCACCGGCTTCGCCCTATTTATCAGAATCCAGCGACTCGCATTCCGTTCGCGTCTTGCAAATTGAGAGCCGCAATCCCCATTTCCACGACACCAGCAAAGGCGAGAAGCATATCCAACGCATGCAAGTCCAAGGTCTCAGCACAATCTATCATTCGTGGCTAACGCCCCAACCGCTGAAAGATAAATTGCGTGCGTACATGAAAAATGAATTCTCTTCTGCGGGTGTTGGTGTTGATGCTGACGGAGTACCGGCACGCGCTCGGGTGTATCCACCGCTTGCAAAAACGGATATTCGGCTGTTTGGAGAAGCCGTACAAGAGGCTGCTAGCCTGATGGTGATTAGAAATACCATACCCGGAAGCTTGGAAGAAACTTGGTTGTAGATACCAGAAAGTGAGCATAGGTTATTAGTTTGATCGGTCCTGTTTATGCAAGGGGCTAGTCATGGCGTCCAGCGATAGGCTAGTAGAGGATCATGTGGTGTTGGTTGAGGCTTTCTAGGCGCCTGGTAATACCCGCATTTCTAGGCGGCTTGAAATTACGGTCAACGAATAAGAAATAATAAGGATTAACCCGAAATGTAAATGTGATGATTTCATTCGTGGATAGAGTTATATCGGATGTTCCGCGGAATCCATTGGGAGACACTGACTTTTTGATATGATACTGCTTAGGCAGACCTACCGGTAAGCCTCATGCGGCCTAGGTGCATAAGTCGCGTGCCCTTTCCCATTCTCCCCACCCTTTTCTCACGATAATTGGTCACGATCCCAACCAAATAACATGTGGCTTTCTAGTCGCGTGACTAATGTGCAGGTAGCCGCAGAAGCACAACTATGGCGTCACTAAACCGTTATTTTATCATCATCATCATTATCATATACCTCAGACCCCTCAAAATGCTTGTACTCAAAGAATATTGACCAGAAGTTTTGTTAAGTGTAGTCCAATCGACCAGGCAAAGCTTCCGTTTTGCCTCATTAGACCCAGCACAAGTAGATTGAAAAACCTGATACCTTCCTAAAAAGCAAGTGGGGCCTGCCACCCATGGCCAAGTCGCTGCTCTTGTTCTGCCAATGCTTCTAGCGGCTTGCCCAATCTCGTTGGGAAGATAGGTACCTAACCACGTGAGTTTAAGGGTTCCAACGGGATAGCTATGGTGGGGAGGTTTGCTGATCGTTTGGTGAGCCCAGCTTGTACTGAGATCTTGACTAAGTCGGATACGCCCAAGGTTACAGTTGAAGCACAAGCCACGCTCCAATGGAGATGACTCCCTTGATAGCAAACGATTCACCATTGTGAGCTAGAAGCCGTGGGGAAATACAGGAGTACTAGAATAATTTCATGTTTCAGATCCCCCAAACCATCTATTTCCCTCAACGCTCTGTTTGTACGAAGGCTTCAGGTGGGCATCGAATATCCAGATACCAAAGGCTATAGTCCCCTCAAGCACATTGTAGTTTATATGACCATTGAGGATCTCGCTCTATTAAGTCGCACTCATCTGCTAGCCAAGCAGGAGTTAATTAGAGCAGCATGGCATGGTAGTTCGGAGCAGTGTTAAAAATTCGGATCTTCCGAGCATCAGTCATACTAATATCGGTTTTTTGGACTCTCTTCTCCGCACCGATGCTAGAAGCCTACTTCAAAAATTTAAAACTACTTATAGAATAAGAGTTTGTATACAATGCATGGATTAATTCATATAATAGCGTGGTAGAATTACTACTTTGGAGAATAACACAGCTCCACTGACAGATTCGTAGCACATGCAACACACGTACCGTATTCTCTTGGGGCGCTTTCAATGGCGTTCGCGTCACGGGCCAATGCCTCATAATCCAGCTGGGAATGGCTCTTCCAAGATGACATGTTGCGTTCCAGAAAGGACATGTTGGTGCCACACGACGAAGTAGCATCTATTATGGTGAAAACTTTGAGTAGTATACTTACTGAGGCGTACCCGTGGACTCGTCCAAGCGCAATATTTCCGGGGCTCTTTATATATGTCAGAAAAGTCGAACACAATGGGCACGGTTTCCTAGTGATGAGGGATTTGGACGTTGTTGCGAGGCCGTGGATTTGAAGCTGTCAAGCTCGGGAGATGTCGCATTGAAGACCCTTGCCCCTCCGAGAAGTTAGGCTTGGCCAATCTCTAACCGAAGAAAGCCCGCTATGTCACGGCTTGCTAGTCTCGAGCCAACCCAACAAACGACGCAGTGTACGCCGGTTTCCTCTGCCCATTTCCCTTTGTCTTCGTGATAACGCCGTATTCACGATGCAGGCCCTTCGAAATCCCCTGCGCACGGCGCTCTCCAAGTCGGCAACCAGGCAGTATGCGACAGGCTCTTCGCAGTATGCCGAGACTATCAAGAACCTCCGTATCAACAGCGACACAAAGGTTCTCTTCCAGGGCTTCACCGGCAAACAGGGAAGGTGAGGGCAAAACAAAAGAAGCCAGGCTTTGGAGAGAGTGGGAAATTAATTGACGGCAGCTTTCACGCACAACAAGCGATTGAATACGGTATGCGCCCACGCCAGCCATTGTGCCCCAGACGAAGACGAGCCATTGACACGAAACCACAGGCACCAATGTCGTTGGAGGCACCAACCCAAAGAAGGCAGGCTCTGAGCATCTCGGAAAGCCCGTCTTTGCGAGCGTAGCAGATGCTGTCAAGGAGACGGGAGCCACCGCCTCGGCCATTTTCGTCCCGTATGCTTGCTAAGTTTCCGACCAGCCAGACCGCCCACAACTGACAGCCACGTAGCCCACCAGTCGCTGCGAAGAGCATCGAGGAGGCCATTGCCGCAGAGGTACCTCTGATTGTGACGTAAGTGTGCATGTGAATCTGAGGCGCTTAGAAGCTCACAGCCCTAGCATCACCGAAGGAATCCCACAACATGGTATGTTTTCCGAGTGCAGATATCGAGCCAACATAGGCTGATAGTGTTAGACATGGTTCGCATCACGGATATGCTCAAGTCGCAAAATAAGTCTCGCATGGTCGGACCCAATTGCCCTGGTATCATCGCTCCCGTGCGTCTGTCCTATAGGAACTTATATCCGGCCATGGCTAACAAGACTCGTAGGGCCGATGCAAGATTGGAATTATGCCTGGTTTCATTCACAAGCGTGGCCGTGTTGGCATCGTCTCTCGCTCCGGAACCCTCACCTACGAGGCCGTCAACCAGACCACCCAAGCCGGCCTTGGGCAGTCCCTCGTCGTCGGCATTGGCGGAGATCCATTTTCTGGAACCAACTTCATCGATTGCTTGAAAGTCTTCTTGCAAGACGAGGAGACGGACGGTATCATTATGATTGGAGAAATCGGTGGTTCAGCCGAAGAGGACGCGGCAGACTTCCTCAAGGAGTACAACACGGCCAACAAGCCTGTTGTTAGCTTTATTGCCGGTATCTCCGCACCGCCAGGCAGGAGAATGGGCCACGCCGGTGCCATTGTTAGCGGAGGAAAGGGCGATGCCAACTCTAAGATCCACGCCCTTGAGGCGGCCGGTGTTGTCGTTGAGCGCTCGCCTGCAGCGCTAGGAAAGACATTGTACGACCAATTCGTCAAACGCGACCTGATATGAGCAGCGACAGGGGAGTACAGTGGTGGTGGAAACGTCTAAATGGTTGAGCGCGCCCATTGTAAATTTAGTCATTTAGAGCAGCTTCATATCTGCACACGCCTTTCATGTGCCTCGGGTCCAAGCTCCAATAAAAAGTTCCCCGCGCATTCTACCACCGCCTCGCATCCAAGCCTTCTCCACACCACTCCATACCATGTCCAAAACAAGAACAAAAAAAGCTCGCCGCGAATTAAAACGAGATGGCGCTCGCAAGATCGCCGCCCACCACCGCAAAGTAGCAAAAGCATCCACAGCGCCGTCCACCGCGAAACCCACGCCCAAGAAACAACAAAAGGACACGCCCACACCCCGCCCACCCCTCCAAGCCTCGCAAAAACACGCCATCCCCTTCGGCCCCTACGACCACATCCTCCTCGTCGGCGAGGGCGACTTCAGCTTCACCCACAGCCTCGCCATCGCCCACGGCTGCGCCAACATCACCAGCACATCCCTCGACGCGCTGTCCACCCTACACGACAAATACCCATCGTTCGCGCCCCTCGCCGCCGACCTCGCCGCCCTGTCACCCCCCGTACCGCTGCACCACGGCATCGACGCCACAAAGCTGTCGTCGTACAAGCACCTGCGCTGCGAGCGCGACGACGATGAAGATGCTAGCTGGGACACGGTTGGATTCATGTTTCCGCACACGGGGGGGCTGAGCACGGATGTGAACCGGCAGGTTCGCGGCAACCAGGCGCTGCTGGTGGCGTTTTTCAAGGCGTGTCTTGAGACGGGGACGGCGGGGCAGCGGATGCGGGTGCTTGCTGCGCAGCGGGGTGCGGCGGCGGCGGTGCGGGCGCCGTTTTTGCGCGTGGGCGGACGCGTCGTGGTGGCGTTGTTTGAGGGCGAGCCGTATTCGCTGTGGAATGTGAGGGATTTGGCGAGGCATGTGGGGCTGAAGGTTGTGGAGAGTTGGAGGTTTGATGCGGGGCAGTACCCGGGGTATAAGCATGTGCGGACGCTGGGGGCGCTGGAGGGGGGTGGCGGGTGGAAGGGTGAGGATAGGGAGGCGAGGATGTATGTTTTTGAAAAGGTGCCATTGGTGGCGGATAGCGATGAGGAGAAAGAGTTGGAGAAGGGAGTGGGGACGAAGAAGAAGAAGAAGGGTGGGAAGAGGGCGAGAGAGGAGAGTGGGAGTGAGGATGAGGAGGGTTGATTGTTGGGAGTGGAAGAGCATAGCGCAGTGCTATGTTGGGATGATGCGCCATTGCATCAGGGAAGAAATACCTAACGCCTCGCTATGCCACAAACAGATCTGGATCCTACCGGCTGGTCCCAAGCCCTCACATTATATACACCTTGCGCACCTCATCCTGCTTCCAGGCCTCTCCCTTGATGCCATCGACCGGATCCCTCACCCAACCAGTCTCTGTCCCCACCTTCTTATTGAAGGCATCCAGTCGCTCGCTGCCATAGACGCGGCCATTAGGAAGCACCACTGGGTCGCTCTCGACAATGCTCTTCGTGTGGTGTGCGTACGGGACGTTACGTGCCAGTTCATTGAGCTCGGTGCTGCAGATGGGGCATACCGTAGTAGTCGAGGAGGAGGCATTGGCTGACGACGAAGTATACGCAGAGTGACAGGCTGGGGTTTTGAGCGCGGAGAGGCCAGCAGACAGGGCGATATGAAGAAGTGGTCGAGGAGGGAGTGAATAGAGCCGGTGATGTGTGGAGAGGAATAGCGAAGCCAAATGTGTCCAGCGCGACGGGGAATATAGAGACTAGAGCCATTAGCAACACGAAGAATACTTATCTTCCAACATAAACTTACCGCATAGGGTTCTACTTCATCCCACGGTCGGTACGCCAGCAAACCTGCCGCTCTCCCCAGCAGCTCAAAGTCCCCACTCGCACTCAAATACTTCTTCGCGTGCGCCCTCGCTTCCACAAGCTTCGCCTCTCCTCCTCCCCCACCAATAGTAACGCCATTAAGCACATCGCTCTCAATGCCATCCATGCCACTCATGCCCGTCTCATGCCCCTGCCTCACAAGCTCAATGTACTGCTGCAACCTAAGCTCAAATTCAAGCATGCTACTCGCCTTCTTGAGCTCTTTGCTATGCTCCTTGCACCACTCCAGCGCCAGTGTCGTGCTCATACCTTCGCGCAAACTGCGCTCGATCTTGTGACATGCAACAAAAGCATCCACGTCCACGAGCTCGGTGATGTCCTTGCTCTGCGCAAGGTGGGCCGCAGATTCAGAGTAGCCTTCGCGCAGGAGGTAGTCAACGAGGAGACGGGACAGACGTGTGCGAGACCACTCGTCGTATTTGACGTCCACGAGGCTGTTCACATCGTACAGGTCTTGGAGGTGGCGGAGCCGCGCTTTGGCGTGGGTGTGGATGCGCATTTCCTCCTCGTGTAGGTTTTCAAGTTTCCGCTTTAAGTTCTGCATTTTCGATAGCATGGAATCCAGGGACTCGAGGGTGGCGGAGGGTGAGGATGAGGCCGCCGTCTTGGTGGTTGCAGCGAGTGAAGTGGTGAGGTTGGTGGACGAGTGCTCGATCATGCGTTGCGCGTTTTTGAAGTTGCGGCGGGATAGCTCATAGGGCATGCGAAGGAGCGGTTGGTCCTGTGGCTTGTTGGTAAGTCATGAGCCAGTCTTGAAGCGTGGGGAGGCGGACGAGGAGCAGATGCGACTCTGCATTGAGCTTGGTTGACGTGAGCTCCGCCATAGCGGGCGAGGGCGGTCTCGGAATTTATTATTGCACTATCAGCAATACTGCGTTATGTGATCCGTGGGGCCAACCGCCATCATCCGTCAGTGAAGCTTGCGGGGTGTCGTGTTGGTCGTCAGTGCTCCCCCAGAGCTTCAGCACGTGCACCAACCAACACCTGGCACCACTCCAAATCAAAAGGCACTTGCTCTGAGCATGCTATGTCATTCTGTTCGCAAACCGCAAATCTAGTAACTCCTCTAAAACCCAATGCATCGTAACCCAGAATCCAGATGCCTCTACTCATGCAGAACGACACTGACGCAGGTCGCGCGGAGCTACCAGCCTACTGCAGAGGTATCCTAAACCCTGCCCCAAGGCCGTTACTTTTTGACTACACGCATCCCGCAGCCCAAAGGACCGCGTGCAAATTGCTAAACCCTATTCCAAGAATCTCTCTAGAGAGCACCCGTCGACGTCATCTTCTTTCGGAGATGGTTCTTGTACTCGCCAATGCTGCCGTCCCATCGGCGCACAGTCTTGTGCTCGCACACCATAATGTCCTTCGCAATCTTGTCAAGGAGTCTGAAATCGCGTTAGCTGGAATATATGTACTGTGCATAGGATAAACTTACCGGAAGTCGTGAGACACGACCACGACACCACCGCTGAAAGCATTGATGGCATCCGCCAAACTGTCAATTGTGGGGATATCTAGACCGTTGGTAGGCTCGTCTAGAAGCAGCATATTGGGCCCTTCGATAGCCAGGAGAGCGAAAACGATACGAGACTTTTGGCCATCTGAAAGTGTGGCCATCTTGGCAGTTTGCCCTTCACCAGTCAAACCATAACGACCAAGCTGTTGGCGCCAGTACTGGTAATCTTGGCTAATGTGGGCAAACTTATCGCGAACGAAATCCAGGGAGGACTTGGTAAGATCGAGCTGCTCAGCCGAATGCTGGCTGTACACACCAAGCTTCAAGTGGGTATGGCGAGACACAACACCACTCGTCGGGCTAAGCTTGCCAGTGAAGATGTTAAGCAGGGTGGATTTCCCAACACCATTGGGTCCGACCAGAGCTGTCCGCGAATCCATATCGACACCAAAGTCCAGATTCTCGTACAGGTTGTCCTTCTTCTCACCCGAGTATGAGAAAGTAACGTTGTCAAGTGAGAGCACAGGCGGGGGCAATTTCTCGACATCGGCAAATCGGAAGGTGAAGACGCGATCAGGTATGACAGGCTCAATGAGGCCGTCGGCCTCCATCTTGTCGAGGATCTTTTGACGAGACTTGGCTTGCCTGACCAAATTGGCGTAGGTACCGGCCGAGGCAATGAACTTCTTGATGTGCTTGATCTCGTCTTGCTGCTTTTCGTAGGCCTTCGTCTGGTTGACCTCCTGCTCGGTTCGCGTCTTCATATAGGTATCGTAGTTACCGCCATAGTAGAGGAGCTGCTTCATGCGCATGTCGATCATGTTTGTGCAGACACCGTTTAGGAAGTCCATGGAATGCGAAACGAGAATAAGTGTGCGGTCCCACTTCTTCATGTACTCCTCGAGCCACACACAGGCCTCCAAGTCCAAATGGGCAGTTGGGTCATCGAGCAGCAGGAGGGCAGGCTTGACGAACAGGGCCTTGCCGAGGGCGACACGCATACGCCAACCACCAGACATGTCCTTTGTCTTCTTGTTGATAGTGACTTTGTTGAAGCCAAGACCAGTGAGAATGAGCGAAGCGCGGGTGTGGAAGGTGGAGGGGTCCATTTCCTCCTGGCGCTCGTAGATTTCCTCAAGAATAGGGCTCTCGGGGCCGTCCTTCTCAAGAATGTCCTCGGCCAGCTTCTCCAGACGAGCCAGCTCGTTTTCGGCCTCGCGCACAACCCACTCGAGGGCGCCCAGCTCGGTCTTGGGGGCGCCCTGGTTTAGCAGGTAGATGTCGATGTGGTCTGGGAAGGGAAACTCGCGCTTGTCAATGGCCTTGAGCAGCGTCGTCTTGCCACATCCGTTCTCTCCCAACAGACCATAGCGGCGGCCGTAGTTAACTTCGATGGTGGTGTCGTTAAAGAGGACGCGGCCGTGGAAGACGAGCGAGGCCGATGTGATCTTGACGTCGCGGGAGGCCTCCAACGAAGCCAACACACCTGTCGTCACGCGGTCCGAGAGACCGTGCTTGTCCTCTTGCATGGTGAGCTTCTTAACCTCCTCGTTCAGCTCGAGGTCCTCGGCCGGCTCGTCGTCGCCGTTGACTGACGACGCCTTAGACGCGTTTTTTGAGTTCGCCTTGGATGCCACCCGGGAAGTGGCTGTTTTCTTGGGCTTGTCAGCGCCATCGGCGGCGCGCTTTGCCTGACGGGCAGCCTTGGATGCAGAAACCATGGCGGATGAGTCGGGCTTGGTTGTGGTCTTGTGGAGAGGAGAGAAAGAAATTTAAAAGTGTTGGATCAATGCCCTTCTGTGACCCCGCTAAGCCCACTTCTTATCGATACTACCGAATGCTGCTGGGCGGGGTGATGCGATGGTGCAGCACGAGAAGGAGGTAAAAGTTAAGGGTAATATGTTTTATGCTCGACACAGACAAAAAGAGGATGCGATATTCGTGTGCGAGGCTCAGGCTTAGGAATAATGTAGGGAGCCAAGGGCCTGCTGTGAAAGGCTGATTTTCTTTTCTGCTGCTGTGGCGAGTAAGCACAGCCAATCAGGCGTGCCTAAATATTTGTTAGTCTATCTACTCTCCAGGCATCGTGATACCCAGGTACTCATTTTGCAAGGCAACACATATGTTCCGAGCAGACAATAGAGTGGCTTGATCAGTGTAACTAAACATGTGGCGGCGTTGTCTCCGTGGCTAGGTGTTGTCAGAACTCCTCGGAGTTGCCATGATCGCCATTAGTCTTATCTACCCCCATACCACAATGCTCCACAATGTATGATAGATAACGCACGCTCAAACTTGATTAACACCATGCATGCTCCCACTTCTTTCGCTTCGACTCGGAACTATGGTGAACTCTGTGCTGCTTCGTTCACTGGCTGCCTCCGTCTCTTCTAAATCCTTTTCATCGTCCCTATTATTCATGGCGTCTACCCTCTGCTTTAGTCGTTTTCTCAGCTTCTCCAGCATTTTGGTCTCTTCGGCGTTCAGGCTTAGATTGTCAGGCAGGAGCACTTCCGCACCTGTGATCAGTATCCTTTCGTCGTTGTGATCGTATCTTTGCTCCATTGCACTCTCCCTCCTTTCCACTCCACCGCGACCATCTGGCACCGTCCCCACATCCTCCTTCTTCGCTTTCCTCAAATCCATGGGCGTCCACCAGTATATTGGAAACTGCCTTTGTATGTTGTTGATAACCAAAGCTACTATCAGCATGAGCGATGCACCCCACATCACCAGTCCCACGAAGTACCATCCCATCGCGATGATCGCAGGCTCGGTCGCGGCGAGGACAGCCGATGCGCCACCAGGTGGATGCACAGTACCTGTGAGCAACATAACGGCCGATGCTATGGCACAAGACATAGCACCTGCTATCCACCTGATCGACTCAGAGTCTGAATGATACTGGAAGAGCTTGGAAACACTAACACCAATAAGTGCCGAGAAGGTGTGTCCAAGCAAAGCATTGCGTGGTTGGCCAAGTGGAGACCGGATAGAATTGTACTCCAGGATCGCAGAGGCACCCTGCAAGTACTCATCAGCAACCCTCCTCCCACCAACAAGTAAAGGGTAGTACGTACGAAGGAAGCAATCAGTACTGGTGGGTGGTACCGTTGTATGCTCCCTGTATTGTTGAACACAGCCGCTACTACCGCCAGTCCACAAAACGCCCCAAAGCAAGCCCAAAACGCGCCCAGCACATTGCCAACATCTTGCCGCTGCGTCTTTCTGTACCCTAGAAATCTCGACACTGGCGTCGGGAATTTATGTAACGGCGACGAAGGAAGAACCCGGTTGAGATACCGATCGATATCCAATTCCCATTCCTTGGCCCTCGAAAAGAAACTCATCATCTCTGACTGGGTACCAGTACCGCGCAAGTGATCCAGCAACCAGGGAGACACCCAGCCTCTATAGCAATGAGAAGGACAAACAAACCGCTAACCAAACGTTCCAGACACACGGATACGGCGCATCAACGGCGCATCAACCACAGATAAACCCACTTGTCCATCGGATCCCGAGCCCATTCCCCCCTTCTCACCAGAGAATTCACTGCAGTCATTCATGCCATACGAACTTGACGTGCTTGTGCGCATGAGTGTCGTGCATGGTACCAAGACCATGACGATCCCTGTCGGGTGCTGCTGTCGCGTTACGTAAAATTACGTACGAGTAACGCGCGAAACAACCCTTTCTCCGAGGGTGCGCTGCCTCCAATGTATACAAACTCGGAGACGCTGAATGAAAGCTGGGGGCCTGTTTGTAATGCTTAGGCTACGTAGAGGACGTGTAGATTGACCAAGCGTTGGCTTTGGCGGGTGTCGGCACTTGCGGATCGCTGACTGCGCCCGGTGTGTGTCTAATAGGTTACCTATTTCGCAATGCGCTGGAGGCGTCGCGAGTGTACACTGTACCTGGTTACTGCACGACAGCGATTCTCGCGCTTGAGCCGCATCGTTGGTAAAGAACCCAGATCTACGTAGCTCCCACGATGCGCGTCATAGCTTGGCAATTCGGGCCGGCACGACGCATAGGTACTCATGCTTATCTGAACACCAATTCTAGGTTAAAGAAGTTTGTAAAATTCTAATATTCAATAACAAAGGCGAAAAGGCAATATTATTTATCACGTCGCCATAATCGGTGTTGTTAGCCAGCTCCATATCTTAAAAGAAAATGGACGTGCCGTTCCGTCCCTTGACAACCATATTACGCCTAATCATGTTCTTCCATAAGCATTATCGTATCGTAAAAAGCAGTCTCCTCATGTTCCTCGGAACAGGAATTGCAAGTCCTCGGGGCTCAGGCGATCCATAGCAACCTTGTCATTGTTGACCGTGCCAGCAATCATGGCGGCTTTCTTCTCTTGCAACGCGACCATTCGAGACTCGACGCTGTCCTCGATACAGAGGCGAGTGATGACACAAGGTCGCTTTTGGCCGATACGGTGACATCGATCAGCTGATTGCCATTCGGCGGCAGGATTCCACCAGCTTGATAAGCGTTAACATAATGACGCTAGCATTGTGAGGTGTACTTACGGATCAACGATGAAGACTCTGGAGGCTTCAGTCAGATTCAACGCAACGCCCCCTGCCTTGAGAGACACGAGGAAGACTTCAACATCTGGATTCGTCATGAAGTGATCGATGCTCTTCTGTCGCATCGCAGGTGTCATGCTACCGTCCAACATTACGGTGTTGAAGCCCGCACGACGTAAGCGCCATTCAATCAGCTGTAACATTGACGTAAACTGGCTGAAAACAATTGATTTCAGTGTTTGCTTCTTGCTGCGCAACTTATAGAGGTCGTAAACCAGCATCTCGATCTTCGTTGAGGAAGTCCAATTCTCCATTTTGATCCGATTGACAATTGACGTCTTCTTCACAGAATCCTCATCTTGCTCAAGTTCGGGTTGCTCAAAGTCGATGGAGAGGGCAATATGGCAGCGAGGACAGTCTGCGTCGGTGCCAGAGGCCTCACACGTATCTATGAAGTCTTTGACACAAGCTCGACAGAACTCATGGTGGCAACGAGACCGCACGGCATCTTCGGCTGGCTCATCGCAGATATTGCATACGTACACGTTCTGGGCTCCTTCGGCAGCGGTCTTCTTCAGGAGCAGATCAGGGTGATTTGCAACCTGACGCATCTGCATAATCAATCCGAAAATGTTGGCGTAATTATTGAGCATCACACCCTGCGCGACGTATGTATCAAAGTTCCTGGCTGAGTTGGTCATGATGGACGACGAGAAGTCCCGCTCGATATCGCTGAAGAACTCATTATGAATAATAATGTCTTTCATTGGAAGTTCCTTGAAGGTGTTAGTGGATGTGTATTGCTATAAATGGCTTTGCTTACCATGGAGTTTGTGTGATCGCGTTTCATGCGACGTAACATGATCCGAGCGGTGACCATGTGGAGTTTTGTCAGAGCTTCTTCGCGAAGCTCGGGGTCGTCGCCGGTGATTGGATTTAGTAGCTCCGCGTTGAAGATGGATATGTGCTCAGAAGCTCCGTGATTACAAGCAACACACATGTGATCATCGTCCGTAGCCCAATGCAGTTTTTCGCAATCACAAGAGCGGCAGAAGTAATCGGCGAAGGGGCGAACCTCGAGGAAGCGCAACAACGAGAAAAACTCACCGATACGGTTTTGCACGGGGGTACCAGACAAGCACCACTTATAATCACCCTGCAACGCGAAGCAGGCTTTGGCTACACCCGTGTTGCGTGACTTGATACTATGCGCTTCGTCAAGAATGAGCCGATGGAACTTGATGGCATGAAGTGGAGAAGCCTCCTTGATGATATCCTCGCCACGAGACCAACCCTTAGTTTCCTTACGATGAAGAGACTCGAGACTGTTGTAGGAGACCATGATTACATCATAACCCTTCAGCTCTTTGATTGACATCTTTTTACACTTGGCATTAGTGCCATGGTAAACAAGAACTTTGAGTCTGCCGCTGGTATACTCGCGGATCTCGTTCGACCACTGCATAAGAGCGACCGGTGGGACGCAAACGAGCGTCGGCTGCTTAGCAGGATAGTCAGACATGATGAGCGAAACGGCCTGGATCGTCTTGCCCATTCCCATCTCGTCACCGAGGAGACCGCCCTTGTAATGAGTCTTCTCTTGACGTATCATCCAGCTCAAGCCTTCGAGCTGGAATGGCTTCAACCGCCGGGTGATGGACTCAGGTTGATCGGACTTCTCGGTTTCAAGAACAGGAATCTTCTCCAGATCCTTCCACATAGAAAGTAGCTTCGGGTGTTGTTGTTCGGCTCGCTCACGATTCATCGCACGCTTACGCTCCCATTTATCCTCTATATGAGCCCACTTGGCGCGGCGTTTCCGATCTTGGAACTTCTCTGCAAGTGTTTTCTTCTTCTTGCCTCGGGGGACTTTCGGTGCTTTCGGCGCCATCGTCTTCAAGCGAGAGCTAGCAACCATGGGTGGCTCATCCTCACTATCACTTGCCATAGGAGTGTCCAAATCGCTGCCCAAAGATATCACCTTATCGTCTTCTGGGCTAAACTCTTCCCTATAGGAGTCTGTCAAGCTCGCAAAGTCATCCTCAAAGTCACCCAGATTGGTGCTAGACCGAGTCGTACGACCACGCCTGCGGGATGGGTATTCTACCTTGGCTTTGCCTTTGCCCTTGCCTTCGTAGATTGGTGGGTTGGACGGTTCTTCAAGCAATGAGTCATCATCGTTGTCATCCGCAAAGCCCATCTCGTTTGTAGCCTTGCCCTTGCCCTTGCCGCTGTAGGGTTTTGCACGGGAGTTCGATGCAGTGAGCAGTTCTTCGGATGAATCAACAATACCATCTTCGCTATAGTCAATCTTGAGGCGTTTGCTCTGGTGTAAGGCCTGATCTTCTTCCATTTGCATCTGCAGAGCGAGTTCTGCATCTGCATCAATCATATCCATCTCTTCATTCGAATCTAAAACAGTGTTGCGTGAGCGCTTCTGAGAAGATGACCTGCTCAGTGAGGCAGTCACAGCCTGGCTCAGACCACTTTTCTTGGTAGACGCCTTACCGCGACGGATTGAAGCAGCCGGTGTTGTTGATATACTCGTTCCAGGTGTCTCGTAGTCTGAGCTTTCAAGTGATGGGGTGTCATTAGGTGTGTGGCGTTCTGCCGACTGTGCTTTCAGCCTTGTAGGCCGTCCACGCGTGGTGGTAGCCTTGCGCGAGCCCATAACGGGAATGGAGACCTCCTTGAGAACCCGTCGGACGCTTGATGGAGCCTGTTTCGGCTGATCTTCGATTGTGTCGTCCTCTTGATCGGAGGAGTTGGGAACGAACGTCCGCTTCTGAATGTTGTGACGTGCAGCTGAAGGCAGTGTGTCTGAGGAAGCTACAACTGGTGTTAGCTGATAGGTTCTACCTGTGCGCAACAGAAGTGCCTAGACACGATTGACGAGTTGCAAATGAGACTTACTGGAGGCTAATGCTGAGGCGGGCGGAGCAGCATTATGCGCTGTGGAGAGTCGTGTAGAGCGGGTTGATCGTCGTGGCGCCATCGTACTTTACTAGTTGATGACAACAATGTGTCGAGTGAGTAGAGTTGAACCCAACGAGTGAGAACAATGGGGTGAGGGGTGAAACTTGAGTGTGTGATGGAAATACCCCTGGCTGAGCGATAACCTTCGGCGAGAAAAAGGTGGGCGGCGCGCTCACGCCCGAGTGGCAAATCTCAAAGTCTATCTGGAATAAAGCGTGCAACAGCCGTAGAAAGCAAAGAAAGCAATGATTGCGTGACTAGACGGGCCACAGAGACACGCGCAAACCCTCAACTATGACCAGAGGCCTGTTGGAAGTGTGGGGAAACCCAAGCGAGGTATCCCAGGTTGACGCGCAGCAGCAAACACGTGATTGAACAAACGACGCGTAATCACGTGGGACTGTGTCACCCACTTAACCCTCAAATCAATGATACACAGGTCGGCTCGCGAACATCTTCCTGTCCGCACTGACTACAGTCCTTTTTGATGCTATGATATTTCTTTTGAATTTTTCTGTTGCATGACGATATCAATCTAAGTGAAACTAGGCAATAACTCGATTAGCCCCTTCCCTGGACTTTGGAAGGTTTCAATCTCGTTGCCTTGTGCCTCAAGAAACTCCAACACCTCTTCTTGTCTGACCCGCAAACCGAAATCGCACCTTTTTCGTGTGTCTCACCCGAAATTCTCAGTCAAATCACACAGCATCTCTTCTCAATTACACGATATGCCACTACGCCCAAGTTCAATTTCCAAGACTATGGTTTCTGCAATCTTCGTCTGACATGTCGCTCCACCTATCTCAAAACACAACACGACTTTGGCAAAGCAGCGTTCTCGACTCTAAGACTCAATTTGCACCCCGAAGCCCTCCAACGGTGCTTAGCTATCTGCAAGCACCCCGCATTTGGGAAAGCAGTGAAGCAACTCGCCTTTGAGCATTGTGAGGAGGATCAGATAGCATTCCCGCCAATAGAAGAAGAGGGTACCATCAAAGACCAGGTTCTTTTTATGCTCAAACAAGTACTCGAGGAAATAATGACACGGACGACAGAGCTGCAAGAGATCGTAATCATCATACCGTTCTTTGCGCGCTTCACCCAGTACCGAGGTCCTTCGTGGACAGACCTTGCATCAGTAGGAAACGATATGTTGAAGGTAGAGCAAGCTATTATTAATGTAGACTTGCTACTTGGCTTGGTGACAGATGTTCTTGCTGGTGAGAGTATTCAGCTGTCTGCGATAGAGATGGTCAAAACAGACAGGCCCCTGGAGCGGTGCAGTACCTCGAGCTTGTGCATATCTGCCGACACACTCGCCATTGTAGCACCGACATTAAGTCCTATCGAACACCTGGTAACCTTTATCGATCCCGTGGGAGCGCCCAGTATCAGAAGCCCCCCCAAACCAAGTTCTTCTCTTGGGTGAAGTCTCAACACGATGTCTCGTCTCACGTGGTTTGACATTGGGTTCGTAAATCAGTACTGGCAAGGACCAAATGATAGCCCTATCATCACTCTGTAACGTCAACTTGCCCCTTCTCAAAAGACTATCAGTCAGAAATCCGACCATCGACGAAAGTGTATTATTGAATGGCTTGTTGCTTTCTCATCAGTCGACATTGCAATACTTGGCGCTGTCCTCGATTACTCTGATCCCAGGGGGAAGCTGGCGTTCGATACTGTCGACGTTGCCAAACGTTTTGACTAGTCTAACCCGGTTTCATTATGATTACTTGATGACAGGCAGAAATAGTTTAATTGTATCCACAGAACGACAGAATCTTGTCGGGCGAACAGCAGTCTTGGAGGGACTTCATTATGCCCTTAGGCACGTGAACTAATTAGCTAAAGTATACATGGTCCTATTCCATCATTTAAACTGCTTATTTCGTAAACGTATAGTTTGTCACGTTTGTGAAATGCCTATGTAGCCACAGACAAGATATTAAAAAACCCGCAGTGTCCAACACCTCAGAACGCCATTTGAAGAAATTCGTCTCACCATGCAACCGGTATAATATGCATGAATACCGAAACCTGGAGACCGGGTCACGGATACACGTCCTCCCACGCCCAACACCACACAAGAATCGGAAAAAAATGGGTATCTGTTCAACATGTCGATCCATTCTCTCACACAGGGGCGCCCCAAGCTGCACGTAACCGGCGAGCTAGCTGTATGTCCTTCTGCTGGATAGTGACACGCTTGGCGTGGATGGCGCACAGATTCGCATCGTGGAAGAGATTGACAAGAAAAGCCTCAGTGGCCTCCTGTAAGGCCATCAGAGCCTGACTTTCCCATCTGTTAGGTCCGTTTTCGGTGGTGACTGATTGTTGAATCTCGCGAACCTAAGCAATGATTAGCTTCCCCTTTCGAGAGGCAATGGCAAGATATATTGCACATACGAGCCTCTGGAATGGGAGTTTGAGGAGGAGGAGATCAGTTGATTTTTGGTAGCGACGGATCTCACGCAATGCAACCGTGCCCGGCTTGTAGCGCTTCTTCGCTCGTTCGGGCGCGGGTCCTGGCTGGCCAACTATGGGCGGGGTTAGTTCCAATGCGCGACTGGCAATTGAGGCCTTTGGTGTTTATGCATACGTTTTCGAGTCGGCTCTTTCCGCGATCCAGTGCTTGCTCTTCCTCCGCGTGATGGGCGCGCTTTGTTGCGCCTGGTGGGGGTCTTTGGCGCCATTATTCCGGTTTTGTTTGCAATAGAAATAGGACCAGTCTGTGACTGGTAGATAGTGGTGGCCGAGCTGTGCGCGTGCAATGCGCGAAAAGTCGCGGTAGCAACAGCGCGCGTCAAGGTTTAGCCACAACTATAGCTGCACGGAGGGGTCCTGTCGCGCGCAACGACTATTTCTGAAGAATATAGGCGTGGTAGTGAAGGTGGAGGAAAGATGCGCATGCGCGCGTGCAGCATTGCCCTTCTCTTGTGTATTGTTTGTGTTGATGATGGGGAGGGCCGCATTGAGCTACTGTCGAATTAGAGAGGCTGGGGGAACGTGTGGCTGGTACGGCGTGTGGCTATCGGTGGGGTTTGCAAGACGCGATTGCCGATCCGTCTTGGCACTGTGTCGGACAAGTTACGTAGCCACAAGTGAGTCGGTGCAGGCCAGTTGATGACAGAAGCATGCTAGACTACCATATTCAGTCACTTTATCAGCACTCCACCTGTCCTTTCACCTGCTAAAGCTCGATACAACTGGCCTTACCCTTGCCCTCACTCTTACTCTCACCGTACCTGTTGCGCGCAGCATCATTTCAACCGTCGACTGAATCAACCATGGCGAACGTCCTCGGTGGCGGGGAAGGAATAATGGGAGGGTTCCCGCTGGAGCAATGGTTCTATGAAATGCCCATATGCACAAGATGGTGGATGACGGCGGCCTTAAGTACTAGTGTGCTAGTCCAGTGCCATATCCTCTCGCCATTCCAGCTCTTCTACAGCGTCCGCACTGTTTTCTTCAAGAGTCAAGTTTGTTCTACAAAATCCACAAGCCATGTTAGTACAGGCAACTCACAATTCTCTAGTACTGGCGCCTGATAACTACCTTCTTTTACTTTGGCCCCCTCAGTCTCGACCTTCTTTACCACATCTTCTTTCTCCAGCGCTATTCACGACTTCTCGAAGAATCTTCCGGACGCTCACCTGCCCACTTCTCGTGGTTGCTTACATTCGCTTCGACCCTCCTACTTTGCATAGCCCCCTTATTCTCCATGGCCTTTCTGGGCTCGGCTCTCAGCAGCACACTTATTTATATCTGGAGTCGGAAGAATCCCGATACCCTCCTCAGCTTTCTCGGACTTCTTGTCTTCAAAGCTCCATATTTACCATGGGTTCTACTGTGCTTCAGCCTGATTATGCACTCAACGTTGCCGAAAGATGAGATGTGTGGCATTGTCGTTGGCCACAGTAGGTCCCCTGAATTTTCCGTATTATCTCGAGCTAATATATGCCAGTCTGGTACTACTTCAATGATATTTATCCACCGCTTCACAATGGACACAGCCCTCTCGACCCTCCTTCATGGTGGATCCGCTTGATTGAAGGTCGACCTGCGCCCGTAGAAGAACCGGTAGAAGATGCGAACGACGTCGATCACAGTTTCAACAATATTCCAGCAGAAACCGCTCCTGTACAATGAAAACGTATATATGTATACCTCTGCATATTTGGTGTTTAGGGAGTGCTCGCAATTTCAAGATACCCTGGTTTACCTCAATTGGATTTCACAAGCTCTGCATTGGTGATTATAGAGCATTAGAATTAGACTGTAAGCCTTCAATTTGAAGTTCGCCAATTGATTACACTTCTTGAATCCATGAATCTGGTCCTAGATCCGAGATTCCGTGTCCGCCCAATCATTTCATTGTCGTGCCTTTTATCTAGCAGATTCGCTAATCCCGAAATGGAAGGCGCCTGTATCCAGTTAGCGCCTCCGCAGAATTGCGTATCGCTACCTCAAGTCTTGGACAAAAGCTTGTGACAAGGGACGGACTTAGCCGACTTTGTTTGAAGTTAATCTAGACGGCAAGGCCTTCATGTATTTAAGAGAGGCTGATACCTGTTTTCACGGTTTTCTCCTCCAAGCGTTATCACAAACCGCTTCGATTCTCCCAAAGCTGTGACTACTTCAGCATTTTTACTCGGCTTACAATGGCACCGGTCAAATCTCTACTGTCTCTGTTAGTGGCTCTTCCCCACTACGCTGATGCCTGGGGCTCACTTGGACACACTACTGTTGCATACATTGCTCAGAATTTTGTCTCTGATAAAACCGCCAAATTCGCTCAGGCGCTACTAAACGATACATCGTCTGCCTATCTTGCTAATGTAGCAACATGGGCAGATGTTTATCGAAACGAAGCTAGTGGCAAATTTAGTGCTCCCTTTCACTATATTGATGCTCTAGACAACCCTCCTAAAAGCTGTAACATCGACTATGAAAGAGATTGTCCTGAAGAGGGTTGCATTGTTGCTGCTATCGCAAATTACTCAAGTCGTGCGACTCAGAAGGCGGTTGGCTTTGTCGAACAACAAAAAGCACTAAAATGGGTTATTCACTTCGTTGGTGATATTCATCAGCCACTACACGTCGAGAACATTGCAGTAGGAGGTAACAAAATCAACGTCATTTTCAATGGAGTGGAAACGAACCTGCATTCCATTTGGGATACCGCGATTCCCGAGAAGGGGGCTGGAAAGTTTTCTCAGGCAGCCGCATTAGCTTGGGGCAAAAACTTAACCACAGAGATCAAATCTGGGGTTTATAAGCAAGAAGCTCAAGCCTGGCTAGGAGGCATCAAAGCGAATGATGCTATCAATAGCTCGCTGGTCTGGGCTAGGGAAGCTAACCAATACGTTTGTTCCACTGTCCTTCCTAATGGGCCGGACGCCGTATCCGCGAAGGAGCTCTCTGGTGCCTATTATGAGAGTGCCATTCCCGTAGTGAAAAAGCAAATTGCAAGGGCTGGTTACCGGCTGGCTGCCTGGTTGGATGCCGTGGTTCAGGCGGCAGAGAAGCCTGGTCAACTAGAGGAGTATGGAACTGGTTATCAGATTACGAAAAGAAATATTCCAAAGTTAGAGCCGTGGATGGAAAAGGCACGACAGGCAAGAAGGGACCTGGAAGGCGATTGTGGGTGTGGATTAGAGCATACACATTAAGCTCCTCACATTCCAATTTACTCTGTATTCGAGTGATAAAGGAGTCGACGTGGCGGCACGAGCTTTCGAGTTATCTAGTACAATCATTCAAGGTACTGAAGATACACAGCCTCCTATCAATCCAGTGTTACCACTCCTCTGGTATAATGATAACTCAGAGTGTCTTCTCTGCCACATCCCCTAGTACTTCTCCGCAAGTACGTCGTCCGTGGCCTTTTCCGATATCATCATAGTAGGAAGAACTGGAAAGCCACCAGGTACTTTAGGGAAGCTGCTAGCATCCACAACCCTCAACCTCTCCACACCACGTACACGAAACTTGCTATCCAACACAGCCATCTCATCCCCATCGGCGCCAATCCGCGCACTACTGCTCGCATGATGGCTATACGCCTGCTCCTTAATATACGTCTTTTGCGTCTCAACCGAGCAATTCTGCTTCCCGATCACGCCCTCACACGGATGCAGTTCTCTGAACGGAGCCAGCGAATCGGGCATCGACGCATCGACTTTCCCCAACCACCCGCGGACCCATTCGACGGCCTCGTAAATTGCCTGTACGTCCTTCTCCGATCCTTGCTCCTTGAAGAAATTCAAGTCGATAAACGGCACATCGCGAGGATCCGAGGACCTCAGTTCCACAACGCCGGCCTGTGAGCGCGGATTCATGTGCACGATTGCGCACTCGTATTGGGATGGGCCGTATGTTTCGTTGAAGAAGGGCGGGCGATTGGGAAAGCCGGGCCAGAAGCCTTCAAATAGGAAGGAGCCGCACCACATGTAAATGTCACGGATCGCGCCTTGGGACGTCTTCCAAAAGGCGGGGAAGATTTCAGACATTCCTGTCACGGCTCGTTTGGCGAGCGAGAGGATGCCTGCTTCGTAATTGTCGGCGAGGGAGTGGCCGACGCCGGGGCTGTGGACGAGCAAGGGGATGTTGAACTTCTTGAGATGGTCTTTGGGCCCGATGCCAGAGAGCATGAGGAGTTGAGGGGTGTTGAAGGCTCCGCCTGAAATGATGACTTCTTTAGATGCAAAAGCTTTTCCGGCAATGCCCTTGTCTGTGGCTTTATATCGAGGATCCGCACTGTACATGCTCTTGCCTTGAAGGTACTCAATTCCAACTGCTTTGGGCTTTTGGCCTGTTTTATTGAAGATGACCTTTGTGGCGAGCGTATCGAGCGAAATAGTCAGTGGGTACTTGCCTGACTTGGCTGTATCTCGAGCATAGTATCCGGGAGATGAACGCCGGCCATTAGGGTTTATGTGACTGACGCCTCCGAATGGACCAACGAGGTTGTCGCGGTTTGGCTGGTTTCCATTCATGTCGCGTTGAAGCAGGTTTGAAGTATCTAATACTTTGAATCCAGCAGCCTGGGCAGCAAGCTCGCTAAGCTGTTTTGCATCTGCACTTGTAGTATATCCTGGGTCTAGCATTGTCATATCAAGCCAGCCGTCATAACCGTGCCTAGAGCTGGTAAGCAATTATATGTGAGATTTGCTATACAAAACACTCTAGTCTTGATAGAATCTATCCTAGGGAGATATAACGGAATTACATACTTGTAAGTGCTGTTATAATGGGCTTTCTCGAGGCGAACGAGGTATTTCCTCATGTTCTCGTGGGACCATGACTTATCTCCGGTAAGAGTAGCAATCTCATCGAAGTCGGCATCGTTCGGCACCATGGTAAGACCTTGGTCCAGAGTCAGCTCGTAGAAAAATACAAGCGAGTATCATGGGTTTTCACATCCGTTGTGCATAGCACAACCTCCAAGAGTGCCCGCTCGGGGGTAATACTGCGTACGTATCAGTGGGAGTTACTTTCAAGCGTTAGCTTGTAAGTTCTTACTATGCCTTCAGGTTTCGCCCCTGCAGGTGGATCAATGCCCACGTAAAATCCACCATCTAGCTTGCGCCATGTCCTGTGCAAGAATCTTGCTTCCCGAGCATCATCGTCGGAATGTCTTACAAAAAAGTCCCTATCTTAACTCAGCGATTGAAGCTAGTAGAAAAGGATGTGTAGAGTTTGTTCTAGTCTAGATATGTGTGTAGTTAACTGCATGTGATGATCACATACCAACGGGTTGCTGGGTCGTTTCCAGCAGCATTGAAATTGATCCATTGGGAGACGTTGGCGTTTTCCGTCTGGTCATCTATTTCTCTTAGTTGGAGTTACAGGATGTCTTCTGGGCCCGGCTTACCTCCAGCCTCAAGTAGCAGCACCGAATGACCAGCGCGTGCGAGGTTAGAAGCAAGTGGCGCGCCTCCAGGCCCACTACCCACAACGATATACTCGTAAGTCTTGTTGTCAATGGAGGTTATCGCAGTAGCTTTCAGCGCTAAGAATGTGGCCACGCAAGCCAGAAGACGAAGGAAACCCATCGAATGAAGATTGATTGAACGACCTACAGAACTTCCGGTCAATTGAGTAAAGTAAGGGCGCTTTTGAATATGCTTCTAGCCTGGCTTTGTGTTGAGGAGTACCACGTTTTTCTAATGTATATTTTTGCCGGGCATGCAGGTGCAGAGTGTTCTCTATGCCATAGTATCGCCCCGTCTGATACAAAATGCCCTCGCGTGAGAGTAACCACATTGAATTGAAAGGATCCTAATCATGAATTTGCGAAATGACTTCATGGTACAGACGTATCTTTCTCAGCTACACATTGTAGAAACACTCCATATTGTTATGATCCCAGTCATTGCGCCCCATGGCAGGGGGTGACGGTTGATTTGCTGTTGTGATATTGTTTATCCAGATGCACTTTGCTCTCAAGTCACACAACCGCCCTCGGGACAGCAATTCCTGGACATGATAATGATTTGACGCAGGAACCCTGTATACAATAGATTTATCCTGGGTTTCTCATATTTTGTGACCATTGCTTACTTTTGCGATTTTTGGTGGCACGATCTGGTATTGCCGCTGAGGAGCGCCCGCACTTAATAATTTATATTGCATTCGCCTCTTTGCCACGCAGATTGTGGGGCATGTGGGGTTAATGCTGAACGGTGAGGAAGGAGGAAATCAATCGCCCTGCCCAAATGTAGTCCAACCTGGTTTGGGCTGGTATCTTCGTATTTACGAATAGAGAGAGGTCACGTACTTGCTGGATTACGCTTGATACAAGAGAACATGTGTTTTTGTCACTTTGCATAGGATCAAGGATTTGGATGTGAATAATGTAAAGATAAATATGGTCAAATCGTGTAGCTTATCTGTCTGCTATGCTGAGAGTCTCTAAAGTTCCTGTCGATAAGCTTCAAAATAGCCTACGAAACGCTGTACTAATAAATTAGGGGATAGGGTATTTGTGCCTGTTTCATATAGGTTACTTGAAAAAATACTCTGGGCTGATTACCCTCTCCACTCTCAAATTTTGTCTCAATTTGTTTGGAACTGCTTCAATTTTTCCTGGACGGCCTTCTTCACGTCAAAGCCCTGCATGATACTCCCTCTTCTTCTCCTTTGCTCAATCTCTGCTTTGACTTCCCTTACAATCTCATCGATTTCAGCTTCGGGATCGTCTGCAATGCCAAGTAAAGGCTCTTTCCTAATAGAAATGGTGTCTTGTGAAACAGTCCTTGCAAGCTGTTTCTTCTCAATCTCTTCTCTCGCTGTTTTCTCAATTGCCGATTCGTCAACAGCCGTGGCTGGTGCAGTAGGTAAACGGGCAGCTTGTCGTTGCACAAGCTGTTTTCGAAACGGCAGGCTTCGTGAGAAAAGCGCATATGATCCGGCAACACCGATCAAAGTGTAGAAATTGACACGTGCCCAGACTGTGATTGTGTCGGAGAAGCCAAGCAGAATGAAAGGCGCAACAACGTAGGCGAAGACGATTTGAGTGAGAATTGTGGTGATGATATCGTAGTACTTTTTAGAGGGTAGTGGGTTTTTACCATCGGGCGTGAGGAAAAGAGGGCGGATTAGGCGGCGGCCATCTGAAGTTTAGGTAAGTAGAAACTCCGCGAGGCTCAACTCAAATATGCACTTACTCTTTGCAGCAGTTTGCACGAATGAGGCAAGGATGAAGGCGAGATAATAGCCAGGATAAAAGCCATGCCAGAAGGCGCTAGTGATAAATGTTGCAAGAGTGGCTCTGAATCCAGGTTTCTTTCCCTTGGGTGTGACACGGAGATACATGTAGTTCCGCAACCAGTGATTTGTGTTTATGTTCCAGAATCCCAAGTACGCCCGAGCGTTCTGCGCAGTCTCAATTTCCCGAGGTTTTATATTAGTGAGTCGATCCCACTTTGCACGGTTGGTTGTTGGATCAATGCCATTGTAGCCGATACCGCAGAGGATACATGCGCCTTCAGACAAGCTCCAAACGCCATAGTACTTCATGCGGGTAACAAGTCCAAACATGTACAACTGCCAAACTCTTCGAAAGAAGCCATATTTCATGTACTCATCACCAAGGTAGAATGAAGGATAATAATATGCGGAAAACTTCAAAAACGCAATAATCCAAAAAGTGCCATATGCGCCTTTGATTGCTGCTGGTATGCGACTGCTCGGGATCTTGCGTTTCTTACGCGTCGGCGGGGCCTTTGAAGGGTCAACTCCTGGTGGGAGGGTGAACATTGTGGTTGTGATGTAGTCGCTGTAGTCGCTGTAATCAAATGCTGGGCCGGCCATGATGGCCGGAAAGAAGAAGACGTAACCAGTATAATCAAGGAGACTTGGGAAGGCCCTGATGGCATGATCCTTTTGAAAATCAGACAACTCGGAGTCTGGATGGCGTCCGTCTTGTACGTTCCAGCAAAAAGCTGTCAGTTTCATGACGAGGACCATCTGGGCTCCTGTGATGTCTACGCTGGATGCGTCGTTGAGTGATTGACGAAAGATATGGCTGATAGACATGTGGCCCATGAGAAACACAAAGCCGATCCAGGGCATGTAGGGAGAATTGATTCTAGATGCAATGAGGTACGCGCCGCCTGCACTGATGATGATGGTTACCAGACCCCCCCAAAGGTCAAAGAGGCCGACGAGATAGAACATGGACGAAGCTATTATGAACAGGTTCTTTTTCCATGGCTGGTTGTCTGGTATCCTCTTAAGAAGGGCAGCTAGAGGGTAAGATAAATAAAAGGTGAAGACGAGCTTGACTGGGAAAGTTAGTGGACAGAGGCTAGGGCAGCAAATACAGGCACTCACGCTCGTCCGCAGATGTGCCCAGGGAAGCGCCGACATATTCAAAAGCTGGCAGAAGGCATCAGAAGATGGTTTGCAGTCGTCTCGCATGTTGCACTCACGGGCATTGATGTATGGCAACATATTGGCCGGGCACGAGCTGCAGGAGCTCTTGCAGCAAAGCGCCGGGGAGGTAGTGCGAGGCCAAAGGGATGATATGTGGAGGGGATGAGGGGCAGGCTTCGGTGTTATACGGCTGCCAGACGAGACATGTTCCAGGTGCCGCCGGTCAAAGTGACTCTGCGCAGGCTGAAGTTGGGTGTACACATGACATCAGTGGACAGTTCGCGCCTACAGGTCGGCAAACGTGGGCGCTAGCAGGGATGCGACTCGCCGATAGACAGACATGCAGTCGCTCGCAACTATTTCCTATTTCCTATTTCCCATTGACGCGGCATTGCCGACGCCGATATCAGCAATGCAACCATGAGCACGACGTATAACCTCGAGCCGAACCCTACGGCCAAGGTCCTGCTGCACACCACCGCCGGCGACCTCGAGCTCGAGCTCTTCGCAAAACAAACACCCGTCACGTCGCGCAACTTCCTGCAGCTCTGCCTCGATGGCTACTACGACAACACCGTCTTCCACCGCCTGGTTAGGGGCTTTATTCTGCAGGGCGGCGACCCGACGGGCACGGGACAGGGCGGCGGGAGCAGCTACGATGGCGAGCCTTTTGCCGACGAATTCCACAGCCGCCTCAAGTACACCAGGCGCGGGCTGCTGGGCATGGCAAACACCGGCAGCAGGAACGACAATGGCAGCCAGTTCTTCTTCACCCTGGCGGCCACGCCCGAGCTGCAGGAGAGGAACACCATGTTCGGGAGGGTGGCGGGAGACACCATCTACAACCTGATGAAGATGGCAGAGGCGGAGATTCGCGATGGCAGCGAGGACCAGCCAATGTATCCGACCAAAATCACGGGCACAGAGATCATCATAAATCCCTTCGAGGACATGGTCAAGCGCATGCGAGTCGCCGCCCGTACAGAGCCAGAGGCGAAGAAAGCCAAAAAGCCCAAACGGAAGGCTGGCAGAAATGTGCTCAGCTTCGGCGACGATGGAGAGGGAGCCGAGGAGGCACCGGTCGCGAAGAAGGCCAAATACAACACCAAGCTTGTTAGCGCAGACCAAGAGCCACCCAAAGCACCCCAGACCGAACGACCGATACCGATTCGCAAATCGGCGCCAAAGCCTCCGTCGCCATCGCCATCGCTTAAGCCGACCAAAAAACCGACTGAGAAATCACCACCTCGTGAGGTAGTGCAGCTTCCACCCCGAGAACTATCACCCGAGTCGGAGAAAAAGGCCAAGCTGGATCGCGTGAATGCACAGATTGCGGAGCTCAAGGCGTCGATGAAGCGAAATGTCAGCGTTCAAAGTGCTGAGCCTACCAAGAAAAAGTCTTTGTTAGAATCAATGGTTCCAACCTCTACAACCAGAGGCCGGAAGCGCGGCACTGGCGTGACAGGCACTGCACAAGAGCAAGCTACATTAGATATACTCTCTAAATTCAAGTCAAGATTGGAAACGGCCGATCCAGCCCCAGCATCAAAAATCAAATCTCCCACTGCCCCCAGTGAGGCTTCGGATAGCGAAAGTAAGGCTAACGACGTCAGCAACCCCACGGAGGAAGAGGAAGAAATAGCATGCGATTTGCACTTCATAGTAGGCTGTCAGTCATGTACCGCATGGGACAAGAAGGAGGATGACGAGTCAGATGATGACACGGGCTGGATGGCACACTCACTCAGTTTCGCAAAGGACAGGCTTGGAAAAGACCTGGAGTGGAAGCGAAAGAACGAGGAGGAATTGCTTGTCATTGACCCTCTAGAGGAATCAAAAAGACACAAGGCGGAAGCAAAAGGGAAAAGGGCATGGGATGATAGCAAAGGAAAGAAGAAGCTAAAGGTGTAGTTCTGAGCTTGTATTGATGATTCTACAATGTCCAATTCCACTTGTGTAAGTATATCCCCATATAACACTCCGTGGCAGCTGCACCGAGACTTCTTTTTCGTATTGCCAACTTCCACATTGTCATGGTCACTATAGTCGACGCCCTCAGAGATACCATCCATTCAACAAATAGATACATCCGGGTCTCTTCGAGGGTCTTGGAATCGCGCAACTACCTTCACCTTGATTCTACTACTCCCACTTGTGCTTTTGCAGCATTCGGCCACCTAGTGAACCCTCACTCTCATATCTATCTTCACTTTCACTTCGCCACTTGCACTAGTCCTCGGCCATTTCGCGGTTTCAACAAAACACACACACCAGTGAAACCCAAGAACTTTTCTACACCTACTGCGGTGCGAAACATTACACCTCACCCTCCAAACAACAGCGTCAAAACATACTCCTGTAAGTCAAGCTATTACCCAAAGCGCCTGCATAGCTCCACATAACTTCACGTCACCATCTTCCCAATCTCCACTTGCTCACGCTGCTCCACCATGCCAGCTCAACGCACAGTCTTGCTCACTACACCAGCAGCACCTCAACACAACCATGCCTATCAACTGGCAAGACAAAGCTGTCCAAGACCGCCTTCTTATGGCTGTCATCGCGTCAGTCGAGAACAAGGTACCCTCCTCATACCCCAAATCCTACTTTCCGCATTCTAATCCAAATAAAGATCAAGGTCGCGGAAATTGCCCGTCTGTACGGCGGTGAAATGACGTACCACGCCGTTGAGAACTATCTCCGCAAATTCCGCAAAGACATACCCGCCATGATCGAAGACGCAAAGGGCCGCACGGTTGCAACGACAAGTCGTCCCCGGCCTAGGCTTGCAAAGACGCCTAGCGCAAGTCCAAGTCCGTCAAAGGCTGGTAAGTGGGTTTCACAGGGTGTAACGAGCGGGGTGCTGACCAAGTGTAGCTGTCAAGACGGGTCGCATTGTCAAGAAGACGGGTACGCCCAAGGCTAAGCCGGCTATGTCTGAAATCAAGAAGGAGGCTTTCGACAAGCATATCTTGATGTTCGAGGGCGAGGAGGCCGACAGCATGTCTATTGACGATAACAAGGTCATCGAGGGCATGTTGGATGACTGCGATGGTATCCTTGGAGACATGGAGTATGAGGCCTAAGTGCCCAGGTGGTTTAACGGTTTGGAACGATGGTGATTGATCTCACGTATACCTCAAGCACAGCTTTCAGCATTTGAGGAACACAGTGACTCTATCATGGGCGTAGCTTTCTTTAATATGATGAGAATACTATGCAGATGACAACAGCAATGTTCCTACTCCTGTGATTGTCATAAATGCCCCGACACGACCAAATCTCGTCTCACAAGGACGCACCATTTTCTTCTTGTTCTTAGTCACTACCTAGGTAAATATGAATCTACAGAGCTAGTACTTACTGTATATAGAAAGAATATGAGCGAGAGGTTTTACGGAGGTTAAGAAAGATGCACCACAGTATGGCGACCTGTTGTCCGATTCTAAAGGAGCATACATGATTCATATCACATGAAATTGAGGGAACAATACAGAACCAAATCATTATTTGTTGGATATAAACCTATTGTAGTGTAGTAGAAACGCACGTAATCGGGGAGCATTAGGTCAGCTTTGCGGCTCAGTAGCAGAGTCCGCAACAAGCAAGTCAAGCAAGTCTGGTATCTCGGATTGGCTTGATTGTTAGCAGAACCTCTGCGGCTTGATTGCGGCTTGATTGTTGGCTTTTTTGGGCGGCTTGCTTGCGACTTGCTTGGAAGATTGAACGGATTGAGTGCCAAGAGATCCAATTTGTATATAGCTACTGCGGTAGAGTAATCCAGTCGTTTATATTATATTCTTGTATTAAATCTTCATCTAACATCTCCGCCGCGCTGCTACTCTCAGCCGTAAAGCCAGCTCTCGTCCATGAGCGTACTAGTTAGAGAGCTGCGAGTAACTCACTGCCTATCGCGCGGCGTTTAGGTTCAAGTAGGTCGCCAAGCTCACTAAAAAGGCGCTCGCAGTCACAGCTAGAGGCCAGTATAGTTAGTATATCAATTGCAAACTAGCTCAAATACAGGTATTTTAACCACATTTGTATCTAATATTAGACAGGGTTGCCGTTGCTAGTGTACTGCTCAAAACTCTACTCTAGCTCTGCCTTCCAGCGTATATACTTATCTCTATTAGCATTAGTAAGGTTAGTATTTTAGCGTATAAACAAGCTAATTATAGCGTCTATCCTATCTATAGCTTATACTAGAGCTACTTAAACTAGACTACAATTTTGTAGTTTGTAAGAGCGCTAGAGCTTTTAAAACGCTGCGCTTGCGCTTGCAAGCTACTCTAGCTTATTAGCCCAGCTATTATTATAGTAATATTTATAGTATAGATAAAGGTAGATAGAGATATAGTAGATAGGTAAGTAATTAAGTTTGTTATAGTAGTTATTAGCCTTTAGCTAGGCTACTTATAAGTTAACAGCGATATAGTCCTCTAGAGCCTTATAGTAAGTAGTAAAATTAACGCTAGTATATAGGTAGAGTTATAACTCTAATAAGCTAAGTATATACTTAAAAATAGGTATAATCTTATATATTATACTAAACTTACTAGTACTACTATACTTCTTAAGCCTCTCTATAGCTACTTTAAGTAGCTTAAGGTAGTCTTAGTACTCTATAATTACAGCCTAATTAGTAGTAGTAAGCCTAGTTAACCTTATCTAATTAAGAGTAGTAGCGCGCTAAGTTTTATAGTAGTTAGTACAATAATCTACTAGAGTTATTTAGCTAATATAATACTTAGTATAGGTATTAAAGGTAGTGTAGAAGTAGGTAGTACGCTTAAAAGTACTATAATATAAGTTCTAGTAAGTAATAACTAGCTTAACTAGCTTAAGTATTTTAAGCTACTCTCTAACTAGTAAAGTAGTATTAGTATTGTACTAAAACTTCTTAAAAAGCTTATATTGTTATAGAGTTTTTATATAGTTAATAATATTAATAAGAACTCTAAGTAGGCTATATTTACGCTACTTTAATATACAAGCCTTCTTAGCGCTAAGCTTACTAGGTAAGTTATTATAAGTATCTCTAATACTACTAAATATAATTATTTACCTAATAAGGTTAAGTATATAAGTACTATAGTAGAGTTAGCGCTAGGTAGCATTAAAGTTATAGAGCTTAGTAAGTATAGTAATAGTAGTATTATTATTAGTAGCGTTATTAAGTATAAAGTAGCCTAGCTTAGATAGAGTAATTTTATATAACTTAAGCGTAGTAGCAACTATAGTAGTAATTGCGTTACTAGTATAAGTACTAGTAAGTTATAGTAGGTTAATAGGTAAGTTATATATTACGCTAGTACTATTAGTAAAGTAGGTAATAATCTTAAAAAAGCTACGCCTACTACCCTTTATTATCTAGCTATTAAAGCTTATATAGATTTTGCTAGTAGTAGCTAATAGAGCCTTAATAACTTAAGGTTGTATATAATAGAATAGTTGTATTGTATAAGTAGCTATACTACGCAGACTTACCTATAGTACAGCCTTAGCCTCTAGGTTAGTAAAGTTAATTATCTTGTAGAAAGATAGGCGTAAGAGTAACTCTATTAGCAAGTTATTATTAAGTAGGTAGTGCACTACAACGAGCTAAAACTTCTAAATATTAAAGTTTGCTAGCGCGTTAGTAGCTAGCTAAGAGACTGTAATACTAGCCTTAATAGCTTAGCGTAGTAAGAGTTACCTACTAGCTTGTTAACTCTCTTTTACGCTATCTTTTATAAGCCTATACCTAGTTTTTTTAAGCCTAAGATGCTTTATAGTAGTAGTTGTAGCGTTTGTTACATTAAATATACTACTACTACTAGCATCTATTACCTTGTGTATATAGCAATATCAGCAAATAAACTATACTTAGTACGAGTTTTTAGCGTAAGAGACGCAATAGCTATAGCAAAAAATCTAGCTTTTAATACGTTGTTGAGTCGTAAGTAGCTTTATAAAACCTCTCAAACGCTCCTAGTTAATACTATTAAAGTTATTAGAGTTATTGTTAAACTTGCCCTCACTCTCCTCCTCTATAACCTCAGTTATCGCGAGTGTGCCGACCTGGCTGCCCTCGGTAGGCGCGACGATTTCTGCCTCGTTTTGCGACTCCAAAAACTGCGACTTGAACGTAGCCTGGCTCGCAGCAGCTAGGGCTTCAGGCATGGCCTCACTCGCGGCAGTAAGGGCTTGAGATGGACGCTGAGATGAGCGCTAAGATGGGCGCTGAGATAGGCGTGAGCGTACGCGCCGCGGTGGAGTGGTGTTGCTAGACGAGGTACGTAATCGTTTTACCATGTTTAAAACACCAAAAAAACGCGTTAATATAAGTAGCAGCGCGACAATAAGAGCACAAAAAACTAGTAAGATGGCTAGCGAGATGGCTAGCGAGATGGCTGGCGAGATAGCTGGCGAGATGGCTAACAAAGTTAGTGCTAGTAACTAATACTACTTAGGACGCTGAAACTCGAACTGCAACACCATAAAACTATCGCGAGATGGGCAGCTCACCTACCTCAAAAACCTCACAAATCTCGGCGCACAACCAATCCCGACAAGCAAGTCAAGCAAGTTCGGCCTTACGGCTTGACTTGCTTGATTTTACGCCCAAATTTATAAGGAGCGGCTTGACTTGATTGAATTGGTTTAGTCAAGCAAGTCAAGCAAGCCTACCAATCCGGATTGCTTGTTGCGGACTCTGCTCAGTAGGGGGGGCTCCGAGTGAGATCGGATGGGTCAGATAGAAACCGACACCAGCTCGTCATGTAGCGCTCAACTCAATAATATTCAACTCATCTCACCGACTGTGGGTCGGCACTTGCTTCCTACTTCAACGAGCATCCCAGTATGCCACGCTATACATAAGACTTAATGTACGAATACAAGGCATAGGCCAGCAAGCACATCCTCAAAATTTATCTATACTAGTAAAAAGCGATATTCGCATGTACCTATATTTCCTGCAAACTATCAGACATGTCTTTTGATGCTATATCTTGTACTTTCTATGCCACTACCCGCTCCCAAGTTACCCGAGGGTCTTGATATCAAATGCAAAGTTATCAAACTAACATTCATAGCTTCAATTCCAAGCTCGTCTCACTGTCTGTAGATTTATGATTTAATGGCCGAGGTTGTTGCAGTGTATTTTACTGACATCCTCGGCAGCGCGTCCGGAATGTTTAGGTCCATAGGCTAACTAATAAATCCTACAGTGCGTTAGCAAGCATTACGCCGGGGGATATCACAGTTGTTGAGGATGGTTTACTAAGCATGAGTTTAAAGAGTGGCGGAACTTTCAAAGTCACACCAAATGATTGGAGCACAAGGCCCATGTAAATTCTGACTCTATGACTATAATTGGAAGAGGTATAAACAGCGTAGAAACCGTGGTTGTTGTTTTCAGTAGTAGATCTACATGGGCTGACCCTTTCCCACTACAGTGAAGCAGGGGCATAACTCAGTCCTTCTTTAGGCCATCGACTGTGTCTACAATAATATTGCTCGCATCGACTTCTGATTCGGCCGCGTCACGTTGGGTTCGTTTATCGAGCTGTATGAAGGTTAAACAGCTGTATCCTGCTTGATGGAATGAAATATTTGACTTACCCAGGTAACTACGCTTGTAATAGTAAAGAAAGCGAATACAACTGCAATCATCGCAATATATCCTTTTTTCCAGTACGGTGCGTCTGTGGCTGGATAAAGAGTAATACCCCAAAACGTATACAGAATGGACTGCACCATACTCATGACATAAAGGATTACAGACCTCACGGCGTCATCGCCTGTCCGTTGACATATGACACTGGCCCAACCATAAACTACAGGGTTTACAATGTATGATGTGCCAGCAAGGTAGAAGGCAAAGAAGACGCCAGCCGTAGGGAGACTTGGTATAAGCAGAAGGATGGCAACAATTAGTTGAAGGAACCCAGCCAATGCCACCATTGAGATTCGGCTATTGGTCATGTCAATGACATAACCGGCACCAATATTAGAGACGATGGAAACAGCCTGGATTCCTAGTGGATATGTTGTGATTGCATAAGAAGGAAATTTTGTGATGTTGGCTTTCATCCAGAGAAGAAAGAGGCCTTGTAGGACGATTGCTTCCAATGCACAACCAATCGCTGAAAAGGCTGTCAAAATGTATAACTCTGGAGATGCAAATAGCCGCTTAGCTAGTGATTTGAAGCTGATATCGTGGCCCCAATTCTTCTTAGGTGGCAAGCGGTTAAGGGCGAGTTGAATTTCCTCTTTGCTGAGGTATGGGGCGTTTGCCGATTCAGGAAGATTGGGAAAGTACATCAGGCCAAAGAGGCCAAAAGGTATTCCCATTGCGCCGTCTGAAGTTTGTTAGCACCTAAGCATCAATAGCATTTGGTAGAAGCACTAATAATGAAAACCCACTGCCATCCCTGGAGCGATGTTTGTTTGTCTAAGCCCTGATTCATAGCTGTCATCATGACTAAATGTAGGCGAAGTTAGTCTTCGTTTTGCAGATGTAGTGCAAATGCAAAACGTACTTCCCGCGAACATGCTACCAATTTGTCCGATGGCCGTAAAGATAGCAGTGCGTTTTGCGATCTCTAATGGCTTGCTAGGACCGAGTTAGCTAGGCACTATCTTGTGATCATATGCTCAATTAATCACTCACTACCAACTCCCAAGAATGTAAATCGTGCCACTGTATAGACTAGCTTCAAAAAAGCCTTGTACAAATCGAATGACGCATAATTGAGTATAGTTCTTGCATGCTGCAGAGCACATCGTCAAGCCGGACCAGACGATTAGAGTGAATGGAAGCCAAAAACGAGGCGCCACGACTTGGATAATGAGTGCGTGCGGTATCTGCCCAACACAGCTCCTAAAAGGATCGATTATTATAAGGTTACAGCGAACGGAACAATGGTACATTACCCAGCTGTGAACATCGCGATTAGAATGCTGTAGTTGTTTCCCTTGAGGTTCAAGGATTCCTTGAGCCCAGATACCTATCATATATAGTCAGCTCCCTTGAATCGACCAAAAGGGTTTAAGGTCAAACTCGTACATAGGCATTGGCAAAAGCCGAACGGTCTTGGGTGGGGATTAGCCGTGCTAAATCGAGTGGGGAGTTATATGCAAGGAAACGAACCAAGATAGTTGAAGAAGTAAGCAGCACAGCAATACACCTATCATCAGATTAGCGAAAGATTTGCTTGAAGTCCGACTCCAAACCATAATAAAACAGTCTGATCATTCATTAGTTTAGATTTTAGTGTAGTGCAATGCTTAGGAAAATACCCAATTTGCGGACCAATCGCCGCTCTGCGTTCGCCATACTGCTTAAACGTACGTAACCGACACCATTGGGTTGAAGTGTGAAATAAGTCATTGGAAATACTAGTGGTGCAGCCCTGCTGATAGACATTGCTGTCCCGTAGAGGAACTTCATTGTCGGTACCTTGATGGACGCTAGCGAGCGAATCAGCGCCCTAGAGTTGCTAAGCAAATGATAAGGCTAAAAAACCGATTCTGTGGTACCTTCTAACTGCGGTTAAGTGTTTTTCTATATTGAGATGTGTTGGCAGTCTGAGCGGGCATCTATCTCACCGTTAATTATAAAGGTGAGGTTGGCCGTGTTGGAGAGAACAAAATAGTAGTTGGACTTCAGCCAGGCTGTTCAAATTTAGTACTTACCACAAGGATGAGAAGAGAAAGTTCCAACCATTACTTCACATGGGATGTGTATTTTATTGATTCTTTCAATATTGTATCTGCATGAGTGTTTGTCTCTATTCACGGCCGACAAATCTGACGTCTCTAAATAAACAATCATCACCCCAGGTGGAAGAATTAGAGACGGTGACCATTTATTGAATCGGGGTTAAATCGTAGAGCTGACTGTTCGAGGCTAGCGATGCTTGAGAAAAGTGGTTTCGTTGCGGCAATACGGTTGACATCTACGCAAGGTCCTATTCTAGTTACATCACGCGCCCCACGTTAAATCTCTATAGCAAAATATTTCCAGCTCTAAGCCTCTCAAGATCCTCAATGGTAAATCTCACATACCGATCTGCCCCCGGCGCAGTCCACATGACCACATCATCTTTACCGCCCAACACCTTCGCACCATACTTGTCAATCTCAATCCCCTCCTCCCTTAAAGGTCCCTTATTCTGCTTCTGATTATCAGTGTTACTGCCCTCTCTCACCAACCGCAGGAAGACTGGCACTGCATATTTCGGTAACTTGGTCTTTGTATAATCCAAAAATGCCTTCCAATCGAATGTCTCTGGATTGACGCCTTCCGCAAAACGTAGAGAGACGCAGCCGGCACGACCGTCGTGTTTGGGCACCAAGGTTCCGTAAACGATGGCTTCGCCGACGCCGGGAAAGCGACCAAGGACTTCAGCTACTTCGGCCGTCGACACATTTTCTGACTTCCAGCGGAAGGTATCACCGAGCCTGTCGAGGAAGTACCATCGTCCATCATCATCTCTCCTAAGAGCATCTCCAGATCGGTAATACAAGTCGCCTTTTGTAAACACATCTCTTACAAATTTCTTAGCTGTTGCTTGAGGATTATTATGGTACCCGGCGAAAGCTTGCTCACTAGGTACCCCGACGAGAATCTCTCCACCCTCGTCGTACGAATTGCGCTTGACGAAGCCTGTCCTAGGGTCGCGCAATAAATCACCGGTCTCCGCATCAACGGCTACAGGGACGTAGACGCTTTTGAGAGCCTGCCTGATGATTGCTCCGTGGTGGCCAACACTTGTTGATGTAAACGGCCCCTTGGACTGAACGTACATTGCCAGCACGCCTTCTGTTGAGTTGAAAAACTCAATCACCTCTGAAACCCCAAAGCGCTCTTTAAATCGGGTCCAAACATCTGGTCGCATGCCGTTGCCATACATGCCACGCAGCCGATGATCCCTCTCTTTCGGATGCGGAGGCGCCATCAGCAGGTAACGTGCAGCTTCGCCAACATATACAAACATAGTCGATTGAGAATCATGAATGTCGTCCCAGAACGTGCTGACAGAAAACTTCCGGCCAACGGCAACGCTCAAACCACTAGTAAGGCACATCATACATGATAAGCCACCTGTGCCGTGAAATATGGGCATACAGCAATACCATCGATCGCCATCCGGGCCAGCCTTTTGGCCGAAAGGAGGCGTATCCGGATTTCCGCGCTCATGGTACCGGCTCACCATGAATTTGCCTGCCTTAGGTAGGCCGGTTGTGCCGCTAGTGTAGAGCAAACACGTTGGATCAGATCCCACGACGCCTTCGCGATACTCATCACCTGGAACATCCACTGGCCCAGAATACACCTTTTCCAGCAACGCTTCGTCAATGACGATAGGCTTCACACCCAGCTCTTGTTCAATCTTTTCCCTACATCCTTCGAACCTCGCCTTGCACTCCGCTTCGTCATCAACAACCACGACCTTGACGCTAGCCACTTTCAAACAGTGGGTCAGCGCATCGCCTTTCAGGTTGTAGTTGAGATGGGCTGGGGCACAGCCTATGCAGAACAATCCCAGCCAGATGACTAGGAAATCAGCAGAGTTGACCAGGTAGGTAGCAACCATATCTCCGGGTTTCACGCCCTGAGACAGGAAAAAATGAGCCCATTGGACTGCACGATCGTGTGTTTCTTGCCATGTATATGTCTTTCCGCGAGACCAAATGCACAAATTGTTGGCGTATTTGGCAGCATGTGGAGTGAAAGAGTACCAGAGGGATTGCCGTTTGGTTGCGACTGGAATTGGGCCGCGGTTAGTACGTGTGCATTATTACGTGTATGTTTGGCGGTGTTGACAGTGGTTGGAATGGTGTACTCACCAAGACCCTCGTAGTATTTTGCTGATTTCCTTCGGGCCCTCAATAAGCCGATGTCTTGCTTCAGGTGGTATTTGCCGTTGAGGTAAGCTGCTAATCCCGAGAGCGCGGCTACCGAGACGACCGCTGTGGTTGCAGGCATGTTGTCAGCTTACAAGGTTCCTTATCGTCTGGTCAAGCTCTAAACAAATGGGGAAAAGGGCAAGGACTGAATATTGAGGATCAGTAAAATAAATCAGCTGGATGTGATTGAGATTGCTCAATGGCACAGAGTGTGTTGCAGATTAACATTTCGCCGCTCGGGGCGGATGAGAGTAGTGACCGAAAAAAGATGCCGAGGTTCATTTCATGAAGTGGTCCTAGGTAGCATGCCTGGATGCGGGGATAGCTGTTACTAAGCACCTATTCTGCTGTACTATGGCATCTGTGTGGATAGGACATAGGATTAGAGTCTAGCTAGTTTGACTGGAGTGAGCACAGTGGAGTGATGCAAGTGTGGGGGCTCTGAGTATAATCCTTTCACTAATCTAGAAATACGAAAGATGTTAACGTTGATGCACAATGCAACACAACTACTGTTTTAAAATCACTTATCTAGATCCGCATATCCTACATTGCCGCCTTTTTACTCTTTTTCGCAATATTCTCTGTTCCTGGAGGTACTTTCAGTCCTCCGAAGACTAGACCACAAACTACGACCATGCCTGCGGCTCCCATTGCGTATGCTGTCTCTCGTCCCGCCCACCAATACAATGTGCAGAAAATCAGAGGGCCGAGCGCACGGCCAGCTTGTCCTACGCCCATGTCAGCAAAGCCGTGATTGTGCCGTCCGGCGGAAACTTACCGAAGCTTCGGTGGTTGCCCAGCTTGTTCCCTCGTTCGCCCGCGCTTGCTTCAAATGAAGAAAGACTGTTTAATCCAGTGACAACTGTGGCACTAGTAACAGCGAGCAGTGCGGCTGCACCATACAAGGCGCCCTGCGTCTGGACTCTGCCCAGAATCAAAAATGCTACTGTGCAACTAACCACTCCCATCTGTACGACCTTCAGGGGATGCATGCGTCGCACAACCGAGCCTTGGAGTAATGAGGCGATAAGCCCAATGAATCCGAGCAGCTTACCCGAATCTTTGGCCTCAAATGCGAATAAATCATATGTCATGAAAGGAAGCGAGAACTCCATACCGCTGAAGAACAGAATAAATGCGAAATGTGTCGCGTTCAGAAGAGTATGCGAGTTTGTTCGAACGTGGGGCTTCGAGGCTTCGTTCTTCTTTGCATGACCATTGGCGTGACCATTTGCAGCCCCATTCTGGGCTGTGCTCGTCGAAGGTAGCGTCTCGGGGAGGGCGAAGTAGAGATATATGGTCTCTGTAACAATTAAGAAGAGCGAAAAGCCTGCAGCCATGGCAAAGGGGTTCGTTGCCATAACCTGGAGCGTAGAAAGATAGGCGCCGAGTGCGGGTCCAAATGTGAACGCGATGCTGAAGCATACACCCACGAGCGCCATTGTAGCCCCTCTTTGGCTGTCATCACTGATATCCGTTGCTATTGCCATGGCAAGTTGGACATTGCCTTCGCTCAGCCCTCCCACGACTCGGCTAGCTAGGAAGGTTCGGAAGTCTGTTGCGGCCACCCAAAGCGCGACACTCAGAATGTTGCCTACCATAGACCAAAGAAGCGCGGTTCGTCTGCCATAGCTGTCTGAGAGCGTGCCAATCACAGGAGACGCAATGGCCTGACACAGTGAGAACAGCGAGCCGAGTGCGCCGCCGAGTAAGACGATATCATAACGCGAGTTGATGGGTTTCGCAAACGAGTTCTTGTATGCATTGAGGCCAGCGAGGATCTTGGAAAGGATCGTGTTCGGGTCTCCGGTTTCGTGGTTGCGATAGAATTCGATGAGTTTGGGGAAAAGCGGCAGGATGAAGGTGAATGATACCTAGATGTTGGTTACATTTGCGTCGTGCGATACTAATGAGCAGGAAACGAACCAGGTCAAGCAGCAAAGATATGAACAAGACGCGCAAAACCTTCTTTCGCAGGGTCGCAGCTACCGGTGCTCCTGGCGCCATGGTTGCGTTCCGTCTGAGAACCAAAGAATGGACCAAGTGAAGGGGGCTTGCGCCGACGGTGAGTAGATCAAGCGGTGATCGGGTAGCGGGGAGATGAAGATGATGACAGGTAGCACGGCCGGCGCAACTCCATGGACTAGAAATAGATCGGACAACGCAATATGGAGGCTTAGAAAGTATGCACGCAAACCTTGAGCTAGGTCATAACGGAGTATGAAGTCGGACAATGATGAAACTATTGACTTGTGCCGTGGAGATCCGTCAGAAGCAGACACCAATCATGGCACGCGGCTGTTTGCAGCATTCGGGCAACCTAACGAATCAATTTTGAAACAATGCAGGTACACTCGTTCTTGTGGCAGCCAGGGGCAGCGACGGCGCGAGACGCAGAAGCCATTGTTTCGCCTTTGGCAGAATCGTGATATACGTGTATGGTAGTTTATTCCACACGACAAGTCTACTATTTTAGTGAGATGGCGTTGGAGTGACAATACCTGGGACCGGGTATTTGTGTACGGGGCCAGAAACAGTGGAGCCGAGGCAACGGCAAGCTCCCATCCCCACAAGCGGAGGTAGTCAATTAGCAGGAACGCATATCACCATCCGAACATTGCTTGATTGAAAATGGCTGACCCTGAAGCGGATCGGCGCAAGGCCATGGCAGCTGTGCGGGCCATGTTCGAAAGATATCGTTTGCTTGCGGCTAAAAGACCGAAGGAACATATCGTGAGTGTTTACATTCATGTTGCTCCTTCGCAGGCGCTTCAACATGCTCACATTTGCAAGGACTTTGACCGAGAAGTGATGGAGAATATGCACATTATAGATGCAGGTCTGGACGGCTCGGTTTCGTACGAATTGACAATTCTGCCCAGCTTCTCCAACCTGAATAGTACGAAGCCGCCCGGCAGTAGAGTGCACTAGAGCTGATAGTATGCTAGATGTCATGCATGGCGGCGCAGCCGGCGTTATCTTTGACATGTCGACAACCACGGCACTGTGTCCTCTTGCACGACCAGGTTTCTGGGAATTCATGGCCGGCGTAACTCGATCACTTAATATTTCTTATCTCAGGGCAGTCCCGATTGGTACCAAGGTAAGGCTGAACAGCAAAGTCGTAGGTGTGGGCAAGCAAATGGCCATGATTCGGGGCGATATGACTAGCCTCGATGGTAAAATCACGTATTGCACCGTTGAACATCACAAGGTCAACGCTCCTATACTGGCAGAGCATGCCCAGGTCAGAGTGCCATGGGACGACGAGTTTGAGCTAGAATGGAAGACGATGGGCAAGGCAGCTAAGAGCAAAATATAGGGAGTTATAATGGTATTATTTGTCTATTTGCGCTTGTTGAATTTCTTCGATTCTGGCAACAGTTAGCCTTCGTCCTGTGGGTAATTCTGCTCGAATCGACTTACCAGCAGCGGTGCGCTTCTTCTTGGGCGTGCCCTTGCCTCTTGAGCGTGCAACATTCAGATGCTCGAGCCAGTCTTCTTCGTCGTCGTCCAAAATTTCGTTATGGGGGTATAGCGAGCGCAACTGGCTGATGGTTCCTATCCTCGGCGGGTAGTAGGAAGCGACCTGAGGCCCTTTGAGGCGCTGATGGAGGATGCGCGAGCCGAGTCGCAACCGCTGGGGATTATATGTGGTGTTGAAGACGCTGCATTGGACCTGATCTTCTCAGCATGCGACCAATTTATCATCTTTATACATGGCAAATACCCTCATAAGGTCCAGTATGCGCTGCCTAGGAACCGCCATTGCGTGCACTTGCTAGGTATTGCACTGAGAGCATCTCGACATGATTTCGACTAGGCTTGGCGTTGCGCTAGTGCGGACCTCCGAAGCTATTGATAGCAACAGCAGCAAGCAAGCAACGAGGAAAAAACTTTCACTTTTGCTCACTTGCACTCCTACTATCTAGCAGCCCCTCAATCTATCTGTGCTCGTCCATCATGTCGTCTCATAAGCGCGGCAACCCAAATCATCACTATGGCGACCGCAGCCAGCACTCGCACAAAAAACAGAGGCCCAACCCCCAAGGCCGTGGCCAGACTTTCAATTCGCAGCAATATGGCGACCATGCCCGCGTTACCCCAAGCTTGCCCGAGCTTTCTGCGGCCGACATGCAGACAGGCCTATCAGCATTATTAGACCAATTCATCGCAGCCGAAACCACGCCAACAGGCGACAAAGATATCCTCCACCATGCCCGCGAGCTTCGCGCTCATTTGAACTCCCGCACAAGCAAATCCGTATCTGCCCAGGCTAAGCGTGATTTGGACCGCATTCGGCCAGACAAGGCGGCCAAGGTTATTGTACCTGACTATGTTCAACGCAAGGTCGTAGCTGCCAAAGACCTCCCACCACTACCGCCCATCGCAGAACCGCACCTCCTCCAAGCCGTCTTCACTCACCAGTCCATGCTCAACACGACCGCCAACCTTCAACAAAATATAAAAGGCATAGATCTCAGCCTCGATTACGAGCGCCTTGAGTTCCTCGGGGACGCCTACATTGAGCTGATCGCTTCTCGCGCCCTCTACAACCGCTTTCCCCTCCTCGACGTTCCACAACTCTGTTACTGGCGCGAGAGACTGGTTGAGAATCTAGCCCTTGGCAAGTTCTCTGAAGCCTATGGTCTCCCAGATCGACTCCGGTTCAAGTCACAATTTGACAAGGATTCCAAAGCCTGGAAAAAGGTCGTTGCCGATGTTTTCGAGGCCTATGTTGCAGCCGTAGTGCTCTCTGACCCAGAGAAAGGCTTTTCCACTGCAGAAAATTGGCTTGATGAGCTCTGGGCTCCACAACTACTTGGCTTCAAGGAAAAGGTCGTCGAGAACATACGCGCAAGAGATGATCTGCAGAGGTTAGTCTTTGTGAACCAAATCGAGCTCAAATATCTTGAGGAGCGACCCATGGTCATGGAAAATGGTGTACAGAAATTCTCTCTTGCTGTCTATCTCACAGGCTGGGGCTACGAGAATGAATGGCTGGGTAGTGGAGAGGGTCAGAACAAAGCGCAAGCTTGCATAGCCGCAGCTACTGATGCAATCAAACGCAATAGTCCTATACTACAAGATGCCACGAGGCAAAAAGCAGCACTTATGGAGGTAAGGGCGAAAGAAAGAGAAGAAAAGGCTCGAGCTGAAGCCGAAGCGGCAAAAAATGGCCAGGGCGAGGGCAACGCTACTCCCCAGAATCCTTTGGGTACTTTTGTGCCTAAGTCCGCAGACACAGAGCATGTGGATCTTGAGAGTCTCGCCAAGAAGCGTAAAGGTGATAGCACAGAGACACCAGATAAGCATAGCAAGAAGCAAAGCAAAGAGAAAAAGAGAAAGAGGGACAAATCACAAGACGTCCTAGTATGAAGGCATTTATCTAATTAGGACTGATGATCGAACGGAACTAGTAGGTATCTAACAAGATCGTGTTCTCTTTAATCGCTAGTTATTAATGCATGCGTACATGTACGCATCACTGGCATGTTCGATACCCATTATCCTTTGACACCAATCGTAGAAATACAACATGTTCACCTCCAGAGACTAAGGCCAGTTTAGTAACTCGAATCGCTTTTTATAGCATCATTTTATCGCCCTTGACAAGGCAACCTCCCGTCACCTCTCGTCAGCCTGTTGCAAAACCTGAGCTTACTCAAATCTGCACTAAGATGCAAACTCCCAAACGCCTCCTTACCACTCCGCACCCTTTTCAAGCCCTCTACTTTTTCAAAGCTCTCCCGGCAATGTCTCTTCGGTACTGCATGCCCTCAAAGTGTATGCAGTCCACGCCCTCATACGCCTTCGCAACAGCCTCCTCTAGTGTATCCGCCGTAGCCGTCGACGCAATAACGCGGCCACCAGAGGTCTTGAGCGTGCTATCCGCTGCATCAAAAGACGTACCAGCATGAAAAAGAACAACACCTGTCTAGGATTAGCATTACGTATCATTGCCAACAGCAAAAAATACATACCCTCAGGCGTGCCATCCAGCTTCATCACCGTTCCCTTCTTGTAACTCCCTGGATACCCGCCAGCAGCCACGACAACCGTGGCCGCGGAGCGCGCAGATACCTTGACCTCGACGTCTCTCAGTGTGCCCTTTGCGCATGCTACCATCACCTCCGCGAGATCACCCTCCATCAATGCCAACAAACTCTGCGTCTCGGGATCCCCAAACCGGACATTATACTCCAGCACCTTTGGCCCATTCTCCGTCATCATCAGGCCAGTAAACAGCACGCCTTTGAACACATAACCCTCCCCCCTCATCCCATCAATCGTCGGCTGCAACACATCGCGCTCAATCCCCTCCACCACCTCCCGCGGCGCGATCCGTGTTGGCGCATACGTCCCCATGCCCCCCGTATTGGGCCCTTGATCCCCCTCAAATATCCGCTTGTGGTCCTGCGCCGGCGGCAAACTGCGAATTGTGTAGCCGTCGCTAAACGACAGGATGCTCAGCTCGTCGCCCGCCAGAAACTCCTCAATCACTACCTCATCCCCCGCGTCGCCAAACTCCTTGTCCAGCATGATTTCACGTAGCGCCGCGTGCGCTTCGTCGGCCGTCTGCGGGATGATGACGCCTTTGCCTGCGGCGAGGCCTGATGCCTTGATGACGACCGGGTGCGCAATGGTGTCGAGGTAGTTCTTTGCCGCGTCGTACGAGTGGAAGTTTGCGTAGGCCGCCGTGGGGATCGAGTGCCGCTGCATAAAGTCCTTGCTGAAGGTTTTGCTGCCTTCCATGCGTGCGGCGGCTTTGCTGGGCCCGAAGGCCTGGATGTGCGGCGCGTGTTGTGCGAAGTGGTCGACGATGCCGGCGACGAGGGGCGCCTCGGGCCCGGGGATGAGCAGGTTTACAGAGTGTTCGCGCGCGAAGGATACGAGGGCGGAGAAGTCGGTTTCTTTGACTGTGGAGACGTTGGAGACGCGTGGGCTTAGGGTTGCGGTGCCGCCGTTGCCAGGCACGACGTAGATGTGTGTGATGAGTGGGGATTGGAGTAGCTTCCATGCAATGGCGTGTTCGCGGCCGCCATTGCCAACGAGGAGGACTGTAAGTTTGTCCGTCATGGTGGATTGCGTATGCTCAATTGCTCGCTATGAGGTGTCGCGATAACTTGTTGGAGCTCGAAATTTTTGGACGCGAGAATTGCCCCGCCGTGGGGTAAAGGTCTGGTATCGATAACGGCCATGGATGGGCACTATACAATGTCTATCAAATAAAATAATAGGATGTGGCATTTGTTAAGATCTATGAGTATTTTCTACAATGGCCCCTTTCATCTCAGCTCTAACTTAGTCTTCATCAGTACTCAAAAACATCTCCACCACTCTAACCATGCGTTCCTTTCTTACTGCCTTGTCTTTCTCCCGCATCCTGGCGTCTTCCTTGCCCCTGAACATGGCATCTGTAAACACGACTGCATAATTCTTCACGACCAATTGCCTAATTGCCACTGCAGGCACCTTGCTCAGCGTTCTCCTTCGGACCCTGACTTCCGGACTTGCAGGCAGGTCCATACCTGCTCGCGGCGATTCAGGCTTTGGTTTGGAGGCTTCGGTAATCTGATTCGAAATGTTCTGCAAGAAAGAGAGCAAAAGAAGGAATGAAGCGTTGTGGCTGGGTGCCGTTGCTAAGATCTCCAGAGCCCACATCTTCTCATCATCAGGTAAAAGGTGCTGTTTGGCCTTCTCACGTGTTACGAGACCTTCCTCTAGCTTCTCCCACAGGCTCTTTGTAATGATGCCATCAGTCAGGCTCGACAAGAATGTTAGCAGTACCTCTGCCAACATCTCGACTTTTTCTTGCGCTCGAGTATCCGGCTCAAACGCTTCAGCAAATGGAGTGTCGCAATCTAGGGCGTCATATAGATTTGCAAGCTCATCCTCGCGACTGTCGCTTACTCCGCCGTAGGCATTGTGTGCTTTGACAAACGGCCAGCCAGCATTGTCTTGAAATGGGGCCCTTTGGCCTTCACTCTTGGTCATTTCCCATTCGGCTAATGTGCGTTCGGTCATGTCTTCTATCGCTTCCGTCAGCCGAAACACTTCCCGTGGTACACTCCATTTTACCTCGCCTCGGTCAGGAATCTGATGCTGCAGCTTTCTGATACCGCCCTCAGGAATCTTGACGAGCTTATCGACTGTTCGAGCGAGTGCAGATGGGAGCCAGTGCGCACGGAGCGACAGAAAATGATCTCTGCCATTCTCTACACGAAGGATGATGACTTCCTCCAAGTTTGAAGCATCATCATTAAGAGTACGTACGACACTGATGTTCTCAATCTTTAATCTGAGCTCCGCGTTGATGACTCCGGCAGGTTCCAGTGTATAGCATTCATGCATGTCATCAGGCCCAGGTCGATCGCGCTTGTCAGGCTCCCGGTCAAAGGTTACACTGAGCCAGGGTGGAAGTGGCCCTGATGCTTGGCCTTGGTCAGCCGGGCGATCTGCAAAACCGAACGTAGCGGGTACTCGGCCTGTATTCGCGATTGTGACAGTTCGCCGCTTGGATTTCGCGAACTTGACTTCGCCAAAATCCACCCCCTCGTACGTGCTATCTGTTTTGTTTTGGTCGTCTTCCGATAGGGAACCAGTTGCACGCTCAATCACGACAGCTATTGATGGCCTGCCTTCATTTTCCTGTCGATCCAGCTCGCGCACTACTTCTCCATGTATTGCAGCCTTGAGATCAGGGACTACCGCGTCGTATGCTAGGGAGAAGATAGCATCTAGAGGCTTATGATCAGAGCTAAGGACGCGCATATGAGTCGTATAGTATTCGAGCAAGATTTCGTCAGTCAGGCCATCTTTAGTAGTGACCTGTTCAGGTTCTGGATCTTCGTCATCCTCGAGTTCATCGTGGTTTGCAGTGTTGTCGCCGTCAGTTTCAGGATTATAATCAAACAGAATGTCCTCATCTCCTGCCAAATCCATACCCTTCGCTCTCATCTCTTCGTCCTTTTTGCGGGACTCTTCCTGTTCTTTCACTTTCGCATCATGCCTTTGCTTTGCTGCCCGCGTTCGGTATAGTATGCGGTCACACCAGCTGGGACAACGCCTCTTCTCACTCGAGTCAAACTGTCCCACTTTTCCCACATCATACTTATACGACGGCAAGAAGCGCACTGGCCCTTCTTGCCAGCCATCATGAAAGGCTGTACCTTTCTTCATTTGTTGGTGCAGCTCATCATGTGGTAAGAGTGATGCGATTGTCGTCTGGAGAGAAGCCGGGTCCAGTTCTGGGGGCACTTCCCCATCCTCCTCAGAAGATAGCCTGGAACTATATCCTGAATCGCTAGAAATTGAAGGTCGCTCTTCGCTGACACGATCCAGATGGTCAGTGTGTATAGAGAGGAGTCTACGCACATCGTCACCCGGCATTCCTTCGAGGCGATAGTTCAGGTCACCAAACCAAAATGCAAATTCTTCTTCTCCGAGTCCTTCACCTTGATTCTGTGCCGCGCCTAGCCAATCTACAATAGGGTCGAAACGAGTTCGCGAGGTGATCTGGGCAGCATCCCAGTTGCGGCGATCTAATGATGTCTTGTCCGATCCAGCTGCGAGATGACAGTTGATGAAGACAAGTCGCGTCGTCTCACCCAACACGATGCGAGTGGCGACAGCTCCTTTATTACCCATTCCCATCAGTCCGGTGCCTACACTGGCTGTGCTGACATTTTTTATCTGGGGAACTACATCCAAGGAGGCATATATGACGAGCCATAACCCAACCAACTGCTGCTCTGCCACTAATTCGTAGCCCTGCGGAAGTGATGCCTCGAGCGATGCCTTCCAGCGGTTGGCGACGGATGGGTCTGTGTACGGTCTGAGAGCTTCTGTAGGCGATGCAATATCGACTATTTCCTGCAAACCGAGCACATATATGCCCACGTCTTCACCGCCCGGTACGGAAGCAGAATCACGAAGCGGAATAGTGGGCGCATAGGTTGCATGCCTTGCCTCCTGTGCTGACACGCTCTCTTTGTCGTCTGCTTTATCTTGGGGGTCGGATACTCCCAGGCCGGCCAGAGAATCGGCCACGCCCTTGCCTTTGACAAACCAGGCACCTATATCCTGCTCAGTGCCCTTTTCGCCACCCGTGTTCCAGGAGCCAACTTTGATGCGCACATTGCGGGGTCGGGTGAATTCGGCTCTCCGGTCATAGAGGGCCTGAGAAAGGGAGGTTTGGTGGGTGGTGATGGAGGCAGTGCTTGGGGAGCGGGCGTCTGGGAAAGCGCCGGGGATTTGGGCGTCCAGGTTGACAGTCGAGCGCACAGAGGGGGCAGGAGGGGCAAGGTTGGCCATTGCGGGGCAGCAGAAGGAGGGGGTTCTACGTGTGTAGGGGTGAAATGGCAGACCGACCCCTCATAACTGGCTGGCACGAGGGGCGAAGAGTGCTTAGTGAGAGCACTATCTGGGGCTGGGCCACGATGACGACGTCGACACTGATGGGCATGACGAGGGGCGGGCTGTTGTGTCCCAGCCTGGCCATAGCTCCTGTCGAGTCCTGGTGTGTATATCTGTCGCATAGCACCACCGACACGAACACCAACCAACATGGCCCCCCACAAGGCAAAATCGCGCGCCCAGCAGCAGCAACAGCACCACGCGCCACCACAGCCGTCGGACTACGAGACGGATGCGCCGCCACCAGCGCTCGATGTGCCGCTGCCAGCCCCACGCTCCAACGAGGAACTGAATTTCTCGGTGCTGCAGCGCGTGTACCCCGGGCTCCTCGATATCGAGCATGTCACGCCCTATGCCGCCCTGTATACGTACAACATCGACACGCAGCAGTGGGAAAAGATGGGCATCGAAGGCACCCTGTTCATCTGCCGGCTAACGCCCTCGTCTATTGGCGCCGAGCGCTACTGCGCCATCATCCTCAACCGCCGTGGACTCGACAATTTCTACATTGAGCTCACCAGCACCGACGAGATGGAGGTCACCGACCCCTATGTCATCCTGCAGGGCGACCAGGTCTACGGCCTCTGGATCTTCGCCGACCCCCCGCCTGCCTCGACCGCAAACTGCCGCGCCGAGACTGCCGAGAAGATGATGGAGGTTGCAGACAGGGCAAGCGCGAGTCGCCAGGCCAAGGACCAGGCGGGCAGGAATGGCTTCAAGGACGCGCCTGAGCAGCTCGAGCCGACATCGGCGCCCATGGGCCGCCAGCTCTCGCTCCGCGAGCTTTTTGACCAGCAGCGCGAGCAGGACGCCGCCTTCAGCGTGCACCATCACCATAGCCGCCCAGGGCAGCACATGTACCATCACCAACAGAATTATGGGCCGCCGCCCAATGCCGCGCCAGCACAGCAAGATGTGCTAGGCCAGCTATTCATGAAGGCACGCCAAGATTACAACGGCCCCGGCTGAGGCCGCAACCCTCCTACTGCACACGAATAATAGAAAGCCATGGGCCGACCAGAGCTCGTAGCCAACGCTAGCGAGCCCATTTACAAACATGGCCACCGAGAGAGCACATGACACAAAGCATGACGTGGTCGCGATACCACCTCGGGAACGGTTTGCAGCTGTAACCCAGAAAGCCAGGAGCATGTCACTCAACAGCCCATTTTTAAAGGCTGGCTAGAGCCAAGCGTTGTGTGCACTCTTTGATTGTGCATGCGCTGCTTGACCACCTATTCTGTTATGTCGGCTTCAAGCACATCAAGTACGAGATTGGAGGGGTTGTCACGAGTGCATCTCTTGTGCATTGCCGATTTGAGTAGCCTAATCAAGTCTACTTCTTCTGTATATCTTGCGTAACGATCCCCTTCACATACCCAGCCACCCTCTCCGCAACCGGCACCCCGTGTCGGATACAAAATCCATGCGGCCACCCTTCCCTCTCATCAATCTCCATGGCTGGTTTCCAGTTCTCGCCCACTCCGTCTTCCTCTTGTACATCGCCCCAACTGAATCTTCCACGCGTCCTAATCAGTGCATCCCTCGTCTCGTTCGCAATCCAGTGATCCTTGCTCGCGAATAGAAATTTCAGAGTCGGCCGGGGATGTGGATGCTTCGATTTTGGCGCATCGGCTGCTGCTCCCCATACGTCTTCATCCCAAATGTCGGTGTCGATCTGGAACATTTCATCGCGCGCCATATGCAATGCTTGCTGGACGCCGTGAGGAGATTTGATAAACGCAGCAGTTGTACGAGAAGCATCTTCTGGAAACCCCGTAACAGCCGCCACAATCTTAGCCAGAAAATTCAAAGGCATGAACATCGTCAGAAACCACGCCAGCATCGCAATAAGCGACGCGAAATTCGCGTTTTTGAGAAAAGGCTGTAGTCACATGGTTAGCGCATATGAACCGTAAATCCATGGCGTAAAAACCAAACATACCGCAGCCTTGAGCCCACTCTCACTTCTCGCAATATCCACAATCGTAGGGAAAAGCCCTACAACGCCCGTAATCCTCGTGTCGAAATCATCACCCGCCAGCCCATGTGCCCTCAGCCGCCTCACAATCTCCAGCGCAATATACGCGCCCACCGAGTGGCCCACAAGAATAACTCTTACATCCTTGCTTCCCTGATCTTTTACTTCTTCCACCAGCTCCACGACATCATCTTCCGCATGACGGATCTGATCCTGCAATCCGTACGGCGGACTTTTGCGAAACTTTGCTGTTTTGATGTCTGCGGTTTTCATCTCAAAGCCTGAGAGGGACCGGCCGTAGACTTGGAATTCCGCATCGCGGCTTGACGCCGTGCCGGACGAGAGAAGGCCATACAGATGCGTCAGGAATGTAGAGTAGTATTCAATCAAGCCTGGGTTGCCCGTGAGGAAGTAGATGATGTACACTTTCTGCGCCGCTTTTTTGCCTGGTTCTGGGGGCGTGCGCAGGTAGATTTTTGAGCTGGGGAGGGATTGCATTGTGGGATTTTTTTATTTCATAGAGAAACTTTTTTGGGGGGGAAGAGGTTTGGGTTAAGGTTTGATGAGCCTTTAAAAGTTTAGATGTTTTTTTGCGAAAATGCACGAAAAAATAGCGCGTTACTAGGTTCGGTATGGTTGTTTTTTCGTACCTAGGAAGACATAAACTACTTCGACACTTGGACGTCGGAAAATGAACTAAAAGGTCACCCGGTGTGTAGGATAAAAATTTTGCGTGGTTATGCTCCCTGGAGAGTGTTGGGTTTATTGTTATTACCTGACGCTTTTTTCGGTTTTTGGTCAAAAACACTTGTTAGGTCTAGGTATTGCCTCGCTTTAGAGTACCAACCAATCAACGCGGTCTGAATAACTGATGTGCAATGTAGGTGTGTAGAAGTCAATCATATCAACATATTGAGATCTGATGAGGAATCGATTAATCGATTCCACTTGATTCGAACAAGTACATCATGTCAGAGAGAAAATATAAGAAAATACAGCTATCAGGCTTCAAATTTCCTTGCGGCGCACCATAGCGCTGATTTCCGCATCAGTAAACCCTCGTGCATCTCCTTTGTCGTCGTCGTAAGACTCCCAGAATCTGCAAGCCTTATCCTGACACGAAAAAAAGGTTTCCCAAAGCCCATTATTTTGATTGCGCATGTTTCGCGCTACAAGTCGAGATCGGATCTCGCAGCGACAAGTAGGATTCCATGAATTGATGCCCCGGTCATCTACAAAGCCATTGAATGACTTACAGGCATTATTGGTACACGTTCGATAATATCTTCCACTATTAGGATTGAAGCTTCTCTCATTCGCACGACGCAAGAGTTTGTTGGGCGCCCTTCTTTCACAGACAAAGCAGTGTCCGGCGTCATTCGCCTGTGAAGTGTAACTTGGGGCGGGCGTCCAGGCACTGGGACTTGGAGTGCTATAATCAGGACTTTGAGAGTAGGCTCGATTGCGTACTATTGGCGATGGCAATTCGATAGCTGGAGGCGGAGAGGGAGAGTAGATTTGACCATACGAAGCTTGATATGTAGTTGGGCTGGCAGTGGCTTGACTACTTGTCAGTTGGGGCCCGTCGGTCCAAGAATGCTAGTCTCGGACTCACAATATGTATATTCATATCCAGGTCGAGACTTGGACAATTTGCGATCCTTGGACCGTATTAATTTGCTGAACATTCCCATGGTGAACGGTGAGGATTCTGCGACTCTAACTTTGGAGGCGCTCTTAGAGAAGCCTTCGTACTTTTATGCTCCTACAGCATATCTAAACAGTGCCCAAATTCAATGCAAGGCTGGGATTGATCGACAGGTCTCATTTACTATCAGGGCCAAAAAAGAAGCAGATACGTACTTGGCAATAAGTCACTGCAGTGTAGGTGTTTCGAATACCGAGTGGGATCCATTAGGTTTTCCGACAGCCAATGGTTTTGGCCCCAAGGCCAACAATCGTTCACGAGGAACAGTTGACCAGGTATGTATGATTCTGACATGAGTTATTACTCGCTTGTTATGCCATCCGTGGGCGAGTAGGTATGCACCATAAAAGAGTTTACCCTGGACGGAACGATAAGACATAGTTAATCATTACACAACGCTTGTGGGCAGCCGAGGCCGCAGCAGCCGGCGACTCTCTAGCTTAAGCGCCCGGGATCGGTTAAGTATACGGATAGGCATCCCTGCCATTCACTCGGATACTTTGTGCTTAAGTGGGGGTGGCTTGTGGTAGAAATCTCGCGGGCGGTTACAGCCCGTCCGCCGAATTTATAACATGGTAGAGCCCAAAACGCTAAGCCTAATTTGGCTTCAACCTCGGAGCCAATTACGTCGCAAAGGTGCACCTGTCAAGAAACAGCACGGTTGGTATTGTTGGCAACGATCAAAAAGTTAGCTAAATGCTAGGTGGAGGTGCATTTTTGCTCGCACTTTCTCAAAACCATTCCTACCTAGGTCTAGAAGCAAACCTCACCAGCGCTATCTAATTCGGCGATACTCAGTGCCAGTGACTTACCCCTCATACTCTCAGCTCGCGCCATTCCCTCAAGCCCAAACGCAACCCTTGAGTTACATCATGTCATCTCCTCTGACGAAGACCTACGAATATGATCAGATACCTCAAACCAACTTCATCCGTTACTTGTCGCTCCATGCTGGTTCAACTGAAGATCCACTTGAATGCACTCTCCAGGCAGTGCCAATGGAGGAGGCAAACTTCGAGGCTGTGTCTTATGTTTGGGGTAGCGATGTGAGAGACCAGCAAATTATCTGTAATGGTCGGACTCTTGCTCTTACCACCAACCTTTTTCGGGTGCTACGCCGAGTTCGTCAGCGAAATGCAGCGAGAAACATATGGGCAGATCTCATATGCATCAACCAGGAAGATTTAGATGAGAAGTCCCATCAAGTTGCTATTATGGTAGAATCCTCAGATTAACGATACCACGTACGTCAACTAAAGACTCTAGGGCTCTATCTACCGCCATGCAAGTCGCGTGCTCATTCATATGGGCGATGATGATAATGATCATGGCCCGCATGTGGTTTCCCTCCTGAATGAAGTATGCTCATATACGGACAAAATACTCCCTACACTACCTAAGAAGTGGAACAAGTTTCCTTACCCTGAGCGTGACGCTCAAATTCTGACTGATCCAAGATGGGAATCCCTCCAACTACTTCTACAAGCTACTTGGTTCACTCGTGGCTGGGTGGTGCGTGAAACTGGACTTGCTCAGGAAGGTCTGGTGCTTTGGGGTGAGAGCGAGTTTGGCTGGGATTCTCTCATGCGCACGTGCATCTGGGTATGTTTGCGAGCTACGAGTACATACTACGCCCAAGGCTTGGACAAATTAGTCCCTCTTGCACATCTTGAGCTGTACGAGGATCGTAATCCAAACTTTGCAAAGCTATTTACTACCCCAACGACATGGGTAGAACAAAGCCTTTTAGGCTATTTGATATTATCGAAGGACTTGAATCTCAAAGATCCGCGAGACAGAATTTATGCCTTTCTGGAGCTAGCACATGAGGAGCGTCAGGTTCGTATACGGCCCAACTACAAAGACCCATTTTTGCTCGTCTATCGGCAATTCGCAGTAGAGTACATTCGATCTACTGGATCCATTGGTTTACTGATCGGTGTCGAGCATGATAGCCAGTCCCTGGAATCCGAAATTCCATCCTGGGTACCACGGTGGGATATAAGGATGACGAAAAGCGGATATGCTTTTGCGCCACCGGACTCCGGTTATCGGATACTCACATCACGCAATGAACTCACCAGTGAGCCCAAGGTTACAGATGAAGCGGCGCTAATGGTAAGAGGGGTCGTCATGGACTGCGTGCTTTATGCCTCAGAAGCACTTGACAGCTCCACAACCACAATAGACAAAGTATTTGAAATTTGGCAAGCTATACGGCATCTCACTCAGGAGTCTCCCTATCCAAAGTCCTATCAACTTTGTGTCCTGCTCCATGTGCTTACTGCAAACACAAGAGATGGAGACCCCTTTGAATGGCAACAGAGTATGGCTGCGTACTACCGTACCCTCTACGAAATGAACGGAAGTTCTGATGATGTCGATTTCGCGGACTGGGTTGCACACCCAGCGAAGCTAAGCTCAATCGATTTATTCGGTAATTGTATGAATGGATACACGCATAATAGGAAAATCATCCTTACAAAGCGAGGATACATAGGCCTGGCACCCTGGGTGGCTCAAAAAGATGACTTGTGTGGCACCATATTCGGCTGCACTACACCTAGCATACTACGAGATTCAGGCAAGATCAATACCTTCAGATATCTAGGCGCAACCTTCATACCTGGTAAAACTTATGTGAAGACTGAAGATGGGCGGGTACACTTCGTCGATATCCTGGGAAGTTCCGAAAGCAAAGACTGGATGGACTGGAACATCGACGAACAAGAAATTTGCTTATGCTGAGTCTCAAAAGGCGCTTACGATGAGTTATGATCTTATAACTTGTCTAGGATTGAAAGGCGGGGGTGCAGACGACTAGAGCCGTTCTCCTTTTTTTTTATTGTGAGGCCAAACCCACTATCCGATAATAATCTCGCAAGCAAGCAACATCAAGGCCAGTTTAGAAAAGCAAGTGCTCAAATTTGAAAAACTCTATACCGATTACATATTTGCTAACCTTTAGCATAGCTGGTCATAACGTGACCTCTCTGTGTTGGCCTAGTGCGAGGAAGATAGTGCTCAACATGAGGTACATGATGGGCATCATATTGTGGAGATGTCATTCACAAATGACAAAACATGGTGAGTATTGGGTCAAGAATTTACATAGGAAACCACACTCCATCAGCCGGACTTACGCCTAGGGTTTGTCAACCACGACAACTCAACGTTATTTTATGATCAGATGGACTCCTGAAGGCCGACAGGCCTCTACCGTTATGTCTAGCACATTATGGAGGCGCAAAAACGTTCAAATCTCTTTGACTGCCACTTCAATATTTCCATTAATTAGTTTTTGATGATGAACCTCAACTTCATTCTTGTTGCGATCCAAAACTATTGGCAAGCTAACATCATTTCTTTCCGGTTGCTCACGATAAATCACAATTGCCTTAATCGTCTCTCCCTTCAGTTCGAAGCTTCGAGGCCATGTCTCTCGGGCCGTCGCAGTAATGGGAACTACCTGATTTCTAACTGAAACTCGATGTTGTCAAAAGCCAGTTTATCTAGCTTTGAACTAGCTCGTAAAGCTGTCAAGTATACCGCTTGCTGGCCTGGCTAATGAGAGTGACATGTGTATGACCCGTAATATCTTCAAGTAGTATAAGATGATATCGAACCGGCCCAGGCTAGCTCTCCACATGGTCCATTCCGGATCGCCGACATTGCGAGAAATATTCTAAAGTTCGGTTCTCTCATCATGTCCACCTTCAGATCTATCAGCAGACAAGGCTGCCAAAGCGAAGTTTGCTGCTTGCAAGTGTCTGAATTCCGGCGCATCTTCTCCCAGACCCCACGCAAACCAGCCGCCTAATGCCCTATTTTGCATCACGACTGGTAACTTGATTTTAATTGCTTCCGGCGAATCCCAGGACCAAAATAAGCGCTCCGTTTCATCCCAATAGAAATGGCCACCACCTTTCTCATCATACGTGCCGTGCTCTAGGGCTTTCTGGAACGAATTTCCGACCTCATGGGGTACTTCGTCATGCCATGAAAATGCACCAGCCTTTCCAATATCAGAGCCTGTCCTCGGATCCTCCATAAGCTCTGTCAAGCATCCAATGGGTTGTTTCCCACAATTGACGCCAATGGCAGTCTTGAACCACTTTACATAGAACGCCAAGCCCAAATTCGTTTTCTTTGGCGGGACACCGCAGCTTAGATATGCGTCAATCGCCTCAAGTGAGTTTTTTATACCAGTGTGATGCTTGGTTGTGTTATCTCGCCGGTTCATCAGATCATAAGTCATGATATTAAGGAAATCGACCGATTCTAGGATATCCGGTATTGTAGAGTGCGTAAATGCTATCATATCTCTAGGGAGACCCGGAACGGCTACTGAGATGATTTTTTTAGGGCCAATAGCGGCTCGTATCGCAGAAAGTAGCATAGGATAGGCGGAAATCTCCCAAATTTTTCCAGAGTTTGGATGAGTGATGTAATCTTCGCCATTGCCCCTTCAACGTCGTTAGTCTTCCCCGTTAACCGCATATGGAAATTAATTCTTACCCTGGGTACTCCCAATCGATATCAACTCCATCAGCTCCAGTTGTATCTAGCATAATTTTGACGTTTTCCGCAAATAGTTTTCTGCTTTCTCCAGTCAATGCGGCTCTTTCAAAGCCTTCTGTATTTCCCCATCCCCCGATAGCTACCTGCATAGAAGTCTGCTTGGCGAATTTTGAACGCACTTCCTCAATTGTTGTGAATAATGGCCACTCAGTCCGATTCACGTCGTTGAAGATTTCGGGTCGCATGAACGCCAGCGCGACGTGTGTAATGTTTGATACCAGAGTTAGGTTTGGTACAATATTGTGCTGCCTAATTACCTTTAATTGTATTCAAGGGGATATTAGTACAAATCTTACCCAGTAAGGTACATAATAGACCTTAATTCTGATGCCTGTGTGATCATCGAAAACGTTGTCATACCTAGAAATAACACAAGAGGCCGGGTAATCCAGATGAAAGGATTCTTCTTCATTGTACTGATCCAATGTGATCACAGTATATCATAAATTCCAATTGGTGATGGAAGGTGGGAGTTAGGAAGTCGAAGCACAAATGACATTATAGTTAGATGCCAAGCCGCTAAAAAGGCATTGTTCCCCACTATACTCATCTGTAGTGCTTCACATCAAACCATATTCTAGTCAATCTGCTCTGAATTCATCAATTGTAGTTACACTACTAACTTGAAGTAAAATACAGGGTCGTGTATTGCACTCTGAAATTGACTCTCTACTTCCAAGATTAGATCTTGACACTGGCAACAATTGGCCCACCGGCTCCGGCTTGGACTAACACAACAGCCCCTTCGCCGTGCTTCATGGAAGACTTCGGGGCCGGAAGCTCTAGAGTAAGATTGCCACCACTCCACTCTCCAATCTTCATGTGTTGCGTCACCACATTGCGATGCTTGATCTTCTTGCCTTTATTGGGTCCCTTTCCAACTTTGACAACTTCTTCGTAATCACGATAAAGAATGATGAAGATGTCATGGAGTTCTGCCTCGTATTTGTCGGAGTCGATGCGAATCATGGTATCATTGGCATCTAGATAAATGTGCCAATCCATAGCTTTGAATATTGACCGAGTGCGATTAACAAGATCGTCCACCTCAGTCTTCCCGCCTGCTCCATTGCCGTCCACTGCACCATTGACCACGATTTGCGGTGTGAACAAACTGGTCCGCTGCCACTTTTTTATATACTCCCTCTGTCGGCGGTCAGATGCGGAGTTTGCGAAAGTGTCTTTCCAGCCCAAATGATCAAAAATAGATACATTGTAACTTAGAAGGAGAATGTTCGGATTCATGGTGGCTTCAAGAATGCCAGGTATAGCAGGTGGACAGGCTTTACATCCCTGGGATTGGAAGAGTTCGACAATGGCCAGAGGCTCGACGCCAACGAAACACGCCGAAGTATGAACATGTGTTGGGTCATCAGCTACTATATTACCGCTCTGATCGAGGTTGACTGCGCAAGACAAGGGTGCAGGCTTCTTGCGTCGGAAGTTATTGAAGAGAGAGTTGAGGATCGTTGCCATGATAGAAATAACAATTTTCGAGATTGCTGATATGACTAGGGCCTGAAGATGGGGATATCAAGAATTGATTGTTGTACGTTTGGTGTATTGTTTCCTCGATGGTTGAGTTTGTTGCTTTTATACATTTCTATCACCGCACAGTCGCACCGGGCATTTCCTAAACTCTACTTCCATGAAATTTTCTCAGCTAGTATGTTCTTGTTTGATGCCAGACGCTTGTTGATATCGTGCTCAACTCGGGACGAGATTGGTTTCCTATCTACCACGTTCATGTCTAAGCCTACAAAAGTGGAAAATGGGCATAACGTCGGCGACAAGGCAAATATTTAGACCTATTGTTAGAATCAAGGACCGATATCTGAGGCTATAAGATGATATTACGCAGCGCATGTACACGATGTGATTATACGACCCAACATAACCTGATTGGGGTATATGAACTAGTCCCAAAGGAGTTAGAATGCGCGAGCTGCGTAGCGAGAAGTGGAGGCCCATGTCAAGGAGGGATGATTTAGTGCAGCACTGTCAGCTTTCAGCCTTAAATTCCAATATTTGGAATTGCCATAATCTTTTGAATGCCGGAGCAGATTTCCTAGAACTGTTCTGAAATCGGCCAGTGAATGTACACCTTGGCATCATTATGGCTGTGTAGACAAACTTAGAATTGGACAAAGAATGTGAGGAACAAACAACGGTTTTTATATTTGAACATATTCAGATTTCTAGCGCAGCGCAAAAACATTTCTATATTATAAAGAGAAAAAAATTGCCGGCTCTAGCGCTAGATTTGAATGACCGACGTACACCACCGGAATAGATAGATATAGTATAGTATTTGGGTCAACTATTGAGCATATGGATAATACTGAGTTTTCATAAATATCTAAATAAATCTCATACGACCTCGTAAATAATATTCTCCGGAGAAATACTAAGTTCAAGAAATTTTTGTTCTGAAGACATGTAAAGACTGAACCGAGTTGCACTAATTACGCATATGAAAACTACGTAAGGACGACGATAAATCATGGGATAATCGCGGCGAGTTTCCTCCCGGATTTTTATTGCACTTTGAGCCGTAGTGCCTTCCTGTACCGATACTGCAGGTTGCACCATCTCAAACGCTTCTTGACTTAAGTAGAATCCAAACCCAGCCTGGTTGACTCCCAAGGCATAGTTGGCAGTCACAGGGCTAGAATTAAGTAGTGATTTGACCCAATCCATGCTATTAGAGTCATCCTGTAGTGCAGTCATAGCCATACCGACCGGGAATAGATACAGATATGTTGGCTCCTTGCTATGGTGATGATGACGCGTGACCCAATCGAACACAGTCAGTATCTCTAGAGCTAGGTCTCGTAGGGTAACCATAGCGCCAGGTCTTAAAAGGGGCCGAAAAGAGGTGGGCTTCGTGGAGGTAGTTTCGTACGACGAAGCAACAGTCCCACAAACTTTGATAGTTTCGGCCGCGTTCAGAGGATCCATTTTGAATACCAAAGCTAGTAACCACATCAATGTAGAGTTGTATAGCATTAGCTCGGATGCCAATACAAAACGGCGAAACCGCAATCGGCCGGTCACACCTATGACCGGGATGGGGGGTAGTGCAGAATCCGGGTCGCTGCTGATTTCATGTGAAGAGTGAGCCTGCCAACGCCATCGCCATCGGTACAGCAAAATCAACTGCAGCTTCACCCTTTCCAGCAGCTCATGATATGAACTTGGGTCTAATATGCTTGGGGAATCTAAAGCAGCAAGGTCCTGCAAGATTCCAGGCACGACAATCAAGATATCCAGTAGCTCACTCTGTGGCTTTTTCATCGCCTGGTTCCGAAGCCAAGGAACAGTGCGCCACTTTTCATCCTCAAGAAATAGCCGCTGCTTGCCTATAAGAGAACTGACCAGCTTGGCACGTCAGCACGCGTAAAGATGGTATGAGTTCAGGCTCAGTGCGTGCTTACCAAGATAGCTCGACCAGCCTCGAAAGCATATAGGAGTGGTTGGCGTTGGAATGCTTCTGGTCCACAGAGATGAAACAACCTCGCCAGTCCTCTAAGATGAAATATAGCACCAGCACGGTCAGCCTGCCTACCCTGCTTTGCGTCAATCCAAACTCTTTGGAGCACCGTCTGATCGTGCTACTTACGGCATGCATCAACAGTACGATAATTGGTACGATCAGATTCGGACCATTTTGTTGGATGTTTGCCAGCTCAGTCGCAAGCTGAGATAGGGTCTGACCATAAAGTATTATACCCCGGCGCTCGATGTCTGACTGGTGATTGGAACAACCAAAATCAGCTTGCGAGAGTGCATGAGTGGCATTCAGCGATAATGAGCCAAGTTTCCCACTGGCGGCATGCTCTAACCAAACTACTCCAGAGGAACGCCAAACATGGTTTGCAAAAAGCCACGCAAGACAAATGTCGTCTCTGAAGGCTATCAAGCTCAGTTCTGGTGGCGGGGAAGGTGAGCCCACACGGGTCATTACTTCTCGCTGCATACTGATTGCAACTTGGTTTTCACGCCAGGAAATTGAACTGGATTGAATTACTGGCGCGGTGGATATAATCCGCCAAATGCGTTCGCGTTCATACCCCAAACATTTGAATCCGGCTTTGGTGCAGCGTTCGCAGTCCGGCTTGGCTTCGTCTGAGCAACTTGTTAGCATTGATTCCGACTATTTAGAGAGCAATCTGACTACACTGACCACATTTTACACGCCGCTTCCGACAAGTATTACAGCCTTTGCTTCGGCCGGGTATTCCAACCATAATCACGTGAGAACGTACTTGATAGCACTAGACTTGGCTCAGAAACGCGGTTCGAAAAGCCTTGGTAGTGACACGCTGCTTCTCTATCGAGAGAAGGTTTAACTCCTTATAACTTGTGCATTCATAATCTTGTCCTTCCCTGTGGCGACGACACAGAGCAATGCTGGTCAAGCTGAATCTCAAATTCTTCCCAGGTTTATCAAATTTTTGTTTTCTAAAGCCTAAGCCACTCCCACGTCAGATCTATCACGCCTACTAAGCGAGGTAAGCGATATGCCGATGTTGTGCTAGTCCAAACTAATAATTTGAACTACAATTGGGGTGGGCTGACAGTGGGGGCGTCATGGATCCAGCTGAAACCGTTCTGTTGGAACACCAACCCCAGCCCTCTCACTATCTTCCCGCAGAGCGAGGTAGTACAACGCAACGGCCCCTACGCTGAGATGGCGCATTATCATTCTAAGGCTAGATTCAGCGAGCATACACGATTTGGTATACTAGAACAACTAATCTTAGACATACATAATTTCATTGCAGATGTGAGAAGAGAAGTATAAAGGAATGCAAACGCCTAGGCAAGAATGCATTCGGTATCACAAACAGCCATCTTTTACCTCATCCTCATTGTTTCCCAGTCTTACTTGCATCCCGTTCTTTCATCACCATGATATCTCTACAACAAATCGCTCTCTTGAGCTTACTTTCTACCTCTCTTGCCAGCCCTGTGACATATAATTCAAGCACACTCGATGCTTCCAAATTGAGCTTGCCCTACTACCCTCCTTCTGCAGATTGTTGGGAGTACAAAGTTCCCGTTACTATTAGCTCCGAGAACAAAGTCTTCCAGTTTCCGGACTGGAAGGACGACTACGCGCTTCAGGACTTTCTCACACATATAACAACATGGAATGTCAGTCCGATCAGTCCGATTGTAGGGAAGAAGAATGAAACCGCAACCTACAAGATTGCAGCATCCTTCTGTACGCCTAAAGGGGCAAAGAAGTCGACAATCATTCTCGCTACTCATGGTATTGGCCAAGCTCGCACTCATTGGAACGCATTCTACGAGCCTGAGCAGTACAACTTTGTTCAGCATGCTATAAATCAGGGTTACTCTGTTTGGTTCTACGATCGCCTAGGCACGGGCGAGTCCGAGAAGTATGGAAACCTTTAAATTTCTCATGCCTATTAATTAACATCGTCACAGAATTTCCGGCTTCTCCATTCAACTTCAGAAACACAAAGCAATTCTAGTCGAACTGACCAAGATTGTGAAGTCTGGAAAGTATACTGGAACGTTCGGCAAACCTGATAAGCTCGCTGTCATGGGCTTTTCTTTCGGCTCATTCATCACACACTTTGCGGTTGCCGAAAACCCCAAAATCGCAGACGCAGCTATTTTGACCGCTATCAATTACAACGCGACCGGCCTCAATCTGAATGGGCTTATTCGATCGTTTGTCCCTCGTATCGCATCTCTCCAGAGGCCCTCTCGCTTTGGACAGCTTGATCCTGGCTATCTAACCTGGTCTGATGAACTGGCACAGATCAACACATACTTCAAGTACCCGTTTTACGACTTGCCAACAGCGTCTGTGGCCGAAGAGCACAAGGAAGCATTTGGGATTGGAGAATTTTTGACCATTACTGATGGCAACTTCGATGCTTCCGGCTTCACTGGTTCGGCACTGGTACGTCCCCTCTTCTTAGTCGCTGATTGCATACTAGTTGATTTTTTAGGCAATCACAGGCAAGAACGACTATATCATTTGTGACGGCGATTGCGGGCCCATCTTCGAGCAACCTGCACGTACGGTTTGGAAGAATGCAAAGTTCACGCCATATTTGCATCCGAACGCAAGCCATAACTTTAACTTTCACCACAATGCTACGGGTGCTTATAAAGTCATCACGAAATTCTTGGGTGACAATGGGCTTTGAACTGGTATGTGTTACCTGTGTGAGAGTTTGTAAGAGTTGTCCACTATGCTCGATGGATTGAATGCTTTGGGAAGGGAACACTCTATTGTGGTTCCTGTTACCGTTCACCTCCCTGTTATCAGTTACTTTTGGGATTTGCGTTCTAAGCAGAGCACTTATGTAAATTACTTTACACGAAATTCAACCCCAGTTTTCCCTGGGGTAGACACTTGTTTTCTTCAAACGTGCCTTGGTTTCTAAAGCAAGGACGGGGTATGCTCGGTGGCCGAGTTTGCTGCTATATTTTGAAGTATTGATAACCGGGGGTTGTGCATGGTGAGACCTTTCTAGTACACAAAGGAAGCATGCAGTAGAACAACGGAAGGTATGCTACCAACGTTAGGCGCGACCACTTGTGTCGCCACTCGATAGCTATAGGCCCAGTTATTGAAACACCAGTACGAATGTAAAACATAATTTTGACATTAGAGCGATTGTATTATGCGGTGCAGTGTATTCACTATTTCTGCGTAGTATTGTTACTCATAACGCCCACTCATCCTTATTATCTAAGGGTGTAATAAACGGCTCGTTGATGAGCTTGATAGCCAATTCGCTGCATAGAACACTATTGAATCGTTAGCTTAAATTAAAGCATTACCCAGTTACAGTTCCATTCATCGACCTACCAACTTGATCCTACCAGCGCATCCAATTCCCTAATCGCCTTCTCTCTCTTCACTCCACTGAGAGTCCCCTTGCTAACGTCAACTTGTAACTCCGCAATCCTCTTTCCTCGCGCGATACCCGCCAACTCGACAACTTTTTTCGCAAGACAGTCGCTATGAAACGCGTGTTGACACGGAAACACAAAGAATTGGCGTGCAAGCAACGGTAGACCACATATATAACATCGTTCACCCGGTTCTACAATGGCGTACCGTTGCTCAAGCGCCTTGATGTCTGATTTGATGTGTTGCGCCGTCAGTTCAGAGTCGTCCATTTCGGATTTCAAGTTGTCAATGCGACGCGAATAGTCTTCTAGGGCGGTGCATATTTCCTCTTTAAAGTCATCAATAACGACAAAGTCTGGAAAAAAGGGGATTAGGTCTTCGATCCGGAGAACATCAACACGTCGGAGGAATTCGATTGCAGTTTTGATACCAGAAGATTGGGATATGACTTTCTTCGCGATGGCAAGCCAGAGCTTCTTACGGAGCGTGGGTTCGGTGTTGGATCGGTCTGTTACGGAGGATGCTAGATCTATTTCGTCATATTTTAGTGCAAGGTCGACGGCCTGAACATATTGTTGCATAGAACTGTATATATGCACACACGATTGCACACGTTTGTGCTGAATGCATAGGCGGAGAGCAAAGTCGGCATCGTAATTCTGCTCGTGGGCGAGTGATTGACCTTCGAGATACGCAAGCAGAGCTGACTCGTCCTTAGTTGGATGGGATGCGTATAACGATATCAGGGTGTTGTGCACTGCTGCATCGGTCGAACTGTGTTGGTTGATCTCAAAGAGGAGATAGCGTACAGCCTGATTCTGATTCAGGGCGACTTTCGTAGTGTTGTTGTAATTCAGAAATGCTGGAATGAGCTTCTGTGCGTCGAAGGTAGAGTGGCGCATCATGATATCAGTCAGCTCAACCGGCACATGAGCCATCAATACACTACTGTATTTGTAGAAAATCTCTGGATCTGTCTGCTTTTTCAGTACGTCCAGAGATTCTTGCCACCGCTCTCGTTGAACCCAATATGAGAGTACATAGTTGTAGTCGTTGACTACGGTTGCGAAGAACAAGAGTTCCTCTTCCCGGCCGTGGCTGCTGATGATATCGTATACAGTCTTGCGGTCTAGGTCGGCTTTGTACTTCGTCACGAAATCTTGGTATTCTTTCCTGACAACAGATAGCTGATCGTGGGTCTCGGCAGTGTTCATGCTTTCCGAAAGTTCGGCTCTAGTCGTAATGGTGTCATCCAATATGTTGAGTTTCGCCATGTACAACTCTATAAGCCACGTAGCAACCATCATCCTCTGCATGATGGACGATTTTTTTAATGTTGACAGTCTTGTGACCAAGTATTTTCGGAGGGCATCTTGCTCCCCTTTGTCAATAAAAGTCAAAGCGACTTCCTCAAATGGCTTTGTGCTTCGTCCGTAGACGGTGGCTGCCTCCATGTACTGCCCTCTGCCAACAAGATAGTCGCCAGAGGCCGTTGCCACAGCATCTTTTTGTGCAGATGTTTTTGCGTACTGTGACGCTGCATCAAATTGCTGTGCCTTCAACAAGATTTTCCAGACGTCTCGTGTTTCATCAGTGATAACAATCTCAAATATCTCTCGCGTAGTAAAGAGCCAGTATGTGTTCTTCTTAATGTCGGCCACAAGCCCAACCGCACTTTGGCCCTGGTCCAACACAATTTGATCCAGAACTATGGTATCGTCAAGACGGTTGACTGCAACTACCCTCCCCTCTACTAACTGCAAGATATGCCAGGGGCTGAGAATCATTGAACTGACCGCATCTTGCACTTTTCTTGTCCGTCCGCTTGGGGTCTGAGAAGGCGGAATTCGTGATCGAGGTAGCATTTTCGAGTCTTCCAGGACCTTACCACCGAGCTCAGTGGTATCTTGCGATAGATATAATTTGCCGTGAAGTACACCCTGCGATGAAAGCCAACCAAATATTCTCTCGTTGTTCAACTGATCGTGGCTGGGCGAGTCCTGGCTCTCTGGGGAAACTGCTAACAATGCAGTCGCGGAAGGAGCTGCATTAGGAATTTCACGAATGGTCGCAGACTCGCTTTCGAACAGCTTCGAAAATATGGAGCCACTTCCCTCGTGGCCCGATCGCCCAAGTTTGCCAGCAAAATGAAGGAATGTTGATGGTGTGGCAATGATGATCCGCCGCAGGTCTGGCCGGCCGGGTATAGCGTCCGTCCATAGGCCCACCACAGGTCCGTCGCCTGTGTGGTATACGTTCTTTAGGTATTTCTCCTCCCTGCGATAGAACTCGGACGAGGGTTCAATGAAGACCTCGTAAATATTACCATCAGACGCTCCTACTAGTATTTCACGTGTCGAGGCAGTCGGCTGTGAAGGGTTCCATGATATGCTTTCTATAACGACCCCTTTCAGCCGCGACAGTGCTTTGGGGGTCCGCGACTGCGTATGAAGGTAGTAATTCTCGGCGAGGGTGGTGGTTACGATGAGGTGTGATGCGGAGGGGTCAAGGAAGAGACGCTTGATGACACCAATCTCGGACGGCTTCTTGGGTAAATCAATATCTTGATGGTGGTGAGCGACTGTTTTACTAAGAGGTGGAGGGTGTTGCCATGCTCACGAACCGTCTATATCGGCGGGACTGTCCAAGTCTATGCGCAAGATGCGCCCTGTCGAAAGCGCCAATATCAGCACATTGTTGGCCACGGCAGCTGCAACAAAGTCTGAGGATATATTGAATTGCAGCGATACGCGTTCTATGTTGAACATGGGCTGCGACACATCGTCGTCTTGCACGTTGCTCATGCTAGGTGGAGCGTATCCGCCTCCCAAATCGTACGCCATATTGGATTGACTGAGCTCAACGTTATCGTGCTCCTAGGATCATGGCGTTGGAAAGGAGCCACAGCTTAGGCTACTTTGGTAAGTGTGTTTCGTCTTTGTAGTTGTTGTTTAGCTCGACCGAGCCATCCAGCGCAGGTGCATCCGTGACGCTTGACTTGGGAGCTTGGACATCGGAGATGGACCGGAAATGAGCCGGAGATCGGTTGGATCTAATGTGAACGTTCCGAGACGCCGAGGTGCGTTTATCTCAGCTGACACAGCAAACAGACGAAAGTTCGGCATGTTGACTCCTACTATAAGACCTGACCAAGCTATAACATTAGAGAACCAGCCTTGGGCATTCTCATCCCCAACAAACCCAACATAGAATTAGCACTGTCTAATCTTATACCATGTCACCGATCCCAGTTGTAGTGGTCGGGAAAAATCCCAGGATAGCAAACAAGGTCCGCGAAGGTCTTTTGCCAGAGTACGATGGTATGCTTTTGCTCATGTTTTCCTCCAATCTCGAGGTCGCTATACAGGGCTCATCTGATGTTCCCTCAGTAATACACATCATCGAGAGCGTTGAACAGGGAATCAAAGATCTTCCTCTCCTGCTCTCTGACCCGATCCAATCTCCATCAGATACCGAAGGCAACCTTGGCTCGAGGAATTATGCTGCTCGACCCCTGGCCGTCGCGGTAGGCGGGGGGTTCAACAATGTCATGTTTCAACAAATGAAAGACGAATGTAAAAATGTTGAACAAGGGATATTTTGGGTGAGAACCCATTCCTTTTACCCCTAAGTTTTCTCATAATAAATATGGTCGCTGACACCGATTTGATAAAATAGCTCAGAGCCGATATTACTAGAGTCGGTGAGGTGCCAACTTTCGAAGATCCAGAGGCGTATGGCGCAGAAGTAGCCAAGAGAGTCAAGAAAAAGTTGGATGAGCTTGCGGTTGGGCGGGAAGGGGCAAAAGAAGGGGGGCTATATTATTTTTAATCACAGGAAACAGTTGTGAACGCAAGTGGTTCAAGCTCTCAGAGTTTTGATCATGATCAATGACAAAAGTCTATGGAATACCAAGAGCCAAAGAGATGCCTATTGCCTTTCAGTATCCAAGTCATCAACTTGCCATTTCCTAATGCTTCCTCGACCACAAGGCCACCCACCCCAATAATCTGTACACAAAGACAATAACCAACATGTAACCCACATACTTCCCCATACCCTTCGTATCATATCCAAAATTTGCCAAAACCGCCTTACCCTCCACCATGCATTGCTCCTGCAGTTTACTCGGATACATGCAATTACAGCCGCTCCCTCCCTCCACAACCGTACACGAATAGTTCCTCTTTCCAAACTCATTCACCATCATGCCACGAAATACATACGCCTGATAATCGATGTAGTGAAAGACATACCGCCAAAACACATTGAGCGTATCAGGCTGCACCATGAACCCATTCACGCACATCCACAGCCCATTCGCGAATGCGGTAGCCGCAAGCGCGATAACAAAAATCGGTATGAGCGAGGATAATAGAACGACAAGGGATTCAGCGGCAAGGAGGTCGAGGAATAGCCAGAGAACCCAGGTCCAGAAGCCCGCAGCTGTGGGATTGAAGTTACCGAGCCAGTAAGATATCACGCTAAATAGGATCGTGATGACGAAGAGGTAGGGTATCCCGACGATGAAGTTGGCAATTAGGAAGGATGTAGGGCCGTAGAGGCCGTTGGATCGTTCTTTGGTGTAGAGCGCAAGGTCTTCGAGGTAGGCGGGAATGTAGGCTACGGCCATGACTATTTCAATCGCGTGTTAGGGAGAGGTATTTTATGAGAGTGGGAGCGGGTACTAGACTTACAGGACATGAAGGCGCCGCCGAAGAATATGGCGTTGGTAAAGTTTTGGATGTTGGCTTGCGTGGGTGATAGACGGAGCCAGACCGTCCCCATCATAATAGCGAGCCCCATGTACATCGCAACCCGAATTCCGTATACTACGACGTCCCTATAACTCTTGATGAAGGAACGGTGGATGAGTGTCAGGGGAATTAGGAGAGGATTTGCAGAGCCGTGGTTATGATTTGGTGCATCTTGAGTGGAGCATTTGGCCGAAGAAGCTATAACCTGTGATATATATGCAGCGTTTGGGGAGTTCGTCCACGATGTATGCAAGTAGGAGAGTTGTTGACTTGATTTTGATTCGTCCTGTGAGAAATCGGTGTTTACGAGCTGGATGACGAACTCGGCAGGGTTCATATAGAGTGGCATCTGTGCTGTGCTTTAGCCGATGGAGATATAAGAATGAGAAGATGTAAAGCGTACTTCGTGTCCAAGCTTAGCAAAGTAGTCCTTGACTTCACTGACGGGGCCATTGTACGCCACTTTGCCACGAGATAGAAGCATGAGTTTGTCGAACAGTTCGAAAGTCGTTGTTGATGGTTGATGAATCGATGCGATAACGAGAACCTTAATATTCCGTCAGCTTTGCTTCCTAACAGATATGTCCTTCTTACCTTGTATTTCTTCGCCATGATCCTCACAAAGTTCATAACCTCAAAGCTTGCTGCGGAGTCCAATCCACTCGTCGGCTCATCTAAGAATAATATCTTCGGGCTTGTAATGAGCTGACTAGCCACACTAGTTCTCCTCTTCTGGCCACCAGAGACGCCCTTTCGGATTGGTGTTCCAATCAAAGTGTCGGCTTGATTCTGTAGACCGAATGCTGATAACAGGCCCTCAATGCGAGCTTTCCGATCTGATTTGTTAATTGAACTGTGCCTTCTGATTTAGTACCCCGTTCTACCGAATTAGATCTAAAGGCTGTCTCCTTACCTTGGTAGTGCAAGCTGCGCGGCAAAATACAATGTCTCACGTACAGTAAGAGAGCCCACGAGCGCATCTTCCTGCTCAACATAGGAGCTGAATTTCCGAAAACTTTCCAGTTGCGTAGAAACCCCATTTATGCGAAGGTCTTGCTGAATCTTGGCATTAGGCATTGCAGCACGATGAGCGAGAGCATTCAGAAGTGTTGTTTTGCCAGAGCCACTATGCAAGTTGTTTGTTAGAAAGCCGCCCCGAATGGAATATCTGGTTCAAATGTACCTTGGCCCCATCAACGCAAGAAGTTCGCCAGCTTCGACAATGCCATCGACGCCTGAGAGAATATCAATTGGCTCCTTCGTTGCTCTATTCTCGATGGTCACGGTGACATTTTGCCAGCTGAAACTATGAACAGTTTCGTTCGTGAGATGTGCATAGTCCTGTCCTATTGCATCTTTCTCAACGTCTGTCGAGATACTTGAAATTGGCATCGTGGCGCTGTAGTTGGAAAGATTGCGGTTAGTTGGGATCTGAGACAGGGACAAAAAAGGCGTGGGGTATTCGGCAGTGCGCGGTTGTTACTCAGCTATGTGGCTTACATAAACAGGCTTAGAGGAGGACTTGTGAATGAATGCTGGGAAGATAACACGTGAAAAAGTAGAACTGGTTAAAGTCCGGTGAGGCATAGCAATATGGGTAGAGCCTACCATATTTATTGTAGTCTGTTCAGTGAGCTTGAAGCACCAAACTCCATGCACTGTCATCGGCGACGTCCCGGGGTTCAGTAGTATTCAGCTTATCCCCCCTCCCCGGCCCCAAGCGCTAGGGTGTATTCAGCCTTATAGCGCTGCAGAGTAGAGAGACCACTTTTAAAGTTCTGCAGAGGAACCCTAGGCCGGCGAACAGACACGACCCTGCCCGTGAGTTACTGAAAAGGACTATCACGTCAAAAAAAGATTGTATCGAAGCACCTATTGATCGTATCGCCGTGATAGGACCTCAGATTTATCCATAAAAGATAGTGAACTGTAATTCCAGATCCTTTTCCTACAAAAAAAAAATTCAGTCGATCACAGAGAAAAGTCCTGGGCGAGAACCTTCGAAGCACCCAGAAACTAGTTAACTCCCAGCAACCATAATTTGACAATAAAAGTCAAAGCTTGACTCGTCGCTGTCGCCGCTGAGCAAGTCAGCAGCGTGCAGGTGTCATGGCCGACTCAGCTTGCAGTTCATCGGCGAATGTTTGGCGATTTGCGTCCGTGCACTGCCAATGTCGCCGACCACCTGGGTACACCGTACACGCTCGATCTGTCATTCAAAAATAGAAACTCAGCCATAGCATAGCTGAGAGGAAGATCCACGTGCCAATCACAAGACTACAAGGTACGCACAAGTACCCCGTAACGGAAGCCCATAGTACGCTATACAAATATATATCATTTCGCCAACCTAGTACATGAACTCGCTAATCTCTAGTAATTGTGCATCAAGTTGCCGCCTTGCACTTACGCTGCTCTCTCTATTCTCTGCGTTCAGTCGCTCCTCAAATGTCATCTCCAGGAGCTTCTTCACGCTTGCATCAGTAAATGTTCCGCCAGGAACACCAAAGTCCCTGCCATAATCCCTCGCTCTTGCAACAATTGCATTCGGACCCGCAGTGAACAGGTCGAAGAAAAGTGCAGCATAAGGCAGTGCGGCGCCCTCCTCAATATTTTTCAAGTTTTGCTGTAAGACAAGAATATTGAGTTGCATGTGCGCACAGCCATTTGTATTCATGCGTTCAATCCTACTCGTACACAAAGATAGCAGATAAGTGTCCATCAGGCTAGCTAGACCTTGTGTGATGCAAAGGTATGTAGATGCAGGCGGGTAGCGGGACACTTCGGTGTCAAAGCTGATGAGGCTTGAATTCAGCGCTAGTATCTTTGGAGCAGGATCGTTGAGTGCTGTATCAATAAAGAGGTTAGGTTGAATGGATTCAGAAAGCGAGTGCAGGACCGTGCTGCGCACAGCAAGATATAGAGTGCGCAGAACACGTGCACTTAGCGACTGATAAGCTGAGACGACACGATCAAATTCGCTAGCGGAGGTTAATATCATCATTTCAAAAGTCAAAAAGCGAAGGCTTACCCAACGGTTTCTCGGTTCAGTGGAAGATAGATTGCTGCACCTTCTGGTCTAGGCTCCGATGAAGAGAGTAGTGTCCATCTTTGAGTATGTCTCTCCTTTACAGCCTCGCCGCGCATTGAGTTTGTGGCACGGTCACTGATGTGTCGTAATTGCGCAGTTTTAGTAGCCAGCCATTTCATACTCGTGTGTAGTAGGCAAAGGCTAACAATGGCCTTCTTATCTTGCAACATGTCAGCTTGATCAAGCGGCTCCGCATTTACTGATTGAACGAGAAGCTCTATCTCTTGCTGGACAAACTTGTCGAAGTTTTCGCGATCGGATGGGTCTGCTTGGAGGATTTGCGACACAATTCGCTCCACATCTTCAGACTCCGCCCATGCCGCTGGCGCTTTTGCAAGTCGACCGGATAGCAAACTTTGCGGCCGACTAGTAAGCGCTTTATACCATCCGTTGCACTTGAGTGCGTAAGTATCCATTTGGGAAACGATGAGCCCAGAAAAAGCTTGATCATGGGGAAGGTTATCGAGCATTTTGCAGAAAGCAGAGATGAGAGTGAAGAATTGTGCCGTGCCCTACAAAATTAGCAAATAATCGAAATAACTTTGTGCACTGACGTACCCTGAAGATTGGTTTCGTAGAGTACTTCGCCCAATGTGGGTCTTCATTAAATGAGTCTACTTCAATGAATGTCTGAGAAGATAGCTCAACAAGTGTTTCATCCAGCTGTGGGTGGAACACGTTCACAAGGAAGTCATCAAGGAATGATGTCAAAGTGCTCATGATAATATCTGAGTTAGGGGGTACAACCTCCTTCAATCGATTGAGGAAGTCGAGTGAAGGAGGCAATAGGATGCCCATGTTGAACACACTGGGCTCGACGAGTAATTTGTGACCAGTAGCACTGCCATCTAGATTGGCACTCATATCGGTGACCATATTCTCAGGCCTCTTTGAGTCAGATACTAAACCGGGGACGGAGGATTTCAAAATGAACTCAAGGTCTTCCCGCTCCTGTGCGATCTCGGGTGATTTAGTGTTCATATCGGAGAGCTTGAACATACGCTTGTTTCGATCACGCGGAGCACGAGAGAATATGCTACCAGCCGAGGCCGGGCCCTGTCTACTGCGGTATGAAGTTTCCCCATCTGTCGCCAAGTAATCATGCAGTAATGAACGCATCTATGCCATGGTCAGCACAGGATTGACGTCGTATCTGTGAAAAGCCTACCTCGCTTTGGTAGAGCTTCCATAGTTCCTTGAAGCCACGAGTTAGGGTTGCACTCGAAGAATCGCGCAAACCTTCTCGTCGAACAATGCCAGCGACCACATCATGCACAGCTCTATGGCTTTCGGCAATAGCCTCAAACCGAGCGTACAGCGTCCATAAAAGGTCGTTGAGGAGAGTCGCCCGGATGTCATCGCTTTCAATAATGTTGTTTGATTTACCACCTTTTCTGGATGCATAAACCTGCAGTATGCTTGGATGCCTTTGTGCGACTTCGTTGTTGGACTTGTCTACAACCTTGAAAAGTTCAACCGGCAGTCGCTGTTCGATGGTGTCGATTGCTATATCTAAGCGATTCATCTTATTGAGCGACTCTATGATAAGCCTTATATATTGGAAAGTGTCTGCTTCAGGGTTGTGTGATGAATCATCAGTCATCTAAGTGTGTTAGCGATGCGGTAAGTGAGGAAAGCAAATTGCACTAACGGGCTCTAAGGTATCAAGACCATCCAGAAAATGATAAAGCATCCTACCCTTTGCATCTGATTGTGCGCGCTCAGATACAACTCCTTTGACTTGGTTCTGTGCATATTCCTTCCACCTATCCTCGCAGTATGGAGATTTTAGGTAAAGATGACTGTGAAGTTCTTCAATCAGAATATCCGTCAGAGAGACCTCTTGATTGCTGAGGTACGTTCGTAGATCGCTCAGTGCCCCAATCTTTTCCATTTCAGACTTTCTAATCATCAGCAAAGCTTTCTGTAGTATGTCCACGGCAGTCAAGAAGCGTTTCTCTGAGATGCGTGCCTCCAGCTGCTCTGGAACGAGCTGGAGCTCCTCGATAGTGTGGAGCATTTGCAGCATTTCGTCATAACTCTGAGACGTAGTTGCGAATTCCTTCAGCTCTGGCTTTGCGGTTGAGAGTTGGGTTTTGGCGGTTGTCAGAGAAGACTTTAGCGTTCTGACTCGTTGTTGCGAGCTTTGTAGACTCGACTGAATTTGATGGAAAGTACCAATAGAACTATTGAACCCCTGATGATGCTCTGGAGAAGGTTAGCTTACGTTGATTTTGCTGTGGCGTTGCACGGTACCATTTACGATGCCTTTCAGCGCTTGCTGTAGCTCCTTGTGCGTAGCTCGAAATTGGCCGTATTGATCCGCCAGCCCAAGAGAGCTTGAGTCCATGAGTTTGAGCGCGACTTCGATTGGGACGCATTGGTCATGGGTCATGAAGTCCCAATTCTGGCGAATGTACTGCAGTACCTCTTCGATGCGCTGGCTTCCAGGGCCATAGTTTTGGCCTGGCCTATTGCGATCTTGCCTCTCTCCACTACGGCGCCGCGCTTGTGTCCGCTCAATGCTGGTAGGGCGGGCCACTTGAGGAGCGTCCTCGCCCGGCTGCTGGAAGCCACCGTAGCCTCCTGGTCTGCGATCACGACCACCGCTCTGCGGTCTGGCATATTCGTCATCTCTTGTATTGAAGCCACCATAGCCGCCAGGCCTCCTTTCTCGCTGGCTGTCGCCGCTTGGGCGACGCATGCCCTCCTCCTCGCGGGTACCCATAGCTCCATATCCGCCAGGACGTCGGGGGCGTTCATTGCTCGGTCTTCGTGGGTAGTCGTCAACCGGGGCGCTCATGCCCCCATAGCCGCCTGGGCGTTGTCGACGCTCGCCGCTTGGTCGCCCGCCATTATCGCCGTTCGGGGCACCGAAGCTTCCATTGCTGCGGTTGCCATTTGGGTACCCGCCATTGGCGCCCGACTGGTAGTTGGGGATTCGGGACATATTGTAGGTGGAGCTGGACTAAACATGCGAATCATGCCGTGCGACTGAGGATTCTGCGCATCGTCTTGGAAGTGTAGGGTAGGAAGCGTGTTTGCGGGGAACTCGGGGGTGTCTTCAGCAACGTTGTCGCTGCAGGGGTCCCGCAGCCTCACAACTATGAACGTGCCAAGACAACTGCAATCTAATAGCCTTTGGGAGCAACTCCCGTGTTGCTGCACCGCCAGACACCTTCTTGACGCAACAGTCCAACCCTACACCAACCCTCCTGTTGTGCCGACCCGCGCCTCCCCATTGGCGCGGAGCAGCATTCAGACTGCACGCCAAGCCCTCACCTCCGCGCTCCGCAAGTTCTTCCGGGGTCCGTGTTCCTTGAGCTTGTCTTGTCCCTTTGTCAAACCATCGACGCGCGCGACGACCAGTCTCGTGCCCCTTCCCATCGCCGGCCGCCAACTATGCCGCACTGATCCGACACGCCTCTTTTCTGCAGCCGATCCAGCTTTCTATCCCCAGCCGCGGTCGCGTCCACCACTCCAGCTCAACCATGTCTGCGGTTTATGCCAATGGCGCGCAAAGCGTGAATGGTGCAGGGAAAATGTTTCCTCCGCCACGCTACTCGGACGTCCCCAGCGCCATCACCATCTCGGTAGCCGACGAGGAAGGTGGCCAGCTCGATGTCGAAGTCGCGCTCGACGAAGACATCCAAGACGACCCAACAGAGCTATGCGCCATTCTGGAAAACGAGAAGAGCTTGACGTCGACTTGGGTGCAGGTCGCCGTGGCCTATGCGAAGCAGAAAAAGGTCGATGTGGCCATTGATGTGCTTAGCCAGGCCATCAATGTGTTTGGTCGCGCGCGCACCGAGGAGAAGCTCAGCATCCTAAATGGGCTGTGTTGGTTGTATCTCCTCAAGTGCCGCGAGGCGCCGCGAGTGAAATCGGGTAAGTCATCTCAGCCCCGCAGTGTCTCGTCCCTAACCCTTGCAGACGCGACAACCGACCCCAGCATCAAGACCAAGGACTTCTATATCCAAGCAGCCACCAGTGTGCTCAACGATGCCTCCCGAATCAGCCCAGCGCACCCTCCTCTGTTCCTTGCTCGTGGCGTCCTCCAGCTTCTCCGCGCATCATTACAACCCCCATCCACCACGGCCGGCCCGAACGCCATCAGTTCAGAACGGGCAGAAACACTGAAGCAGGCCGCCAAGTGCTTCGATGATGCGCTGAGGGCATCTGGGGGAAAGAATCTCATGGCCAAAATGGGCAAGGCCCGCGTCAGTTATTCTATGGGTAAATGGGCTGAAGCACTTAAAACCTACCAGAACGTTTTGGAGAGTTCACCAGATCTCCTTGACCCAGATCCACGCATAGGCATCGGTTGCTGCTTCTGGCAGCTTGGTTTCAAGGACGACGCATCCGGCGCATGGCAAAGGTCACTAGACCTTAACCCCAAATCCAAAATCGCTCTGATTTTGCTAGGCATTTACAACCTCCATCTCACATCACAGCTTCCGCCCACACATCCTGATTTCAACAAGTTCTACAAGAAAGCGACCAACGAATATATCATGCCTGCAACTAAGTTGGATAACACCTTTCCTCTAACGTGTGCCACCCTTGGAGGCTACTTTATCATAAGAAAGGACTGGACAAAAGCGCATACAGTCGCAAGACGTGCCATTGATCTCACCGACGTCAACGCAATCGCTAGCGAAGGATGGTATCAGCTTGCTCGCAAGTCCCATCATGAGGGTGACACGGCCGAAGCCTCCGCGTGTTACACCAAGTCCGACCAGGCTCGTGGCGGTGATGAGCGCGGCTACATTCCTGCCAAATTTGGGTCTGCGCAAATGAACGTTCTTTTGCACAACTATGATGGCGCAAAGTTCCGCTTAGAGAAGATTCTTCAGCAGCAGCCCACGCTAGAAGCTCAAACCCTTCTCGGCACATTGTATGCCGAGGACGTCTTCACAGCTCAAAACAATAAGTCCAGTGAAGACAAGTCAGCCGAGCTGAAGAAGGCCCTGAAATATCTTGAGGATGTCCAAAAAGCATGGCGAGACCCCAAGAAGAAGGTCACCCCAGACCAGTCTGTGCTCTTGAACTTGGCCCGTCTCTACGAGGCTGATCACCCCGAGAAGAGTCTCAAGTGTCTTGAGGAAGTGGAGCAAATGGAGCTTGATGCTATACCAAGCGAAGACTATCCAGAGGATGTCGAGGATGAATTCGAAATCAAAGTTGCTTTGCGCGAATTGCTACCTCCACAATTGCTCAACAATATGGGCTGTTTCCACTTCCAGGCCGAGCGGTTTGCACGGGCCCGTGAGCTTTTCCAAGCTGCGCTCAACGCGTGTGTCAAAGCAGCATCTCGTGACGAATCCATCGATACGGATGCGCTAGTAACCTCAATTAGCTACAACCTTGGGCGCTGTTACGAGAGCGAAGGCATGCTGGATGAAGCCAAAGAAGTTTATGAGAACCTGCTGAAGCGCCATGCCGACTACGTAGACGCGCGAATTCGGTTGACGATAATCTCCTTGCGCCAGAATCCCAGCGACCAAGGCCCGAGGGCAATGAAAGATCTATTCAAAGAGAATGAAGACAATATCGAAGTCCGAGCTCTCTACGGTTGGTATATGAACAAATCAAAACGCAGGACTCAGAATTTCGTTGCAGACGATGAACAGCGGCTCTACAAACACACTCTTCAGAAGTCTGATAAGCATGATCGGTACTCTCTAATGGGTATGGGCAACATTCATCTCACCATCGCTCGTGAGATGCCAAGAAGTTCAGAACAAGAGAAAGAAAAGCGACGCAAGGGCTACGAACGTGCAGTTGAGTTTTTCGACAAGGTGCTTCAACTTGACCCAAAAAATGCGTATGCTGCCCAAGGTATCGCGATTGCTCTAGTGGAAGACAAGAAGGACTATTCGACAGCATTGCAAATTTTCACCAAGGTCAAGGAAACACTAAAAGACCATAGCGTATATGTCAACCTGGGTCACACATACTGCGAGATCAAACAGTACTCTCGTGCAATCGAAAATGTAAGTCAAGCATCCCCCACTCGAGTATACTTTCGCTGACAGAACCAGTATGAACTAGCCCTAGCCAAGGGCCGACAGAACGATCCCAGGATTCTTGCTTGTCTAGGGCGAACTTGGTATCTACGTGCGCGCCACGAACACAGCATAGAAGCCTACCGTACCGCCCTTGACTACTCTAAGCAGGCTCTTGCGGTGGCTCCTTCGGACCTGAACTCGCAGTTCAATGTCGCTTTCATCCAATTCCAGATTGCACAAACTACGATCGGTCTTCTTGAGTCTGATCGCAGCCTACAACAAGTTGAAGATGCAGCGGCAGGCCTTGCTGAAGCCATTGAAACTTTGGAAAAAATTGCGAAAGCAGAAGCACCACCCTTTCCGAGGAATGATATCACGTCCCGTGCGAACATGGGTCGTAATACTATGGCCAAGCAACTGGAGCGAGCGCACGACAAACAAGCTGCGTACGAAAAAGAAAATGCAAGTAAACTTGACCAGGCAAGAAAGATCCGGGAAGAAGAGATCCGTCGTCGGAATGAAGCCAAACTCCAAGCAGAAGAAGCGGCTCTTGAGCGACGACGCAAAATTCTTGAAGAGCAAGAGCGTATTGCCGAGCGTGACCGTGAACTGATGGAAAAACGAGGTGAAGAAGAGAAACGTCGCCTAGAGGAAGATGAGGATAGAGAACTCCGCAAAGCGGAGCGCAAAGCCCGCGGTCCAAAACAACCCAAGCGCCGAAAGCGCGACGCAGACTCGGACACAGACGGTCCAGGCTCAGACTCGGATGCCGCAGAGCCACGTTCTCGACGTCACAGAACCACCGCATCCGCAACCGAGGGCCTCTCCGACGAAGAACGCCCCCGTGAAAAGAAAAAGCGCAAGTTGGCCAGGAAAAGCGAACCATCCGGCAAATACAAGTCGGCGGAATTTGTGGACGATGATAGCGATGGCGACGCAGGTGCAGATGCTACAGAACAAGCGGACAATGGCGTTGCGGCTCCGCGGGCACGCAAGGGGCGTATTGTGGATGACGAGGATGAAGACGACGAGGGTCTAGAGGCGCCAAAGGCTAACGGTGATGTGGCCATGGATGAAGAGGATGACGAGTAGGTCAGACCAATGCCGTAGTTTGAATCGTGCTATTCTTTTTTCTGGTATTTTATGCATTGAGCCATGGCGTCTTGGGTGGGAGAGATGTGGGGTATCGTGTTTGTACAGTGAGATACGGTTTGGACTTGAAAGAGTAGACTATGTATGAATATACAAAATGCGCGTATTGGATTAGGATATGATGTAGTATTCGGTGAAGTGAGGTCGTGACGGGCTTCTTCGCGTGAAAAGACGCAATGCTTGAGGGTAACTTGCGATGTCTTAGCAAGCTGTCTTGTCCCTTGAGATTTGGTCTCGTCTCTGCCCTGGGAAGTTTATTTGCGTAGGGAATTATATCTAGATTAATCTAACAGGTCCTTTCAAAGTTCCTTGACAAGTAGGAAATAGAGCCACCAAAATCTAATTCTACTATGCTAAAGTTGAAACCTTGATGCTCAATGAGTCTAATCAGTCCAATAGAAAAGCGTCTCAACTTTGTCTGCGTGGGTATTGGAGTGGTGTTTTATTAAACAATAACACGATTTCTACGTCACAAAAGTATCGAGAGAGGATTTTGATATTACCGAGAAAACGATTAAAAATTGATACCCCATCAGTTAAGAATCCCGTATTTGAATTACAGATTTACGGTAATTTCAGGTAGCTTGATGAACAGAATCGGATGCTTGCTAACATCATCTACTGATATCAAAGCTTCAAACGTACTTGAGACGAGATAGTGGTACAAGCCTGGAACATTCGTAGAGTCCCTCTGTAAATTCCATATGCGGGACATGCGCTTTGAAAATGGACAATTAGGCAGGCAAGGGAAGAGATATACTTGATGAGATAGATGAGGTGACTATATAGGGACAAAAACTTATTGATTCAAGACACTTGGAAGAGAGGTGTTCTCGCGGCATCAAAGTCACGCCAGAAGCATTTACGCTACTTCAAACATATCAACAAACAGTTGCTCTTAAGGCAAGAATGGAACCAAACTTTGAACTCGCCCAAGACTCCAAAGGCATGGTGAGTATCGTGTTCATTGAAACCAATGAGAGTGTACTGTGGATCACGACCAAGTGAGAATGATGTATGAAATCGCAGGGCACATGTCCACTTCAGGCTGCTCTCACCTTCACTTCTTCACTCATCATCATCATCGCGCAATAGCTAGCGCCAACAAATATAAATCTTTCTATACAGCCTTCATCTTCTCTCTTTCCCAAACACTACCAAGGGATTTCTAACATCGTACTTCCTGCGCATATCTACAAAATCAATCCATCCAACACGCACGCATATCATCATGCCTCCGAAGAAGACGACTGCCGCTGCTAGTGAGCCAGCTGAAGAAGGCGGTGTAAGTACAACCTACAAGCCACCATAAATACATCACTCACACCACCCAGACATTCCGCTGGACCGCTGAAAACGAGCGCAAAGTACACCTACCCACCCAACCCCCGCCCAAGACACCTACTTAACACCCCACAGCTCCTCATCCTAACTCAAGGTCATTACCTCACGGGCGCCGACTACGAGCGTCTCCTCGACATCTTCCCCGGTACCTTTCACACACACACACTCCCAATCATCCGGCTAACACGCACAGGCACCAACCTCAACGGAGTCAGGATCAAAGTCTCGCGCTTCCGCGTCCAGCAGCGCGACATGTACGAGCAGCTTGGCTGGGACCTGCCGGGGGGCGGCGCAGCGCAGAAGAAGCGCAAGACTGGGGACGGGGCCGAGATGGCGGGCAAGAAGGACAAGGGCAAGCAAGGCGACGGGGTGGCGCCACCGCCGCCGAGGAAGAAGAGTAAGGTATGTGGTGGCGAGGATGGGAATGGGGATGGGGATAGGGAGGAGAAGCTGAAGCCGAAGGGCAGGAAGGTTGTTGCGAAGGAGTGCGGTTCTGAGGACGAGGAGGTGGTTGGGGGAGTGGTTAAGGAGGAGGACCCCGAGGAGGAATGTTGAGCGGGTGGATGGTTCGCGTTGCGAGTAGTGAGCTTTGCGTGTCGGGTGACTGATGCAGGCATGTATTTGTAGGGCATGCTCGTGGCTCTAGCATGCGTTTGAATGGGAAGGCCAATTTGCGATGGATTCATCTGCTAGCCGGTGTGGCTGGCACAGAATGGATGAGTTGATTCTAGAAGTGAAATCGTGCATTGGGCATTTCGATTTGAGTGCGACGCATATGTAGCAGTTAAAAATTGTTTGTGAAGTAAGCATTTTGGATATACTCTACGGAGTCTTGATCTTGTGAGCGTCTTAGGTTCAATCAATAATATTCATCGGCGACAACCAGTCTATTCTTTGTTGCATAGACTACTACGGTTTGTGTACTCCTGCATCCTATGGTAAGGTATTTTTAGAACGCCGCACGCCATGCCCGTTTCGTAGCTCTTGAATTCATGCGCCGTGAAATGCTTTGCACATATCGGATCATATTCACTTTGATGTGATCCACGCGATCATCTTCCTTACCCGGCCCCTATTTGTCCCCCTTCTTCTTGCGTAGAGTCTGGCCTGCACCGTCAAAGTGTTTCGACTCCCTCTGCTCCCCTTCCTCTTCTTTACCCTTTAATGGCTTGATCTCATACCCAAAGAACAGTTTACCTGGAGGCAGCCTTAGTGGCTGCGGACCATTTGTGCGCCGTACTGTAGCTGGTGGATTTGTTGACTGTCCGGCGACTGGCGTGGAGGCCTGTGGAGTCGGGGCTTTGCTACCCTTCTTAGAGAGCTTGTGGCCACTAGTAAGGAAGTTGGATGAGATAGCTTTTGCGCCAGCAGCGGCTGCTGTAGATGAAGGGGCGATGTCGGCGTAGTTGATGGCCTGGGCCATGGTTCCCTGGGAGTGAAGGGTGCCGCCTTTGCCTGCCATGATGCCCTTTCCACTCCTCGGCGTGCTTGTTCCACTCGTTCGTTGGGGTTCCTGGTAGCCTACTGGAGGAGCAAAATCGACTGATAAATCTGTTTCAAGGGTACAGATAGCTTTGCTGGCGTGTTCTGGTCTCGTTTCCAACACGGCTATGCTGTAAACATCATCATTATATGCGAAGGTGAAGATATCGCTTTTGGTGAGGCACGAGAAGTTGCGGAATGCATTCTCAAGAACGGCTTTGGGGTCGGAGATTTCGAGGAAGGACGGATCCTGGGGCTGCAGTTTGATGAAGGTGCCAAGGGGAAGATCAGTCGACTTGACCTGCAGGAGATCGCCGGGTTCTAGCAGGAGCGTCTGCATGAGCTTTGGACAGTCAGTAGCTGGCAGGGGGCGTTTGTGTGTCGAAGGGCACAATTGGAACATACCCAGTAGGGAAGATATATCTTGCCTTCTTCGGCGATAAACTCGAGCACACCAGCATGCGTCTTCTTCCCATCCTGCTTGCCATTTATGAGCTCAAACAGCATGGGATATGTGATGTGTAGCCTGGTGAGCTTATCTAGGGCACTGGGAGGAAGGAACACTTTGCCGCCATGGTTTGCCTCTTCACGCTCAGGGCCAGGCAGCATGATGATGGGATAGCAGCGGAAATACTCGTCAAACCGCCGCGGGGCACTGCCACCACGTCGCATGGATTGGTACATGGCCATAGGGTCGTCTTCGTTATAGAAACCTGGGTTAAACTGGTGGGGTTGGGTTAGGTGGGTGGTGAGAGGCACTGGGGGCGGTGGGGTCGTTCTTACCATGCCGGAGCGCACGTGAGGTGTTGATGAGTGAAAGACAGATCAGAGCGTTCTACGAATGCAGGGCCAAATGAATGGCGAGGAAATAGTACCCAAGTAGTCCTATGCACTATCTAGACTACTATCGACTGCACATAGACGGCGCCGGAGCTAGCAGTGGGATCGCCGCAGATGGCCGTGCTCAAGCTCCCAGACGTCACCGCCTGGCGCCTGGTTCCCCACATTCATTTCTGCCTCATCACACTGCAACAATTACTGCCATGGCTACTTCCAGCGGAGCCTACAATCCCGCACGGCCAAAGCGGGCCGGCGAACAGTTTACACGAACGCACCATCTGGGCCCAGACGAGCCCTCGACCAAAAAGCCACGCTTCGACCCGCGCAATCCCTCAACCCTTGCGCCCGATGCCGACGACGAAGAAGACCCGGCGCTGGAAGCAGACGTCATAGGAAAAGGCGCGGGCATCAAGCGCAATGCTGTCAATATTGATGGCTACGACTCCGACAGCTCAACTGAAAACTTCAATGCGCGCGCAGAAACACGAAGCAAACACGACAAGCTTGCGAATAACGATGATGATGACGATGACATGTTTGCAGACGAGAGCAAGGACGATCGCGCAGACGAGGACGCGTCTGCGCACCACAAGCAGAAGAGAAAGCTTCGCTTTCTTGACACCAACGAGATTGAAGGCCAGGAAGAGAACAGCAAGTCTGGCGGCCGCATAGCTGTGGATTTTACAAAACGCCCTGATGAGATTGGCGATGGGGTAGAGAGCAGCAGCGAGTCCGGCGATGACGAAGACCGCGACCGAGTCGGCTCGGACATTGACGACGAGCTGGGAGCAGGTGCTAAGAAGAAGCATGCGCCGAAACTGGATGCATTCAACATGCGTGATGAGCAGGAAGAAGGGCGTTTCGACGAGGCCGGCAACTTTGTGCGAAAAGCGTACGATCCTGAAGCTGCGCAGGACTCTTGGTTAGAAGGCATCTCCAAGAAAGACATGCGAAGGGCAAAGGAGGCACACGACATGAGAGACGCCGAATACAAGGCACGAGAACGAGCAGAGGACGCCATCATCACTAGCGATGTTCTATCAAGCCTCATTGCCCAGCTTGAGGTGGGAGAGACTCCTATGGAGGCGCTTGTTCGATATGGCAAAAACGCACCAAAGAAGCCTACCAAGTCTTGGAACAAGAGAAAGACCAGTCGAGCCATGGACATTGACACAGAGCCAGCACACGATGCCACGGCCATGAGAGCCAAAGAGGCAATCGAGACTATAACTGAATGCGCTAGCCGGCTATCAGACCGAGGCGTTGAAGACATTTACGAAAACACTCGCGAAATGATTATGCGACAGTACAAACGCGAGACGGGAGAGGACTGGAAGAAGCCGCATTCGGGGGCGACACAGTGGGAGTTTCACTGGCTTACTGCACCGGAAGGAGACATCAATGGTCCTTACGACCGGGCAACCATGGAGGCGTGGGAGCAGGCAGGGCAATTCACGGCCGGTGCCGAGTTTCGACGTGTAGGTGACAGCGAGTGGTCGCGCCTCTTAGATTTCGACGATGATTGAGCGAGCATGTCGTGGAAGGCAGCAATTGTCTGCTGTGCACTCGGTTGAGTAGGTACACAACTGAAGGCCGCATCACATGATTTTATTTTCATGCGGGTAAGCGACCATGACAACGACTACTGGTGTTGTCAGCCAGTCGGAAGGGAGCAAAGGGCGGGAAGCCGTGGTGATGGGTCGCAGCGGCTGCATTGACAGCTCCTTGGGCCAGGTGATAAGATGGAATTGAAAGTGTATCAAGTGGTGCAACCAGGCGATGCCTGCGGTGACGCGTCCCGTGTGCTTGTCGGAGGTTGGCTGCAGATGGAAGGAGTTGCATGCCGACCGTCAACGGTTTGCAGACGGAGAAATGTGTGGCCCGGAAGCAGGCTGGCTTTGGGCCGATTCTTTGTCTCTGCATGCATGAGCCTGTTGTGGCGAGGAGGAGGCAATGCGGCAGATTGGGCAGCTGATGCCACGGCACCGTGTTCTCGTGAGTCGAGCTAGCAGAGTGTCTCGCTACAACGCACCAAATGCGACGCTCTGTGTGCACACAGGCGTATGTACTCAGATGGATAGGCACTCTGTAGGTAGGGGCAGAGCAGACTGCCAAAAGCAACCGCTTCCTGGCCTTGCGTGGAGGCGGCGGGCGACGCGTGATTTGGCGGCGGTGCTAGTCCAGGTCGCGCGCTACGGGCCGGAGCCGCCAGTTCCATTCCAGAAGGACTGGTGCGGACAACCAGCTTTTGGGCGGCATCGGTGTGGGCTGCCGTGACGACCAGCGCGATGCGAACCGGATGACGACCGGCGCAGCAAGTGGCACACCAAACATGGTCGCTCGAGGCGTTTATTGGAGAGCGGGTTGGGCGGCCAATGGAGCTGCCCCTCGTTGACTGCCGCCTGTGACCGTCCCAGAGTGAAACCTCTGGCTGCGTGACTCAGCTCGCGCATCCGCGTGCTGACACTGGACTGTCGCTCGCCCTTGAGTAGAAAGCAGCCTAGAGGCCAGCTTCTAATACCATCGTCCATCCATCCCATCTGTCTCTCCGTCCTGTTGCCACTGCAGCTGGTGTCCTCCCTCTGGCGTCTAGTGCTGCTCCTTTGAGCAACAAGCTCGGCCGCCCCTGGCTAGTATTTTGCCAGCCAACCCATCCATCCGCGCTCTTGCGAGCTTCATTTCCCCCCCCTTTTCGCCTTGCCCTTCTCCCTGCTCGCGGCCTGGCCTTGTGCAGCTCGCTTTTCTCACGCTGCGTCTTTTCCCGCGTGGCCTCGCCTTGGCGTTCATGTATCCGTACTAAACCTCCGCAGCCCTGACTTGGTCCTAATTTTCTCGCTCGCTGGCTCTTCCTTCCTCCCAACACACCGCCCACCATGTACTCTGCCTACGACCAGTCGTCGTCGCGGTCGCCTGGCTCGCACCGCAACCAGCCCCAGAACGGCACCTTGCACCGCATGCCCTCGCGCCAGTTTGACGCCTACTCGCCGCTGCCCCAACCCGCCAACCCCTACGCTTCGGACGACCACCCTAGGAGCTATGAGCAGCCTCGTAACTACGACCGCCTGAATGCTACCATCCACGGCGGTGGCGTCGCGGGCTACGGCTACGATATGGGTGTCCCTGCCGCCTGGAATACAACCGCCTTTTCGCAAAACGGCCTGGGGTCGCTGGGAGGCGCCGCCGCCCGTATCAAGTCCCAGCAAAGGGGGGGACGCAGCGCCCTACCTTCGGTAAGATGCCCTCTGGTCCCTACTACACCCACTGCCTGACTGGACGCTGACACGTACCTTCATAGGGATGGATGGAGCAACCTCCTGGCCTGCCCAGTTTTTCCATCCCCAGCCTTAATAATGGGAACAACGCCATGCACAGCGCCAGCTACGGCCAGGACATGGACGAAGAGCTCATCCCCACCGCAATCGTCATTAAAAACATCCCCTTTGCCGTCAAGAAGGAGCAGCTGGTCCAGCTTATGACTGATCTGCGCCTGCCCTTGCCCTATGCCTTCAACTACCATTTCGATAATGGCGTGTTCCGAGGCCTCGCCTTTGCAAACTTCACCACTGCCGAAGAGACGGCAGCCGTCATCGAGTCGATGAACCATTTCGAGTTGAACGGTAGAAAACTTCGTGTCGAGTACAAGAAGATGCTACCCTTGGCCGAACGCGAACGAATCGAGCGCGAAAAGCGTGAGCGCCGCGGACAGCTTGAAGAACAGCACCGCCCCCTTGGTGGTGGTGGTGGTAACCTCCAATCACAGCCTTCTTTTGGCTCTCTTGCTTCTCACATACCCGCTTCTTCGCCCTCCCCCGTATCGGGGATGCGAGGGGCACCGAAGATTGGTATGTTGACTAAGCCTTTTCTACTATCTTCTCACTCACAGCTTCTAGATGTCGATCTGAATGACCCACAAGTCCTGCAGTTTTACTCTCAGCTTCTGCTTTTTAAGGAGTCGCCCGAGCGCGATAGTATGACTTTCCCTCCCAACCTAACGCCTCCTCAGCGCCGCACAATCCATACCCTGGCCCACCAACTTGCTCTTGCCCATGTGTCTAAGGGAACTGGTGAGCAGCGACAGGTTCACATTTTCAAGGTCCACGATAATCAAGGCTTAAGCCCGCCTATGCCGCAGATGCCTATCAACCATGCAACTGAACAGCCCCGACGTGGTCTCAACCGCGCCGCAACCACTGACTTCAGCGATGTCCGTGCTGAAGGCGGCTTCTACAGTGCATTTGGCCGCCAAACCTCCGGCCTCCTTGGCTTCCCTGACTCTCCTGGCGGCCTCAACGCGGTGCCTAATCTGCGCGGTGCCAAGTCATACGCTGACCTTAGGTCCTACACACCTTCTCCAGCACCCTCAACTGCAAGCCATCCTATCGGTCGCCCTGGTGGCGTTTCGCTGGAGGGTCTTGGCTTTAGTGGCACCTCAACGAACCCCAATGGCACCCCCACAACCGGTTCCATGGCGCAGCGCAATGAAGAAATGCTGGAACGCGAGATGGGACGCATGCAACTCGGCTCAGGCTTTGGTCAAAGCAGTAGTCCTCGTGCATTGCGACAAATGACCTCTTGGGAGAACCCTGGCCCCATTGGCGGCCACCGCTCGTTCAGCAGTGCTTACGATGATCGTCCATCGAGACAGCCTCGAGGACCACTTCCGGAACGAGGACAAGGTTTTGGCCGCCCCCGGGGCCACCAAAACCGTGGCAGCGATGAACTTTCATCGCAATCCAATGTCGAAATCCTTGTGAACCAATGAGCATAATTGATGGTCCGACGCACTTACCGTATTGCCATTCATATCAAACGACACGTGCGAATTATTGCTCTTGACGAAGAATGATGACGTTTACGGCCTTTGTAGTCGGGCCTCAACACAGGATTGACTTTACGATGCATACGAAGAATGATGCTACGACGGTAGAGACTACACATCCAGATGGGGCACGCGCCTCCCAATCTCGCATATTTGATTTGGTTACTGAAAAGCATTTATGAACATATCGAATACCTTGGTTTGATCCACTTACTTTTTACGGTTCTCTTTTCGCCCTTTGGGTTGTACTTGTTTCTTGAGGGGTGTTGCACTCGCCTATTTCTTGCATCGGTTTGGGCTGTTTGTTTGTTTTTGTTTTTCCCCACGATCCGTGGGACAATGTGCGCTCACCAACGTTCAGCTCTGTTGAGCAACGACCCCAGATTGACACAAGTCGCAAAGTGTAGACTGTACACACATGGTTGGGATAAATTGCAGTTCCCCACGATGACGACACTGGCTTGACTCCATGACTTGAGCGTTTCATGCCTTGGACGTGTAGTCTAGCCACACCGCCTGAACCACATGGTTCGCTGCTCCTATATGATACTGCGCGTTTGATTCTACTATTCGGGGCTTGTTCGCTCTTCTTGCGTTCTTGTTCGATTCTTTATTTTGCGTTGAGCTTGAATTGTCTCATAAAATGTTGAATGGGAAGTGGTTGGGATAGGGTCAGGACTGTTTCGTTGCCAGTATATGTATTGTAATATGCCCCTAATATATGATGTACCATTTGGTATCATTTTAATTAGATATTCAGCTCTACGATTACAAGTTCTAGATAAACACATCTGTAAGGTGACTGTGCTTAAGACTGTTCCTGCATCTGGAACGCCAGAGTGATCAACTGGAGAGGCCTGAGTCAAATGATATAAGAATGACATATGCAGGGTCGCTCACGAGTCATGTCCGCTCAGGCTCGGAGCGCTAAGCGGTCGGCTCAACTGCGGGACGATGCGGTTCACAACTTCATAGTGATGCTTTATCAACTTCACCACATCTAACCATTCTACCTCCTTTGGACTTTTCGACAGCTCCTCGCGCCTTGTCTATCTTCTTGCTTGCATTTGGCCAAGTTCTTCGGCTAACCTTCGACATTGAAGCTCACGTCTATCGCTCGCATTGCCGTATCTTGCCAGCCTCCGTCTACATTACCTCAATTCGCAGCTCGGTTGCAAAGAAACAATACTACCCCTTACTTTTCCGGATATATCTAAAACATAAATAGTCACGCGGCTGCAACTGTTGGGCCAATCTGCGAAACGGGCAAACAACTGCCTGCAAACAATCGCGGCGCAGTAACATCTAGGCTACGACAGCGCAATACCAGACTAAACGACCCGCGACACGTCTATTTACGTCGTAGAAGCCGGTGGCCTCGGAGATCTCACTCAGTTCAGATCGCCTGATTGAATCAGAAAGGAAGGCAGAACCTATAAGGCTGAGGTAGTCGGGTTACGCCGGCGGAGAAGCAAAGGCCTGAGCTAAGCTTTCTAGATCCGAACACGCGCATATACGGCGACTTACAAAATATGTCGTCTCGCAAGCGGCGCGCTCCGGGCGCATCTCCACAGGCACCAATGCAGGGCTTTCAACAGGACACAAGCCTACCAGCCGACCAGTACATGAACTGGAACGATTCCACTATCAACACAGATATAAGCGCCTTCAATGACCCCACATTGTTCGACTATGGCAATAGTCCGATTGCGGGGCATAACCGAGTGGTTTCGTTGGACGGCCTAGACAATGGCACAGACATAAACTCGGGACAGTTGGTCAGGCGGAATCAGAACCAGCAACTTGCACCAAGGCGGGGTCAATGGGATGGCTACCCTAGCCCAACTCAGCAGCAGTGGGAAACTATAGACGATGAAGAAGAGCTGGAACAGAAAGCCGCACTTGCAAAGAAGGACGCGCAGACTAAACGGAAACAGATACCGCCTTTCGTACAGAAGCTGAGCAGGTGAGTCATTTTAGTCAACATGTTTGGTTTTTTCATTGACGAATTGTTCCAGTTTCCTAGACAACAACAAGAATGAGAACCTCATTCGTTGGTCTGATGACGGCAATTCCTTCATCGTGCTTGACGAGGACGAATTTGCGCGAACGTTGATTCCTGAGCTTTTCAAGCATAACAATTACGCATCCTTTGTGCGGCAACTAAATATGTATGGCTTTCACAAGAAGGTTGGATTGTCAGACAATAGTATGAAAGCAAGCGAGACCAAAGCGAAAGCCCCGAGCGAATACTTCAACAAGTACTTCAAGCGCGGCCGTCCTGAGCTGTTATGGTTGATTCAAAAGCCAAAGAATCCTCCAGCTGGACCTAAACGTAAGCGGGAAGAAGATGGCAAGGGCGACAGTGATGACGAGCGCAAATATGTGCAAGATACCGGAGGTGGTGGAGGTTATGTCGAGGAGCTTGCGGTGCGGAACAACGACCAGGTGGCCATGATTCCACGATCTGAGTACAACAGCTTGCGCGTCGAAGTCCGACAACTACAAGATCAACAAAAGCTCATATCTTCTGTCCTCAATCAGATTAAACGTCAGAACGAGGAGCTCTACTCAAGGGCAACATCTTTCCAGACACTACATGACCGCCACGAGAACTCAATCAACGCGATCCTAACATTTTTGGCTACGTTCTACAACAGGAGTTTGGAAGGCAACACAGGTAGTCTGAACCTGGCTGACATGTTCTCCAACACGCGCCAACAACCCCATGGTAATGTGGTGGATGTAGGCGACTTTTCAGCAGCTGACATGGCTATGAACAAATTATCTGCGTTGCAGCGAACCAAGCGACCACTTGCACTTCTTCCCGCCCCGCCTGTAGGCCAACCTGATCTACTCTCATCAGTAGGCGGTCGTGCGACAACAATGAGCCCCTCTGTAAGGCCGTCAGCTAGCCCTATGCCAAAATCAGGAAGACAGCCAGCAGTGATGAAGCCCTCAATCGCACAGAACCGCGCACAATCTACCGACACAACTGGCCGAGGCTCACCACTCTCTATACCCCCCAAGGTTGATTCGCCACTTCCCGAGAACGATGCCATCATGTCAGCCATCCAGAATGCCAATGCCTCCGCAGGAACGAGTCAAGCACCCCAGTTTGATTTCCCTGCCGCCCTCTCCAATTACCAAACACAGAATGGAAACGTTCCACTCACACCTCAAGAACGCGATAACGTCCTCTCCATGATGGCGGGAGACACATCAGCATCCACTACCAACAACGCTCTCACCAACCCAGATCCCCCAGAAGTGCAACGTCTTATGAACGATCTCAACCATTACCAAGCAACACAAAAACAACTCGAGATGCTCCAGCAAATGTCGGACCAGCAAAACTCACGCGTACAAAGCCTACAGGAACGTCTCCAACCACTCAGCCCAAGTGGCCAAATTCCAGGTCTATCAGACAATGAATACTTTGGAAGCACTGCCGGTCTCGGAGATCCCGGCCAGTACGACCTCGACCTCGATTCCTTCGTTCAAGACCAAGATTTCTTCCCAAACGATACGCACACCAACCTCAGCAGCAATGATGCAAGCGGGCTACCCGATTTCAACTTTGATAGTGCGACGCCGGGCTTGAATGGCGGAGCTTTTGACGGCCCAAGCGGCGCCGATATATTTGGGTTTCAAGCGGGTATGCCCCACGACGACACTGCGCACCTCGCTGTTGACGACGAGGGCAGGGTCGAAAGCGTGAGTTCCAACGCCCCAAGCCCCGCAGCCACAGTCGAGGAAGTCGAAGACGAGACCCGCAAGCACAGCCCCAAGCGCCGCAAGATGTAAACCACTTAACCCCCTCCCCAATCAATCCAACTCGCAATCACCGCTCGCAGCAAAAATCTCCCACTCTGTAAACCCTGGCCTCAATGGTGAATCGCAGAACGCTTGGTCTTCTTGCTACGTTGCCCAGGGCTCCCCCTTGGTTGCGCTCGAGCCTGGCTTCCTACACTTTAATTAGATACCCACTTTTTTATTTTCCTTTTCTTCTTCTTCTTCTTCTCTTCCTCAATCTTCTGATCGGTTAGGATTTATGCAGTTTTACTTATGCGGTGGATGAGATGGGTAGAATGAATACGCGCATTCGCCTGGCGTTCTTGGAACGTCGATGATGATGATAGCTTGTTTGCTGAGTGTTGTGGTGATGCATGGTGATGTGATGGGATGGGGTTGTGATGTTTTGTGAAGTGCACGAGTGGGATGGAAGCGTGATAGTGGCGGTGTGTTGTCTTTGCTTCCTTTCTGAAGGGCTGGTATTAGATAGATGAAATGTGATGTGCTGACGCGAAATACAACTCGGCACACCCTAGCATGTCAGGTGGTATGCTTGCAAGACAAATAATGAGAGTCGCCTTAGTTCATCTTGTAACACTTTCCCAATGAGTATATATCGACATATATACACGGCTATTTACGTATTCACAACAAAACAACTCCCGGTACAACCCACACATTTGTCTGTATCCAAATTCGCCTCAAATCCTCATTCCTTCCATGATAACCTTGTAAGCCTTCCTTTCCTTCCTCCACCCGGGATTAACCTTAACCTTTAACACGCCAATCCACTTTGCCAGCCCCGGAAACGCATATCGCTCCGCCACATACGCCGCCGCAAAATTGCCCAGCCCAAGCACCAGCACAAACAATTTGAAGCGTGTGTCCAAAAACGTGAGTTCCATGTTGCGCATGACGAACGCACTCGGGTCGAACAGCATGTACGCGGAAATGGTGAGGGTGACGAAGATGGTGGTGATGAAAGGGAGGTTGCGGGACATGGGTTCGCGGTAGGGTTTGCCGACGGAGAGGACGACGGCGGAGAGGATGTACTGGAAGCAGGAGAGGAGGAACAAGGCCGTATTTTGGCTGTTGAGCGAGTTGGAGTGGTTTTTGTCGATAATAGGAGGCTGGTACCATGGCTGTTGTTGGACGACGCGAAAGACAAGGGCTTGAGTCGCGATACAGAATGTCATTTGGCCGAGGAGCGGCGTGAGCACTTTGCGGCTGACGAGGTTTGCGGTTGGCTGTTTGCGGGATAGGGTGGGGTAGGCGCCGCTCCACCCCATGAAGATGGCGATGGGGAGGATGAGGAGGAGGTCAATGAAGAGGAATTGGAAGTCGCCTAGGTTGCTGGCGGATGCGTAGAGGAAGCTGACGGAGCAGAATTGGATGGCTGAGTAAAGGGACATGTACTTGAAGCAGGAGAAGCTCGTTACGAGGGCGGCACGCCCTTCTTTGATGACTTGTGGCACGCAGGATATGTCAAAGTTTCGTGATGTGAAGGGGGCTGCAACGGAGGCTTCGGCTTCTGACAGGGAGATACCAACATCGGCGGCTTTCAGTGCGCCGCAGTCATTTGCGCCGTCGCCGCAGAAACCAACGCAGTATGATATCGATTGCAGCTTCTCAACGAGTTCGTGCTTTTCATCAGGAGACATGCGCGCAAATACTTGGCCGCAGACGAGCATCTCGCGCAGTAAGGATTCAGACGCATAGTCGATGACCCATCGGAACACGTCGCCACTCACCGCGAGGCTGTAGTTGCGGAGATTGGAAACGTCATAGGGGAGGGAGACATCTGCTTCTGGAGGTGGTGGAAGTGGTTTTAAGCTATTTTCGTCAAGCTTGAAAACCGGGTCATCGACGGATTCCCACGCCAGACGGGACAGTGCGGTACGGGAGTCGCCCTCGACGAAATGAGGAGCGAAGCAATGTGCTGTCTTATTAATCAAGCCGCACTCACGAGCGACGCTGATGGCGGTAAGAATGTTATCGCCTGTGCACATGACTTTGCGGATGTTGGCTCGTTCGAGCTCTTCGATGACAGGAGCTGTACTGGGTTTTAATTTGTTCTCAAAGATGATGAAGCCGACAAATTCAAGCTGGTTTTCAGCTTCTTCGCGCTTCATCTTTTGTACTTTGAGCCAGTTGAGCTTGGCGATGGTCTTGGCTGCACATGCGATGACACGGAAGCCGCGGTGCGTGTAAAATGCCAATAACTTTTCATAATCAGTGGGGAAGGTATCTGGATGGCAGATGTCCTTCATCACCTCTGGTGCACCCTTGACGTAGATTGAACCACTCTTTGATCCGAATTGGCGAACGATGACACTTGCTCGTCTGAGTTGTGAGACAAACTCAAATGACTTCAAGACGCCCAGCTCAATAGACTTCCGGTTTGATTCATCCTCGTTATCGTCCGGATCGAACTCCCGTCCCAGAGGCGGCCTTGCGACAGATGGAGAAAGCTTCTGCTCAGGGTCATCCTCGTTGCTCCCGGCCCTTTGCTCTCCTTCGTTGTAGCTCCAACCAGTGAAGTCGAACATCTTGACATCTAGTGGATCTCCCACCAACTCGTCGTCAATTTTGCGTAGTGAGTGACAAGTAGCCATGGTGTATAGGATCGCCTTGTATGCTGCGTACTCGACTGTTGGATCGCGGTCGTGTTGCGAGCTCGGGAGGATATCGAATGAGTCGGCGAGAAGTTCGCTGAACCTCTTTCTCGGACGATCCACTACTCGAACGCCCAATACGTCTAGACCTTCTTCGGTTAGCGTACCTGTCTTGTCAAAGCAGACAACGTCAAGCTTTCCACCAACATTGACGCGTTGAGGGCTTATGCAGAAAATCTGTTTCTGTTTGAGTCGAGATAGAGCAAAGCTCGTTCCAATGGTGAGCGTTGCTGGGAGCGCTGGAGGTACAACAATGGTGATCAAGTCAAGAGCGCGGACTACAATCAAGTGCCATGCTAGGCCCAGATGAACAAAGTTGATGAAGGATGCAACAAAACCAATCATAGCAATGAAGGCCATAACAGATATATATCGAAATGAGTCGCGGTAGAATTTGAAGCCTGATGGCTTCGGGAAGAGCATCGAGCGTACCAGCGCGCCCTTTGTGGTGTTAAAGCCAGTCCGCACTACCATTGCAAGCGCAGCAGCTTCGTTGTCAACATGGTCGTCGTGTGGTCTGCGTGCGCGAATGATCTTGGTGCCACTGAATAGCATATGCCGAGCAACTTCGGGGTGGACAGCCGAAGCACTTAGGTCAAGATGATCTAATGATGCGTTTGTGACTGGGATCTTTGATACCGGAATAGACTCGCCAGTCAACATGCTTTCATTGACAATACAATCCCCGGATAGTAGTAGACTGTCGCAAGGAAACTGCGTAAGTGCTGGATCAGTGACCTCATAAACATCTCCCGGGACCAGTTTTGACGAGTCAATATGGGTCCAGAAGCCGCTTCGCAACACTCGCACTTCGCACTCAAAGCGCGACACTTCCCTCAGCCGCTTCATTGTCGCCTTGGTCTCTACAAGGGTTGTGACGATACTGACAGCAGAGATGATAAAGATGGCACAAGCATAGTAGTAATACTCGTCCATGGACCAGAGAATCAGACTAGCGACTTGGAAAATGTAGAAAGGATGGAAAACTTCTTCGACTAGTAGTTGGCCAGTGGTCTTCTCAGCAATGTCGATGAGATTCTTTCCAAAAACGAGCTCACGGTAGTCTCGTTCTTCGTTGTCCAGACCCTCCCGAAGGGCGGCGACTTCAGTCCAGGCCGGGTCTTTCCAGGTGTTGGCAAGAACAAACTTGTCTTTGAGCGGGTGGTACACGAAGCGAATGTATCTGTAGTCTAGACAGCACAGTTCTTTGATAAGCGGATCGTCATCTTCGTCCCAATCTCCACGCCGCCTCTTTTCTGGGTCACCGAAGACGGTTGATAGCGAGCGGCCGTACGTTTGTCTATCCACATTCTGGGTGGCGAACTCGCCCCATTGATTCTCGATGACGACCCAGTCGCACTCCTTCAGGGGTGTGCTTCTTCCTATCAAGCCCACCCTCCAGCGGGGCAGCCACCGGAAGAGCAGCCAGGCGATTCCCAATGTTGCAGTACAAAGCACAGCATATGCGGCAAAACCAATGGGTGAAGTGGAAAAGCCGGCGACGACAATGGTGAGGTCCTCGGTCATGATGTAGATCTTCTGGTTTGAGCGCCGCCCTTTCCAGTCAGCGCCAGAGCCTGCACTCTCTGCCGAAGAATGGCGTCGTAGCAAGGGCCCGTCAACGGATTTCCTACTCCTACTACTTCTACCACCACTAGACGTGCGCCTTGATCGCGATGGAAATGGCGATACCGAGTTGGACGACGGTGAGGACAGGCCAGCCTCGAGGTCTTCCAGCTCTTCTGCGGTATAGCCCTCATACTCTCCATCCTCGTCGACAATAGCCTCGTCCTCGAGGCCCTGGTCCGAGTCTTGCTCTTCATCATAGTACGCAAAGCTAGTCACGCTTGCTGTGGAGTCTGCCCGTGGCCGGCGATGGGAGAAAGCGGAGACGCTCGTGGGGACGCTCTCCGACATAGGACCGGAGAAGACCTGGATTGTGGGCGTCAGCTGCTGTCCGGTCTCTCTGTTGGCCTGCCGCAGGCGGAAGGGCGGCGGCATGGTGCCGAGTTCGTATACCTCGTCTTGCGCCATCTCGACGTCTTCCATGAAGCTTGCTCTGTGCCACTTGTTAGGCTGCATGCGACGGCTGGCGTGTGTGTAGCATACTCGCTGAACGTGGACCCGCGGCGATACATGCCAACGGATCTGCGGCGCCGCTCAGGGCTCCCGTTTGCTGCCATGGTTCCTCCGCCGGTGTGAGTGTGGGTCTTGTTCAGCGCATTGGGGAGGGAGAGAAGATTTGATATTCCGTCGCCTGGCGGTCCCTGCCGCGTCCATGCTTCAAGGTATGACGGCAAAGGGAAGCTTATCGCGGACGCTCTAACCCGATTCGACTTTTAGCCTCATTCAGCAATGACGCCCTGAGCCCGTCCATCCTAAGACACTTTACAGGAGCGAAGCATGGAATGTATCTAGGCTTTATAGATCTCTTCCAAGCTATGGAGCGATATGTCTGTTGCATTACTCCTTCGTCTTCGCCTTCACGAACGCAACCATATCATCCAACCCCTCCTGTGTGGATTTGAACGTGCCTGGCGTGTACATGATAAATCCATGGGGCGCTCCATTATATATCTTCACCACCGCCTCATTTCCCCACATTGCCCACTTCGCCCCTAATAGCACCGTATCATCAAGCAGCGGATCCTCACTCCCGCAGGTGAACAACGCTGGCGGCAGCTTCAGGCCCCTGAGGTCTGTGTAAATCGGCGAAATAGATGGATCCCTGCGCTGCGCCTCCGTGGTGTTGGGGAGCAACGCTTCTATGTACGACTTCATGATGTCGTGGTCGATGACGAGTTTCTTCTCGTGATGGTGCGTGTGGGGGAGGAACGATGATAGGTCAAAACATCCGAAGTGCAACAGGAGACCTTTGAAGGCAAAGGAAGGCGCTGCTTTGAGGAGATGTATTCCAACAAGGCACGCGAGGTGACCGCCCGCACTCTCTCCGCCAGTAAAGAGCAGTGGGCCGCCGAAAGATGACGGGCCATGGGCGATGAGATGTTTCGCTGCGTCATAACAATCTTCAGCACATGCAGGCCAGGGGTTTTCAGGTGCGAGGCGGTAGCCAATGGACACGACTGTCAGATCGAATGCATCGGCCATATATTTCAAGTAGGGATCTTGGCTAGTGATGGAATATGAATCAGTTCAATCTCCAATGCTTTGGAAAACAAGTTTTGATCAAGCAACTTACTATGCCTCGCTTTGCAACACAAATCCTCCCCCGTGGATATGCATGTGTATCCCTTTGCTTTTACCGCTTGCAGGCTTGAACATGCGGTATGGAATTGGCCGACCAGCATCGCGTGACGGTAATTCGCCGTTTATGCCTTCTTCCAGCACTATAGGTTTGGGTAAAGGAGTTTTCCCTTCCCAGCGAAGTTTCCGGTATTCGGCAGCGCCGACCTAGAAAAAAACAATCAGAAATTGGAAAGAGGCAGTGCAGATACAAAAGAGCCCAAGTTTTAGATAGCTAAAGAAAAAAATATAAATGGCTGTGTAAAAAAAGTTGAAAGTACCTCATACCACCTTGGCCCATCGGCCCATATCTTGATTAGTTTCTCATTGACCTCTTTTGTTTGCTTGTCAATGTTTTTGGGGTCAAATTTAGAAGCATCAATCGTGAGGTCGGATTTCAGTGACATGATGTTAGAGCGGGCCTTGAGACCATGTAAATGAGTTCTAGTACATGTAGTCCAGGTACTCCACGCTTTCGCTTTGAAGAATGAAGCCCGAGGATTGTTATATAAGGGGTAGGTAGCTACGTGTCCTACATCATTGATGCCTATTTCCCTGGTAAACTAAGAGGGGTAGCGGGGTAAGCGACATGCCTCGATGTTATCTCCACCAATGTATCAATAGTTGGTACCTGTTTTTCGGATTACTCCTTCGGGTTCTCCGAAGTCGGTCCGTCGCACTCTCCAATATCAAAGCCAGGGGATGCAGTACACGATTTCATAGAGATTTCTTTTACCACCATTATCATGACCATGACGAATGATTCTAGACCAAGTAGACGAAGCTTAGCTATTATCATTATTTAAACAGTGTTTGCTATAAATCGGCCAGTTCCCACGTTTTGGTTGACTGAAGTATTGGGCGTAAAACATGGGGAAATGCATGCAGGTGGGGCTGTGAAGTGATCATGCCGAAAGGTAATATTTTAAGCGTAGATGGGGAATTCATCATCCGCTCTTGGACAGCGCCCGGGACGTTCCGTTCGTCTGACCTTTCGCTTGCTTCCGGGACTGCTGAATACCCTTGAAAAACCACGATCTGACCACGTCAAGTACAGTATTCGCCATTCGGAACGGGTACATAAAAATATCCCAAGCTAAGCGTAGGCCATATGTGAATATGTCGACTACCCAGCTAATAGCTATGAAGATAATGCCTGGTTTCTGCCCGGTCCGCGCTGCTGCTGCGGCCAAAGAGAGGGTATCCTGGAGTCGCACATCAATCTCTTGGAAGCGTGCCTCTATTTGAATTGATTGTGCCATCTGCCGTTTCTCGTATTTTCGAACTGCACGATTCAAGGCGTCGAGCTGGTGTTGTATGCCTTGTCGAACTTCGGCGCTGACCTTCATCAAGTCAACATTGCTTTTCTTCATTGGTCCATCAAATTGTGCTTCAAGTTCTGCCAAACGTCGACTCAATTGAGTTATATTTGCCAACCCTGGGCTATCGATGGAATCTGATCGGACTATGCGCTGGAGGCGCAAGGTCCGCTCATGTATCATTCTGCTCAAGCGCGAAATCGGTCTCGCTTCGGCTGCGAGGACGTAGATGGTAAGATTCAGATCGGTTACCACTCCATCTCTTGTTGCATGTGTGAACTGGGCACGCATATGGTGCAATAGGTATGCTCCCAACAAAGGCCCTATCAAGCACGCAGTAAACGTCATCATTTCAACCCGTTTGAGCTCTCTGTGAGCACTCCTTTGCATATTACTTCCTGTTGGTGTGCTGACTTTGTCTGAGCTTGTCTGTTCTTCTGATAGCGCGGAATCTGCACGCTCCGGACTTTCCACGACGCTCTCTTTATCTTCTTCTTGAATCACATCATCGTATACTGACTCGTCGACATCAATGTAATGTCGTTGTTGGGCTTCACGGTACCATTCCCTGGCCTCATAAGCCTCTGATTGCCACACCTGACCCTTTTCACTTACCATGGCATCGTGGCACATTTGTGCATGAACCAGGCTGATAACATAAGCATGACTATATCGGTCGCGAAAGTCCCTCCATTCGGGTGTGTTAACGCCGCGATGGCCGGTACAATGGCAAAGAGAACAGGAGTAGAATGCCAGAATGATGACTCGTCTGAGGTGATGACTTTGTCTACATCAAGGCTCACACCTGTTCGTAGGAGGTTGTCTGTTGAGGATCGACAAGACTGTTGCGTGTCCGATAAACTGGAAAGCAAGGAACTTCGACGGCGAGGAAGGCTTGCAGACAACGGCCTTGCCCCTTCTGTGAATGTGGCGGCACGATTTAGAATCTTTTGACGAAGCAGAGATGGTATATGAGATCCTGAAGCCTGACCTTCAGCTAGGGAGCTATCCATGGTGGTGAAGAAACGCCGCGACTACAGCCTGGTGATACGGCATCAATCAAAGAGTCCCGTCGTTGCATGGAACCAACACGCGTCGTGTATCAAGAGTTAGCTGTGCGTGGCGCATTTTTAGGTGGGCTCTCGTGACGCTCACAGGTGTCGCGTGTTACCTATTCGGCGGTCTCGGCGGAGGGGCCAGAGAATGGTTACGTCATTCGCCCGCCCTAGTAGGGCGCGAGCTGCACATTAGGATAGGCAACCCCAGGAATCTACCGACGTATGCTCATTAAATTAGGAGTAGATAGTATCTTTACCCACAGTTTAAATGCGAATACATTGTCTTTTAATTCTGACATCATCGAAATCAAAGCCTTCCTGTAACTTCTAGATAGTCGACTAGAGCCAAACCAATGTCCATCGTTGCGTTACGTACTGGGTAGCTCGACTCGACAGACCCCCCGACCCATTGCAAATAACCTAACCTACCCTGATGAGCTCTGCGTTTGCGTTTGTGAGAGCGTTGGCGTGATATCGAGCAGCGGCGATGAAGTCACACGGTTGGCTCTAGCAGCAACCCCTCGAAATCAGTATCCGCCGAACGTTCCTACTGCCAGTCGATTACTCTGTGCTTGACTTTCCGCCCGATCGCATTAGGTATGAAAATTAGATGTGTGAGTTGTGACCCTACTTTGAGTCTTCGGGCGAAGATGTTAGGTTACTGACTCACAGCATCTTGCTAAAGTGGACGAGACCCCGAAATGTGAAATGCATTAGCGGAATAATGAGCAAGGTGTAAATTTCTAACTGTCCTACTTCTAATTATTCTAGATATCAGGCACGCACTATTTATTTGTCTTTTCTATTCAGTTCCTCATCGGGTGCGGCGATGTCTCACCACCACAACTACTTGCATTGGCCAGCCCTCTTTGTACAAGCCATAAATCGTGCATCCTTTCTATTTAATTGACTGAATAAAAATTAACGAACTATACCTAGGTTTCAAGCACTCGGTGGGCTGAGGTGCCGAGCCTTCGGTTCCGTAGCCTGACTCGCTTTCACCTACCGCAGCAGCAAAGTCAAACAGGAGTCGCTATTGAGCTTTATTGAGTGTAAGACATCTATTGAGTGCTTATTGTGACACGCAAAAATGTACGTGTGGGCTATGTTACCCAATATTTATTTCTTGCTTTCCTTTCAAAACCTCCTACTTTAGACCCTTTGCTTCAACTCTATATCTATACAACCTACGCGTTAGACGTTCTGACTTGATTCCGAAATTTTGCTCTTGCATAGAAATATCTAAAAACCCTATTTCAAACTTGCAGGTCAGACACCTCCGAAGGATTCCGTCAATTTTCGCATTCTGTGTCAGGACAAACTCTGCAATATGCCGGACTTGATGGCGCATTTCTACCCACAAGCTGTGGTATTCTCGGCCCTCGCATTTCCTTCATGGATGCTATGCATTGCACCGCTTGTATGGCACTTTGGTCAAGGCAACATCGCAGCTGGTTCCCTCATTCTCTGGGTCATGATGAACAACTTTTTCAACTCGATCAACCCACTTATCTGGCCGAACGACAACCTCAAACAATGGTGGAGAGGCGATGTCTGGTGCGACATTCATGTACGCATCCAGGTTGGCAGTGTTGTAGGCATAACCATGTCTGCAGTTATGATCTTACGGAAACTGGCCAAGATTATGGATACCAGCAACATCACTGTATCTTCGAGTCGCAAGGGGAAATTAAAAGGCCAGGCCTTGGAAATTCTCTGGTGCTGGATTTATCCCCTGTTCCTGATCATCATTTACTACATTGTCCAGCCCGTGCGATACGTGATTCATGGAATTATCGGTTGTAAATCTGCATTTGACACTAGCTGGCCCAGCATAGTATTGAACTACATGTGGGCACCTATCACGGCATTTATTGCCACAGGATATGCGTGTAAGTCTCATTTGTCGCCTTCTCTATCAAGCAACCCTAACCGACCATGATACAGGTCTTCTCTGCTATCGTCTCTATCGATACCGCCGTGAATTTGCCTGTCTACTTACAGCTCGCAATACCACAAAGTCACGCTTTATCCGCCTCTTTGTAATTTGCGTGATGGTCGCTGTCTTTTATACACCCTGGGCTGTATGGATCGTGGCCAGCATCTTGGGCGAGGTCGTGGACCCATACTCCTGGTCTCGTGTGCACGAACCGAAAACCTTCAATTCTATTCTCAAAGAGCCTTCGAACGGCATCGTACACCTCGAGAAGTGGGCCCAGGTAGTAACAGGCTATGTCATGTTCGTTCTATTTGGCACTGGCTCGGATGCGTCCAGTATGTACAAGGATGCACTCCTGGTGGTTGGCCTTGGTAAAATCTTCCCAAGTCTGTATCTCAAGCGGGAGAGTGGAAGTAAGAGGCCATCAAGTTTCATTGTTGCGCGTACGCGGACTTCGAATATGTCGAGCAAGGCAAAGAGTATGTTTGGCTCGAAAGCGGATTTGAGTGTGGATTCTATTAACGAGAGCACGCACCGTAAATCTTTTACACTGGATTCAATGCAGCAGCTTCGCTCCGTGCCATTGGAGCAGCCTATTTTGCATCAAGGAGAGCTTCCACCACGCACTAATATACCCTTCTTCGAACGTTTCTTTAGCCGCCGAGGCAGTCAGCAAAGCGTCTTACCGCTCTTTGTACGTCAGTCAGTTTTGGAGACGAACAACACCAGCGACTCAAAATCAACAACTCAGATCGGTCTACCCAACGTTTCCAGACATGCCTCGGCAGCTCATGAGTCAAATGCGCGCACAAGTGTGACTAGCGGAGTACATGTTGTCCACGAAGCGCATTTAGATCACTAGGGAAAACTCGATAATGGTGAACCGAGAAGATCAGCCCACGATTAGGCTGAACCGCAGCATATTCACACGAGGGAATGTGGTGACTGCAGCAAGCTAGGATAACAACATAGTAGCCACTCTTTTCCAGTTGGGCTTGATTAGTGCTTTTTTTGGAGAACGATGTAAGGGCACGGCGCATATTTCTCGTAACTTTTAATAATATCAGTTGTAAATGGGCTTACTATTACATTTGGTTGACTTGGACAAGATGCCTGAACATAGATGCAACGTTGGGCCTAGCGGACAATACAGCATCACAACTCAAATCACACACGGGCTAGAATACTGTAGATGTCGTGAAGCATTTTTTTCATTCCGTTATCGTGCATCCACATGGCGCATGATGTGTCAGTCAAAGGCAAGCTTTCTTGATGGAAGGTAAGCCGGTGTTAGAGTGACCATCTTTATCAAGTAAACTCCCGAGAACCCCAATGTGTAATTGACCAGCACCCCGTAATGATTCTCAATCCAGCACAGTCGTTACCACCCGGGAAGATAATTTGAACGTTCGCAGTGTCGCGTGCCTGCTATGTAACGTGAACCTTTGATCGAGAAGGCGTGAAACGGTAGACAGCACCGCCAGTCGGCCGAATAGTTGTGCGAAGAAAACGTGTCGTTCATTGATCGTTATCGTTCAGAATTGAGATTGGGAGCTGAGGTTGGGGGCGAGTAGCTTATTTGCTACCGGAGTGGTTAGATTTTGGAACGTGGAGGAGAAACATAGTGGACTTACGAACGAGCCCTCGTCTTTCTTCTCTTACGCTTGAGACGTCGCACGCGCTTCTTCCTCCATTTGGCTCTCATCTTGTCGGCGAGCTAGTATGAGGTCAGCGGCTGCAACTTGAAGCTTTGTGGGGTAAAGGGAAGGGCAGAGAAGCTCAATTGAGTGTATCAAAGCTAGTATTGGATCGCGATAGGTAACTTACATTGCTGTCTAGATAAGTGTCGTGGGTTGCAGGAGAGAAGGTGGGTGCGGCTGCACGAAACCAGATATTCGGCGGTGGTGTGGCTTATATAAGCAAGCCGTGCGCAGGGCTCGCTTAACACCTGAGCGAATGAGGTGCAACGTGTCGCCCTAAGGCTAAAGACGTCACACATAGTCTCATGCATCCGGGTTGACATTAGTGATCAAAGGAGGGTTGTAAGAGATGGCAGGAGAAGCGGTGGCATGGTTTGAGATTCGGGCTGATGGAGATGGTGCGACCACTAAGTGTAAGGTAAACTCCATTATACCGTCAATGGCTAACGTCCCAGACACCCAAGGGGGTAGAATTGAGATCTGCGGGAATGAGCAGTTTACTCTAGGAAGGGATCCAGAGCTTTGGTGAGAAAACTATTTGCCACCGGAGCGTGATCATGCTCTGACGGCAGGTAGTCGTTACTACTGGTCCAATGATCTTACCATCTCAAGACAACATCTGCGCGTTCATTGCATATTATACGAACAAAATCCTATATCGAACATTGCGCCATTCGTATATGCGACGGATGTGTCTGCGAATGGCACGTATTTGAAGAAAAGAAACGTTCAAAGTACCGACTCGCAAGATCACCGCATTCTAATGGGACGTGCGAACACCTTCCTTCTTGACAATGGAGACGAAATTATGTTGTCTGAAAGTGTTCGGCTCATCTTTTTCTCAGAAAAGACAGTTTATCCTTTTGAGTTCACAGAGGTTCAAGAGCGTGAGATGGCTACCTTTGCGCGGGACTTTCTCATCACCGACCGCTTGCTTGGTGAAGGCGGTTATGGAAAAGTGTTGATTGGTATCGACCAAGTGACCCAACGCCAGCTTGCATGCAAAATGATCAAACTCGACACATTGTACGATAAGCCCTCCGGTCCTTGTCTACGGCCCCCAACTACGTCCTCAGAACAGACTCCCAGCGGAGGCAAGAAGCGTTGGCCGACTCGTGTTGCAGCATGCTTTCGTGAATTTGACATCCTCAAAGATCTCAGCCACCCAAACATCATACACATGCAGAAAGTCTTCTGGAGCAACAACACAATCTACATTCTGCAAGAACTTATAACTGGAGGTGATCTATTTTCTTTTCTTGAGTATAACGGCGGCCGGCTTGACAATGCCCAAGCAACAGTCATCATTCGGCAAGTCCTAATGGGGGTCGAGTATCTGCATGGTCAGGAAATTGTTCACAGGGACCTCAAACCCGATAACATCCTTATGACTTCACTTGAAGATGGAGCGCGTGTGGTGATTACCGACTTTGGTAATGCCAGATTCCTGCCTGCTGTCGTCGACAAAAGCTTTCAAGGCACGACAAAGTATCAACGTATGTTTTCGTACGTAGGCACTTTGGAATTTGCAGCGCCGGAGATCCACAAAGCCAACCGAACCATTCCCGCTGAGAAAGGGTATTCGCGAAGCGTGGATATGTGGTCTATTGGCGCGATAACTGCCACGCTGCTTACCGGAGATTTCATTTTCACTAACATAAATCATCCTCAATATCGAGAAGATCCTCGTCTGGTCATTGTGGGCCTAGCAGCAAAGTGTGATTTGAGTGTGCTCGATAAAGAGGATCATCCTTCCTGGGGCAAAGTGCCGGACATTCCAAAGGACTTTATCAAACGTCTTTTGGTACTCGAAGAAGATAACCGATTGACGGCTACTGAAGCCCTACTTCATGACTGGTTCACAAACAAATGCTACGCCCAGGACCTAGAAGACCTGTATAAGCGTTCTATAAAAGAATGGCGACCACGTCCGGTAGATGCACAGCTTGTAGAGCGAATCTCTAAATCCTTGCCAAATTTAACTTCCGTTCGACTTCCTGGAAATATTATGGGTCAAGAAGCTGTGTCACGGTTCTTTTCTCCTTTGGAGCAAGTACCGGCACACAACATCATTGACGTACTAAGTTCCTCTCAGAACCAGCGGACAGGTACACAACAATCTATTGAGAGTAATTGTGGAAAGGGTAAGTGTGATATCGTAAGCCAGAAGGGATCTACGTTATCCGAGATCAATGCCACTAAGTGGACCAGTCAGCTCCATCATAATCCAAGAATCCATGATGAACAACAACGAGGAGAGCAATCCTACTGCAAGAGCCATGGTGCTCAATATGAAATAATACAAATCAACGAGTTTAATTCGGAACATGAACAGGAGCCCGATGGGAGTATGGCATTGCAAGATAAGTATTCGGCCTTTCATGATTTACCCCAAGAGGAAAACTATGGAAGCACCCCGGATCTTGACGATTTCATAAACATTGCACCGTCCCAGCATCTTCGTAATGTAAGTGCGTATCAGGAGCAGGCAGGCTCGCCTCTCGCCAAGAAGGCCCCCTGTCACCATTTCGAGGCTCTTGCGAAGTCTTCCCCTCATGGCGATTATCAGCACACACAATTTCCAGAGGAGCAACGAAGCCGCAGCGCGTTCGAAGAAGAGGAAGCCACTGTAATAATCTGTGAGACACCTCCGAGGGTCAATATGTTTGACAATGGCTCAATGATGAATGACTACAAATAGAAGAAACCAAAAGATCTCGGGGCGTCTTAGGAGGACTCATTGTTGTCTTCGCAATGCTAACTTTATGAAGTAGCCGACCAAAAGACGAATGTAATCCACATAGATGAATTTAAACAACCATTTCCCGCCCCGGTAAGGGTGTTCAAATATGATAGTAGACGCAATGCTTCCATTGATCATGCTATTAAAATATAGCAGCAATTATCACAAGTTAGATAAAATTACCGTATTTACGGCCTTTCTCATTCACAAAGCCTTTGCTAGATGCCTAGCCTTAGGCCCCCAGTCTATACCAATGCCTCTTAGACTTGTCAGAGCTAGAGTGTGAACTGTCGAACAAGTAGTTCATTGTTATTTCTAGGTATTTATGTGCTATATATATGTGTTACGCTGGCATACTCGCTAATGTACGCGTTACTGTAGGCAACTGCTTGTGAACCATTGTGATCATGTGTTCTAGTACTTGGGTCTTAATCTAACATGAATGGAATTTTGTCAAAGCATTGCATTCAAGTACAGTTTATCGCTTTTTTTTCAACGAATACCTTCCTTATTCCTCGTCAACACATATCTAACTATTTCGGGGCTTTCGAGACAGAAGTCTGACTAGTTCTGATAATCTACCGCGCCAAATATGTTTGAGTGAATTTCCTAGTATAAGGATTGGTTTTTACTACAGCAGAATTAGGTGTTGTATCTAAACCTAGTTTATGAGGAGTCAGGCGGATATAGACATAATATGAACTACTATACTAAAAAGACAAATCATATAGTTACTAACATGTTATTTAAATAGCATTGGAGCGTTTAGGTATTAAACTAGAAGGAACAGGCTATATTGAGCTTCATTTGGACTTCAGTCTGCCGTTATTGTCTCTAGTGTCTAGGAAGGAAGTTCTTTCGACATCAATAAATTTGGGAAATAAATTCTATAGGGTAGTTGAGAGATGCCCGGGGTGACGGTAGTCTCACTACACCTGGAAGGTTAGCGAGATAGCATAGTGGTGCCATTTTCACGGTCACACAGAAGAGTATATTTCAAAGATCATTGTACTTATACTGGTTTCGTTGACTTCCTACCTTATATCGTTAGATATTCGTCCTAGTTTCGCCAAACTTCAAATAGGGACATTGTAGAGCCAGCTCAATAACACTTGGAGCAGTATGCTCGATCGTGTAACTTACCCAATTTGGCTTAGAAGAAAACTACTAGTGATTGGAGACGGAAGTATCTGAGATGTTACCTTGCGTTTTTTAAATAAAGATGCTAGTTATATAAATACACTACTAGCTGTGACTATATACTATTAGCAGTGTGGATATAAAACCAGTTAAAGGATATCACGGCCAAACAACCTGCTCCTAGTTCTACACATCAAGCCTTCCAGATTGACTTTCACACTCGTGCAGAATCAGTTTATTCCAATTAGCCAATCTCTCCCTTAGAATTGTAGAGGTATGTATATGACCTGTGCGCGCTCTTGAAGTTGTTATATCAGCTTGCCTTACCCGCTCAATCTCGCTGCGTGACAATATACTCAATACCAATCTATTATGGATACCAAGTCTTTCTGTCTCCTCGATCTGCGTAAAGAACTGCGGTTTATGGTATATAAACGTATTCCAATTACGATGACCTACAGCCTCCTCCCAAATTACGATGCTGAAATGGGGTCATGAAAATGGTTCGAGCGTCGTGGTGTACCCGATGCTCGCGTCTCAATTGTTATGAAGTTCTTTCCTTTGATTGGCATTCTGTGTAGCTGTCGCTTCATACATGATGAAACCAAAGCTAGTCTTCAAAGCAATTAGAATGCATTAAGACAGAGCTGCTATGTATTGTCGTCGATATTCCATCGTCTGGTGCAAACTCGGGAAGCTACTACAGTGATGTGATTGATAAGTACGACCCTGCGTGTGAAAGTGACCCATTCTATTAGCCATGGTATCATCCTGTCCAACGAAAGAAAGACAATCAAATCTTGAACCAAGGTGAATGGCAACGTCTCTCCATGCGTAGCGGAAAACCCACCGTGCCGGAAAATATAACGGGCACTTTGACTTCAAGCCACTATAACCCCGCGCACGCGTCGAGCTTTACTACAATTATATATAAATAATATACCATAGCTATTTCCGAGGATTCAGGACGCCTCTCACTTATAAATTACGTTTGTATCGGCCTGATTTGTAGAGAGGTAGAGAGTCTCCTTCTATAGTGTGACAGAGTTCCTTCCCTATAGCACTGCTATTAAGGTCTTACCACTCCATAATACTCATGAACAGTCTTTTTAAGCCTTAGAACCGTACTATGATGCTGGGAATATTATCAGCCTTGTGCCTACTGTCGCGCATAAATTTGCGCTAGGCCGCTACCCTAGTTAGTACTTCTGATCAAACTAATTTGATGTACAGACAACGCGTCTTGTCAGCCTATCAGCGTATATCTCCGCCACAATCGCCCCGCCTTCAGCACATCTATGTATCTGCCTTTCTGCGCCACGTTCAAGGCTGTGAGGCCGGCCGCCGAGCCCATTTCGAAGTCCCACCAACATAGTAACACCAGTCCCCAATACCCTCAACCCTTCTCAATGTCACACCTACCTCTTCATGCAAGTCTATAGTTCCCTTTTCTTGTTTTATAGTTAACGTCGAAAGCTAGACCTGACGCTCTCAAAGAGACGAGTAAGCTAGGGTGCCCTAGTTTCTTCGCTCAGCCTGATGCTTTCGAACCACTTCACAAGCTCCCCTCCCTTCTGTACCCGCTGAAGCTCCGCACCAAATAATGCGTCTCTTGGAATACACAAGTGATGGGTTTACTTTCAAAGATTTCGATGACCCAGACACCATCAGTCCTTATGCTATACTCTCACATACCTGGAAAGTGGGCGACGAGGTCACCTTTGACGAATTAACAAATGGCACGGGAAGGGGAAAGAAGGGTTACAAGAAGATCGAGTTCTGCGGGCAACAAGCCAAACGGGATGGCCTACAATACTTCTGGGTCGATACATGCTGCATCAACAAGGCAAACAAAGCCGAGCTTTCGCATGCGATCAACTCCATGTTCCGCTGGTACCGCAATGCAACGCGATGCTACGTTTATCTATCGGATGTTTCTAACACTCTCTCCAACGCTAGAGATGATATTGACCCCAGGTCGTGGGATTCAGATTTCCAAAAAAGCAAATGGTTCACTCGGGGCTGGACGCTGCAAGAACTTCTTGCCCCTCATTCAGTCGAGTTCTTCTCCTGGGAAGGCAGGCGATTAGGCGACAAAGGATCTCTCATACAGCAAATTCACGTAATAACTGGGATTCCTCAAGCGGCACTTCAAGGAGCCCCCTTATCCCAGTTCAACGTCAACCAACGGATGTCGTGGATAGAACACCGCCAGACTACGCTCGATGAAGATAGAGCGTACTCACTATTGGGCATCTTCGACGTCTACATTCCCCCAATATATGGTGAAGGGACAGCGAGCGCGTTTAAGCGGCTCATGGATGAGATTGACAAGCTGGAGAGGTGCATCCAAGACCTCCGCGCCACTAATCCTCGGGACGACAAGAAGCGCATCGAAAACACCAAGGATGGATTGCTAGAAGGCTCATACCGCTGGATCCTTGAGAACCCTGACTTTCGACAGTGGTATAACAGCCAACAAAACCAATTGCTGTGGGTCAAAGGTGATCCTGGCAAAGGCAAGACGATGCTGCTCTGCGGCATCATAAATGAGTTGAACAAATCAATGTCTAAGACAGACAATCTATCCTACTTCTTCTGCCAAGCCACATATATGCGAATTAATAATGCAACTGCTGTGCTGCGGGGTCTACTGTACCTGCTTGTCGATCAGCAGCCTTTGCTCATCTCACATATTCAGAAGAAGCACAATCACGCAGGCAAAGCGTTATTTGAGGACTCAAACGCATGGGTCGCCTTATTTGAGATCTTCGCGAGTATCTTGCAGGACCCGAACTTAGACAGCACGTACTTGGTCGTCGATGCACTTGACGAGTGTATAGTGGACCGACCGAAATTGCTTGATTCCATTGTTGAGCTGATTTCTATATCCCCTCGTGTTAAGTGGATCGTGTCAAGTCGCAACTGGCCAGACATCGAGGACCGGCTGGCAAAGGCCGGACAGGGGGTGAGAGTGAGCCTGGAGTTGAACGCAGAGTCTGTCTCTGCCGCTGTCGATGTTGTGGTGTAGTAGAAACGCACGTGATCGGGGAGCATTAGGTCAGCATGGCGGCTCCGCAGGTGGCTACAAGTAGGACCGGATGGGGGAGATAGACACCGACACCAACTCGTCATGTAGCTACTCTACGCAAATATTCAACTCAACTCGCCGACTGCGGGTCGCCACCTGCCCCCTACTTCTACGTGCATCCCACGATGCCACAATGTGTTTATCTAGCAGAAAGTGCACCTACTAGCACGAAACAAGAAATATGACAATAAAACAAAAGAAGTAGTACAACATCACTTATCCTCGAACGCAGATGGAACATTCCTCTGGGTGGCATTAGTGTACGATAACCTCAAAGATGTGCTAAGGCGGAATGTAATTAAGAAGTTGAACACCTTTCCGCCCGGCCTGGGCCCACTCTACGAGCGAATGATGCAGCAGATGAGCAGTTCGGACGATGCCGATATTTGCAAGGAAATCCTGGCCATCGCCGCGACCGTATATCGACCCACCACGCTCGAAGAGTTGGTTGCACTTACAGAACAGCTCCAGGATGTGGCAGACGATCCCGAGTCTATACGAGAGATTATTGGCCAATGCGGATCGTTTCTCATATTACGAGAAAATAGTATCTACTTTGTGCATCAATCCGCAAAGGACTTTCTACTCGCAAAGGCATCCAACAGTATCTTCCCATCTGGAAAAGAAGACATCCACCGCGTACTCTTCGCAAGATCGCTACAAGTTATGTCCGTCACACTCAAACGAGACATGTATAACTTGCATGCGCCAGGCTTTCTTATCGAGCAGGTCGAGCATTCACAGCCTGATCCGCTTATGTCTTCGCGCTACTCGTGTATCTACTGGGTTGACCATCTTTGTGACTGGGATCCCATCTGTACTGTAGCCCATCTGGTTAATCTTCAGGACGGAGGCAGTGTTGACAAGTTCCTTAGACAGAAATATCTCTACTGGTTGGAGGCAATGAGTCTTTGCAAGAACATGTCAAGTGGAGTAGTATCAATGGCAAAACTAGAGCGTCTGATATATGTAATACTTGAACGAAGTTCCTACGTACGATCTATGTATGCTAACATTAGCCAGAAGCGAGCAGACACCTCCGCTATACTTCAATTGGTTCAGGATGCGCGTCGATTCGTAATGTATCACAAGAGGGCAATAGAGAATGCACCTCTTCAGACATACGTGTCAGCACTCGTGTTCAGTCCAAGGCAGAGCTTGATACGGAATCTATTCCAAAACGAAGCACCTTCCTGGCTCACGATAAAACCGGCTATGATGGACAAATGGGGAGCCTGTCTGCAAACGCTCGAGGGCCATAGCGATACTGTCTGGTCGGTGACCTTCTCTCACGACTCAACTCGAATCGCGTCGGGGTCGTCAGACAAGACAGTCAAGATCTGGGATGCCAGCAGTAGCGAGTTCCTGCAGACGCTCGAGGGCCATAGCGATGCTGTCTGGTCAGTGGCCTTCTCTCACGACTCAACTCGAATCGCGTCGGGGTCGTCAGACAAGACAGTCAAGATCTGGGATGCCAGCAGTAGCGAGTTCCTGCAGACGCTCGAGGGCCATAGCGATGCTGTCTGGTCAGTGGCCTTCTCTCACGACTCAACTCGAATCGCGTCGGGGTCGTCAGACAAGACAGTCAAGATCTGGGATGCCAGCAGTAGCGAGTTCCTGCAGACGCTCGAGGGCCATAGCGATGCTGTCTGGTCAGTGGCCTTCTCTCACGACTCAACTCGAATCGCGTCGGGGTCGTCAGACAAGACAGTCAAGATCTGGGATGCCAGCAGTAGCGAGTTCCTGCAGACGCTCGAGGGCCATAGCGATGCTGTCTGGTCAGTGGCCTTCTCTCACGACTCAACTCGAATCGTGTCGGGGTCTTGGGACGAGACGGTCAAGATCTGGGACGCCGGCAGTAGCGAGCTCCTGCAGACGCTCAAGGGCCATAACAATTATGTTACGTCAGTGGCCTTCTCTCACGGCTCAACTCGAATCGCGTCGGGGTCGTGGGACAAGACAGTCAAGATCTGGGACACCAGCAGCGGCGAGTGCCTGCAAATACTTGAGGTTGACAGGACACTCTTCGATATATCATTTGATTCTACTGGCTCCCGTCTTCAGTCAGAGGTTGGTGCCATTATCATCAGTGACTCTGCAATGTCGAATAGAACAACAGCTGTCACGGAGCCTCAACTTCCTCAGTATCAGTGCACGGCACTAAGTTCCGATAACACATGGATAACATACAATTCAAAGGGAGTATTGTGGCTTCCCCCAGAGTATCGCCCCTCGTCCTCTACTGTATCTGGGAAGATGATTGTTATGGGTGTCAGGAGTGGTAAGATATGGATATGCAAAATCTCAAACTTAACGGATTCTATCACTAAGATGCACAAATAACGAATAACTTAGTACATAATTTATTCCCTTATCTGTTTATTATTCTCTCCTTTACAGAGCGGGCTGGGGATCAACGTGAAATATAGTGTCAATACTTTGCCACACGGAATCTTCAAGACATTCTCGGTCGATAACAAGATTCTTGTTGCCACGGCACATACGCGGCAAAGCAGGTAAGCACCTAGGTCACCCCAACGAGGAGGACAGCCGATCCGCTCCGGCCACAGGGTTATAAAATCTACAAAAGGTGGGCTAGTTTGTGGAAGCAGAGAGTAAGTTTGGTTTGATCTCAAGGCTGCGCGGCCTAAGTCGGCCTACTTGCTAAGACTTTACACAGCTACAGGCCTGACAGCCACAAGCACGCCCGCTTGGTTGTGATTAACTACTTTGAAATAACCATCTTGCCACACACCTCATTGTCTGTTTCAGATCGAATCCAGGTTAGTTCATTCCGCAAGAAAGAGTCTATATCAGAAACATGGTGAGTCGTGTGGATGATGCGTGGACGTCAGATGGCCCTGTACGAGGGCCCATTGGTTGGATACTGTGTCAATCTAAGCAGGATTTCGAATGGCCACAGGAAGAACTCGAGGACTTCTCAGACGTATGTGAACTCCGAAGTGAGGGAGGGCACTTCTTTATTGAAAGCGTGGAAAAAGAAGAGTGGAATCGCCAGTGGAAAGAAGGAGACCTCGGGAATAAGATGGCTTGTGTGCCAGGACGTAGACCACAGAGGCCCACCACGGGCCGATACCTAGGTATGGTTTGGGTGTAGTAAATTCTGCCTCAACTCGGCAGAGTATAAAACAAGTTAGGAGGATCGGTCAATTTAAATATGGTAGCGATTTAGTTAATACTATTCCCTTCCTATCTATCCAAGTGCACCTTTAATATATATATCCTCTCCTGCGGCGACTAGTCCTTACAGCTTGGGTGTTTGGTATGGGAGAGGAATGAGAGATGGCTCCCAATTTCTTTTGCAAGAGGTATCAAGGATTCGCATGGCAATCTCGGGGGCAAGTTACTCCACAAACCGAATTCTTACATCTTTCCAAGATATACTGCGGTGACATATAATCATGTCTAAGTTCGTTTTGAAACTAGAATATATCACCAGTATATACATAACTGACATAGTTAATAAATATTGGCAACCATTCGTTCCTGATTCTTCTTCAATCTTTCTCAGACTCTTTGTTGTGAAGACTGAGTCAGATTAATATGTCAATGCCTACGTAGAACACAAATCCTGCAAAAAAAAAAAAAAAAAAAAATAGAAGTGCGCGAAACGAAGTGATCATGGGCCACCTTGTGTCAACAGATGCACAAATTCTTCATTCGGTGAGCCTAGGACTCACAAGTTATAAATATGGATTTTAGGTTGAGGGGCATTGACTTCCTCAGTAATTACGTTCTTCACTGTATCCTATATATCCTTACATACGATGATATGAGGAACGCAGGATGCCTGAGTGCAGTGACACGTGTATAAATAACGATATAAAATGCCAACATTCCGCACATACGCCCCGCCCAACACACTTTTCTTAGTCCATCTCCCTACTAATACCTCTTTTGAAATCCTTCATGCCTAACAAGACTTCAATCTCCCGCCAGAGCCAAAATGAATCTATGGAACTCGAACCTTCGCCCGGGGGGGGGCGGGGGGGGGGAAATCATTTGTATAAACGAGAGTTCATTTATTCTAATCCTACTTCAACTAACCCAACAAACATATCAACAAGGAAGCGAAGATATCTTTGCCCGCAATTTTCCCAACAAACCATTCCCATCACGCAAATCTATATACATGTGTCCATCCACCTAAACACTTTCGCCGAAAGCATCGCTTATTTAGAAAGCAGGCTTAGCGTTCTTAACCAGCATCTCAAAGTATGCTTGATTCCACTGACCAGCCTCAGGAGATGGCTTGAAGCTCTCCTCCTTTCCGCAGAAAGAATCATATCGGGTGGCGGTGGTGTCGCTAGTACCGTCTGACTCGCCGCCGGGCTTGACCCACACGAAGGAATCGACGAGCGAGGACCCAGTTGTGGAAGTAGGGCGGACGCCAAAGCCAGCGCCATTGATGTTGCACCAGTTGCCCCACTCCTTGCGCAGGCCGGTGACGGCGTTACGGCCAGTGTCGACAATGGCTTGGCTAGGCATGCCGGCAGATTTAAGCTCGGGGCTGAAAAGGGTAACGTATTGTTTCTCGTTTTGCGCCTTATTCCATTGGGCATCGGTAGCCTTAGAGAACTCGCCCGGGGAGAGGTCCCAGGCGTTCCAGCCAGCGACATTGGTGGCGAAGCCACGGACTTGCTTGGGGCTGCCGGCTGCCTTGTAGACGGTGGCGAGCTCTTTGGCACCGGGCTCTGGGAGGGGGGTTAGCTATTTTATAGACAAAGTAGAAGAGAGAGTAACGTACTGAGGTTGTCGTTCCAGCCGAGCCAGCCACCGTGTCCAGCGTCGATGTACATGGCAATATTAGGCAGGTTGAGTTGCTTGAGAGCATATGCAACACCATCACGGTAGCCAGAGGCAGAGTCCTTGCAGGTTTGGAGATTACTGTTTGTGACCAAGTTGGGGAGGGAATCAGGCTCAATGACCAGGGCGATAGCAGTTTTGGGGTACTTCTTGAAGATGGTGACGATGGCTACGTGTCTTAGTGTGAAGTATTAAGTCTAATCTCTAGAGATAGGAAACTTACGGTCAATGTACTCTGCCTTGTATACGCTCAAGCTGCCAACGGGAAGCTCACCGTTGGACGCCTTGGCAGCACAATCGCGACCGGGAAGATCGTAGATGACCAAAGCGGCAATTTGATCGCAGGGGACGTCTTTGATGGTGTCCTCGACAATCTTGATCTTTTCACGGGTATCGCTAGCAATTTGTTAGCCTTAAAATATCGCCAAACGAAAAAGAATGACATACATCCACATGAAGGTTCCGACTTGAGCGACCTTGGTGGCAGCAGCAGCCAAGGCAGAGTCAGTCATCGCAGCAGCAGCAGAAGAGACCTCGGAGGAGTAAAACTTGTTGGCGTAAATCTTGCGGGAAGCGAAGGGGTTGCCGGAAAGAGTGACAGCACTGGCGCATGCAGACGCGGCGCGGGCAGTGATCTGGGCATCCTGAACAGGAGATGGTGCGGCAAGCACGCTCGAGGCGGCAGTTGCCAAAATGGCGGCAAATATTCCCTTCATGTTGTCGACGACTACAAGTGAGTGGATTCTGAGAGGTGTCGATGGTAAATTCCTAGGGACTCAAGGGCCTCTTATATCTGCATTGGCGTTGCCACTTGGGATAATGGTGTGCCATATGACTTGAAGGTCCAGCTCATCAGGAAGCAGGCCCGTATACAGGGGCAGTAGATGGTGCTTTGGGTCTGTGCAGTTTAGCGCCTACGAGATGAGGCTTAGATGAAGATCGAATAATGTGGGATGAGCAGATACTATCGCTACTAAGGCTCAGGTGACATGGGTCTAACGATATGAACGAGGGACTTCATTCCGCGAGTGGTGGCGCTATTTGTAGCATACCAGGCTTTAGAGTATAATATTTTGTGTCTCTATGACCTGGAATATTCATTGAGGAGTGTATAAGCCGAACTGTAGTCGGTCTTGAAGCAAAGCAACATTGGGCCTGTCCTTGCATAAATATGTCTTTTGTGAAAACAGAGTCATGCATCGCGACGTCTGTTTGGGTTCCTCGCTTCGGAACAGGGTAGTTATATGGTATTGACATGAGACACCTTGTAGTTGCGGGGATGCTCACCTGTCGACCCCGCATCCCACGTTGGCTATATTAGACCTCCCTCTGGCTCTCCCATTGGAGGATATGATGTTCGCTCAGCGTATCCAGATCTTTTCTGCAAAACTGTAGTAAGGACAATTTATGTGGTCAACATGCCTATAGAGCCTAGCGGATGCCAATGAAGCGTCAAAAGCGCGTCGACTTGAAGCCCTGTGTTGCCTTTGGAGAATAGGAAGAAAAGCATTCCCGGCCGTCACTCGATATGTTTTAGCCCCGCTTCGAGAAGGTCAAAGTATCCACTATTGATCATTGCAAGTCGACCGGAAGGGCATGCTCGACCAACTCCGCAATATCAATCCTTCATCATTAATAAGGACATAGGCTTCCGAGATGGTACCGAGCAGGTACAACAACCTGACCCGGACAGACTTGAAGAAAACCTCTTCTCGAAGGACTCCACCGCACACATGACACGAGACATTTATTAATGGCGATCTCAGAGGCTCTATAACCACGTATTTATCCTGACGTGGCAGACATTTGGAAGCATTGGCGAGCAGGATACCCCACTGTAAGCCAACTTTAAGCCTCATTGATGAAGCAAAGAATGGCACGATAGGCTAGTTTGGTGCATACTACACAAAGACGGAAGGCTTCTCGAAGACGGAGGGTGCAGTGATTTCCCGGCTTTGTAGCTGTCTGGTACCAGGGAGACAGCCGTATACGAGAGAGGTGCCGCACATTCGGAGTTCCGTGAGGCTGCTAATTTCATATAGGTGTGGATTGATCTTGATGCAGATACCTTCCAGCCGCTTCCATCCGCAAGCAGTCCCAGACCCAGACATGGGTTCACTGGTATGGCTTTCAAGAAGTGGAGAACCTTGAGTAAAGATTGTATATGCATTTCAAAATAGAGAGCCCTACTGTGAGCATTTTCAATGTCTAGACTCTGTCATACCAAATAGTCATTGCCGTTCAGAAGTTCATGGCACATAACACCATCGGACTGAGGCTCTCCAGACAATATGAGAGGCTGCGGCAGTCATCGGCAGCTCTAGATTACAAGGATTTCATAAGGCGATGTTGTTTAAGAGGAGAAACGCAAGTGGATGGGTAAGGTGTGATAGTTTGAAATCCGAAAGTGCATTTAGATGATGTGGACCCGCGTGATCGGCACTAATCCCCTGCCGCTGCTTGTTTGAACCAAACAACAAGGCCGGTGACTTCCGTGGATGTACCTAAGCTTTGCACTAACCTTGCGCAAGCCTCGCGCACTGAGGATAACTTAAGCTTGAAAGGACGACATGGAACAATCGTTCGACAATGTAAGACGAAGTCACTGAAGTAGACGTATGCGAAACACAATGATAAGTACAGCTTTACAAAGGAACGCTCGCTACCCTTTCGCAAGTAAGCAATGCGCCCTCATATGGATCGTATTAATTTTGGGTGCCACCTCACTCCAAGATCAGCCGCGAGAACGGCCGCTATATGCGCAGATTGATGTTGCACGAGGGTGCACCACGGTATGGTACTTTTGCCCGCACCCCGGACCAAAGTAGCCTCACTACTGGCTAGAACTTCTCGGGGTGCTCTCCTGTGGTTCTGTGGCGCCAGTAGATATGAGAAAGACCTTGGCCGTGTTGATAGGGTTCCAAAACTTGGTTTTGCATGAACTGAAGACGCTAAAAGTCATGACTAACCATGCTATGTAGCTGCCCTTACGATACCAACAAATGTTGATGTGATGATGCCCGAACGCCCACTATGCTTCCTACTCCCTAATTCTACATTCAAACATTCAAACATTGTTTGGCCCCTTTCCTGGGTCCAGCAGTAGATGAGGTTTCAAGAAACCATCATCGATCTGCTTGAAAGCATTTGCTGGATCGTGACTCAGCTCAGTAAACAGCTGTTTCACTGCACCAGTCGCAGTCGCCATCCTACTCGAACCCTCCGCCGCATTCGACTCATCCACTCTTTGACCTGATGTCGGATACGAAGAGGTATCAGTGGAAATTCCCAACGGCGATGGATTGCGGTTGGATGAGCGCCGGGCGTTGGGTGGCAGATCGAGGTCTGCATCATCTTCGTCAGCAGAGCCACTATCACCGGGGCTTAGAAGGCCCTGGTCTGCGCCATCAGAACGACGCTGACGACTCGAGTTGCGTCGCGTTGCGAAACCATTGGGCCGCAGTGGCGGGCTATTGTGAGCAAAGGAGCCACTTGAATAGGTTCCTTCTTGTCCGCTAACATTGTTCAACGAGAAACCATTCTGGCCTGGTCGTGGGGTGTGCCCGATGCCTTGGCCCTTGTTTCGGGCATAGGTCCCACCGTTGACGACCTCGATGTCGAATTCGTCGTCGGAGTCGATCTCCTCGACAACGCCAGTGCGAATACCGAGAATTTCCAACATACGCGCCGTGGTGCCACCAAAAATGATTACAGTGAGCACAACAACCACCAAAACAGTAGCTCGGAGGGTGTCACCGTTGTTACCTGTAAGACCGGCAGCAAGCGCCACGCCCACGGCACCTCGTAAGCCCGCCCAGTAGATCATGGCTTGGTGTGGGTAGGGGATCTCTTCGACAATGTCATCTCCACGACGGCGTTGACGATATTTTGCGATGCCGTTGATAAGCTTTGAAAGAGGAAAGACTGCACACCAACGAGCAGCACATATACCGGCCACCGCGATCAGGATGAAAGAAGGGTTGTATTGCAGCTTGTCATCGGTAAAGAGCGATAGACCCAGATAGATGAAGATGAAATTTTCAGACAACTGCGCAGTGACCTGAAAGAAGAACTTGGTCGACAGCTGGGTACGGCGGGACATGTTGTGGTAGGCATAATGCTTGAGACAGATGCCGCAGAATAGCAGAGAGACGATTCCTTATGTCCTGTTAGCTAGATACCTCTCCGGTGGAGGATTCACCTACCGGACATGTGGATTGCGTTGGAGAAAAAGTAGGTGAGATATGCAATAAGGATGATGAGGCAACTTTCTGTCTTGGGAAATCGTCTCACGTATGTGAACTTGAGCATCAACGATGCTCCAATGCCTACCATTACGCCAATGAACAGACTTCCAAAGAAGACACCGACGAAAATGCCGAAGGCTTCGAATAAGCTGACTAGGCCCAGTGACTCTGCCCCATCTTTGTACCTCTGGGCGGTTTCAAACAAGACAATGGCAACAGCATCATTGAGGATTGACTCCCCAAAGATGATTGTGTAAAGCTTGGGCTCAACTTTGTATGTGTCGAAGATGGCAAGAATGGTGACTGGGTCTGTGGCTGAGAGTGTTGCACCAACTGACATAGCTTCAACAAAGTTGATTTTGAAGCCACCAAGGCCTATTCTAGTCCACAGAAAAAGAATGAGGCCAAGGACCAGGGCGGAGATAAAGGTTCCAGCAAAGGCAAAGGTTAGAATAGCGCCAATGTGTCTGAAGAAATTCCCCTGTTGTGTGTTAGTGGGAGCTTGGGAGGGCCAATCGTCTGAGCGTACTTGGTGCAGTTCATATCCTGCTGAGAGAATGATAGGTGGTAGGAGTAGATTGAAGAACATCTGATAGTCGAAGCTGACGACATCTCGCACCGACGATACGGCTGTTAGCCGAAGAATGAGGCCAACGACCATTCCTGAAGAGGGTTAGTGAGCTCTCAGACGATGGAGGTCCTCTAGTGCATCACAAGCATGCCAAGACATGTATGAGCCGGTCGCATGGCCGACGTACCAGCAAAGATAGATAAGACGGTCTCGTGGACCGCTTGTATTTTTCGCGAGTGCAGTATGTAGCTCGTAAACAGAGCTATTATGAGCAACGAGATCAAGATGGACAGGGCCCACGATGTGAATATCTCCTTCTGGCCAGCCTCGGGCTCTTCTATCACGGCGCATTAGACTCTGGACTCTGGATGGGTGAGGGGCGGGGGCGTTCAGACTGACCATCGGGGTCTGCATCGGTGGCATCTCGCTCTGTGGATGAGAAACATGTCAGTGGCTGGGCAAAGCAGATCTCTGGCGACACGTTGCGCTGTTGGGGCACTGGGGCGCGTACTGAGCATCTGGCCGATAGCCCACCATCCCACGGTCGAAGCCATGCTGTGGTCAACGCCGGAGTCTCATCAGCAGGCAGCGTGTGCGGCGCGTGCGAGAATGCGGGTTTGCGTGTGTGGGTGTGCGCAAAGGCGGACAGGTGGAGGTGAGCGGCCCAGGTCCGGCGCACCAGGAGCGGGCGTCTTGATGGGGCGCAAGGCGACGTTGCGCGAGGGCTAGGCGGCAGCGGAGCGGCAGCGCAGGCGCGGGCGGTGGCAGACGGCTTTTGCTTGTCGGCAAATACAGTGCGCGTGTGATCAAGGAACAGTAGAGTAGTAGAGACAAGTGCCTGGCTACCCAGGGCCTCTATCTATCCACCGACTATCCTGCGTTGACGCGTGCACGTGTTTCAGCGAGCCTCCGCTTGACTCGGCTAGACCGCCTCACGCCGTCTCGGTCGCATCCCCACACCCAACGACGTCACCACAAAGCCGCGAACCGTCGTCTCTGAGGCTGCAGCAGCATGACATACATCCAGATGCACCTCACCTCGTCCTCCGAGGAGTGCAAGACCCAACCACCTGACCTACACCGCCCCATGTAATCTTGCCCACACTCGCCCAATACTCCTCCTGTGCACCCATTCTTCCCGTGCACTCTCTCCTCCTGGTTGCATCTGATGACCCTCCCTCGTTGAACATGCACCCTACCTAGCGCCTACTCATCCACACTGCCATCAGCACTCGGCTCTTCCCCTGCTCCACCACCACCAAGACCGCGTGGCACCTGCCAATCACCTGTCGTCTGACCCTTACAGCCGTAAGCCACCAGAAGCAGTCCACGTTGCGCGAGCACAGCCATCGCAGCAGACTGTCCTCCACCATGTCGTCCTCGACGCCGGGCGGGGCCTCGGCACCAGAACCTTCATCTTCACCGCTTGCCTCCCCCCGAGATCCCCCCAGACTCGACACATCCTCGCAGCAACGACCCCGACCCCGGCCCAAGCTCGTTTCCTTTGGTCGCGAGTCCATCGGAGGCGGCCGCCCTACTACTGACGGAAGACCGCATGTCGACTTCATAGACGAAGTAGCCGAGCACTCACCCTTTGCCGATCCTGCTGCCGGCAGAATGTCACGAGAAATCGATCCGCTCCTGAAGGAGACCATGTCGCCTCTGGATGACGATGACTGGCAAGGCGAGCAACAGGCCGAGGAGACCAAGAGCAGCTGGTTCCTGTTCTTACTGACCTTTTGTGGCCTGGGCCTCCAAATAGGCTGGTCTGTCGAGACCTCCAATGGTTCGGTAAGCAGAATGGCCTTCGCTGATACTGGACAATACTTACCCTCATATGCAGCCTTATCTTTTGTCCCTCGGCCTCAGCAAGTCCATGCTTGCCCTAGTATGGATCGCTGGCCCGCTCTCTGGCGTCCTTGTCCAGCCCTACGTCGGTCTCAAAAGCGACAATTGCCGCTTACGATGGGGCAAGCGGAGGCCTTTTATCGTTGGCGGTGCAGCCGCCACCATCATCTCCCTCATGGTGTTGGCATGGGCCAAGGAAATTGTCGGCGGCTTCCTGGGCATCTTTGGCGCCAACCCGGAGTCAACAGGTGTGAAAAAAAGCATCATGCTTTTCGCCGTCTTGTTCGTATACGTACTTGATTTCGCTATCAACGTCAGTAAGTACCTCAAGTACTTCCGCCCTTATCTTGATTTTCTCTAATCCTCATCTAGTTCAAGCCGGTGTTCGAGCATATATCGTCGATGTTGCTCCGACTCATCAACAGGAATCAGCCAACGCCTGGTTGATGCGATCTGCTGGAATAGGAAACATTGCTGGGTATCTTGCAGGCTACATCAATCTTCCAGCAATCCTTCGTTGGCTTGGAGACTCGCAGTTCAAGATTCTATGTGCCATTGCTTCGTTCATCATGGCCCTGACAGTGGGCATCAGCGTCACCACTTGCGAAGAACGCGACCCGACTTGGGACCCGGCCCCAGAGGAGCAAGAAGATGGTGCCTTTGCCTTCTTTAAAGGCTTATACCGCTCAGTCAACACGCTACCAGCCCAAATCAAACGGGTCTGCGAGGTCCAATTCCTAGCCTGGATTGGGTGGTTCCCATTTCTCTTCTACATCACCACCTACGTTGGCGAGATCTACGCGGACCCATTCTTTGAAAAGAACCCAAAAATGACGGGTGAAGAGATCGACCAAGTCTGGGAAGACGCAACGAGAATTGGCACCAGGGCATTACTATTATTTGCTATCATTACCTTCGCAGCCTCTGTTTTCCTACCATTCGTAATTACTCCGACTTTTCAAGCTCCTCAGCCTGGCCGACCACAAACGCCTGCCACACCAATGACACCAGCAACTCCACATTCTATGGGCGGCTCAGGCTACTTTGCCTTATCCCACACACATAGGGGCACGCCCAAGTCGTTCACAGAGCGGTTGTTTGAGTCCATGGAAATCTTGCAGATAAAATCGCTCACACTTCGCCGTGCCTGGTTCTTCTCACACATCGCTTTTGCTGTGCTCATGGTCCTCACCTTCTTCATCAAGTCCACTTGGGGTGCAACAGTCCTTGTTGGTGCGATTGGTATCCCATGGTGCATCACCAACTGGGCGCCTTTTGCCATTATCGCCTCTGAAATCTCGAAACGCGATGCCATCCGCCGTGGCCTTATTCGACCCCGCGATCGCGAATCACAACTCGTTGCCTCTGGTGAAGATGACGCAGCTGGCTCGGGCGCCGACTCAGCCGGTGTCGTCCTCGGTATTCATAATGTTGCTATCGCCGCACCCCAAGTTATTGCTACACTCATCAGCGCAATCATGTTCAAATTCCTACAAAAGCCTAGAGGAACCGCCGGCGACAACAGTGTAGCATGGGTCCTGCGGTTTGGTGGCATCTGCGCTCTTGCGGCTGCTTGGCTCACCTTGCGTGTGCATGAAGAAAAAGAAGAGGTCATCGACGAGCCTTTCCGGAGGCGAATGTCTTAGTCAGACTGTGATCGCGAGGCTCATAGACGCCTACGAGCAGAACTAGGAAGTATTCTCAGTAGCGAGACGAGTTCATTTCAAGACATAGATAGGTAAGTCGTAAGCCGTGAAATGGTGTTCCTCAAGCAATTAGGAATCGGATTTTTGGCTTTGTGCATTTGTCAAGCGATGGAGTTCGGGTTGGCTTGGCGCTGAGAGTACACAGGGATTCACATCATGGTTCACAACCCTTATTACATATTTTATATCCTAAGGGAATTAGGCTCTGTAGAGTAGATCTAGCAATGGATATGCCTACTTTTTCGCGTGCTGAAAAGACATTCATTTGAGTTGTGTGAGCCGCCAACGGGGGTGAGGAGTGTATGTACTTAGTCGTTACGGTATGAATGCCTTAAATCTCATTTTCAAAGAGATTTTTGTAATTCTAATAACGCTTCAAACAGACTTCTGATACGAATAAGCGAGCATGCGATAAATGGTGGCTGTTGTTACATCTTCTCATCAACGCCTCGAAGGCATTCGTTGCTATGTACAAAGTACAACGGTGTCGCTCCAACCTTTCAAAGAATTTCCTTATGCTTTAACATGCTGTAGACACGCACTGCACACACTCCAAAACTCTTGTCTTCTAGGACAGTATTCTATTGATGCCTCCAACTTTTTCAAGTCAAACACGACCCCACAGAACGACAATTCTCAATAAGATGACACCCAGACTCAGACAATAGAAGAACATAGAAAAACATAAAAGAATCATGATCCGAGCTTGGGTCGCCTTGCAAACCTGAAGCCGAGACCTTAGCTTGCTGCTTGTCTTAGACAACATGGTTCAGTTGTCAAAAATAAACTTCGCCCAGTTTGTGTAAGCAAACATCTGGGAAACACCACCATGATCTAGTACAGGCACGCAGTGTAGGACAATCAAAAGCCTACATAAGGTGAACTCCCCTCCGCTCGTACACCATCAACCGTTCAGACTTCACACATTGTCAATCTTCTCTCAAGATCTAGGTCCCGCCATCTCCCGTGTCGCAACACCCTCAGACGGTCCAGTAAGTATTCAAGGCACTCCCACTTATCACTGCATTGCCTCGACTCTCACCCCATCATATTGCTTTGTCCCAGTTTCGTTCTGCGTGCCCAATCTCCATTTCTTGTTAACTGACTTGCCCGATAGTATTCTTCAACCGCACGTACAACCAGAATTCGTATTCGATCCGATGGCTCAACAAAGGACTTCGAATCACACGCCAGTGATCGTGGTGCGTGAAAAAAATCACTCAAGACTCGCCATTTATCACTTCATCGACGACGAGAAATTGCCACTCCCTTCCTGGAGTCCGGTCACTGCCCGTATCGACCGCCATCATCCCGACAACGCAACCAACACGGTGGTCGCGAAACCCAGGACTTCTAGCACACGAGCCAATGTCATGTTCTACTGGGAGCCAGGATGGTTCAAAAATGAGCCGAATGGAGTAAATCTTCACAACATCTGCTTGGGCGTTCCTGTTCTCTAGGACGTTACTGGTGTCAAGCCGCTATCCAAAGAAGATTTAACTGCTTTGCAGTGAGCAGACGATCTGGTGAGGGTCTTGGATAATAACCATGTTGGTGGATGAGTCAAGCAGAGACCGCAACAAGCAATCTTGATTGGTTCGATTGATTGACTTGACTGAGAGTGCAGTGAGATTTTTGAGGCTTTTCGAGTTGCTGAGTTACTCATCTCGCGATAGTTTTATGGTGTTGCAGTTAGCGCAGGGGCGTCATCCTAACTTATACTAGACTCGTTAGCGCGCACTTAGCTCATCTAGCTCATCAGCTCATCTAGCTCATCTAGCTCTCAACGCTGCCTCTGCTACCTATACTGACGCGTTTTCTGGTGTTTTACTTGCCCAATATGACCAAACGCTCACGAGCTCCTACCTCTAGTACTGCCTTAGCTAAACGTCTGCGCTCATCAGAGCCATCATCTCAACGCTCACTATCGCCCCGCCAAGCCCTAGCTGCCGCGAGCCAGGCCACCACATTTGAGTCGCAATTACTGGAGTCTCAGCCAGAGGCAGAGATCGTCGCGCCCACCGAGGGCAGCCAGGCTGGTACAGCAACTACAACTGAAGCTGGAGATAGCAGTAGCGTTGGCAATGATGATACAGATGGTAATAACTTTGACGGCATTGACTGGCAGCGCTTGAGAGGCTTTATGAAGCCTCTTGCCACCCAGCGGCGCGTCAGAAGCTGGATATTTCGACATGGCTATCGCGTCGTTGAGCGTAATAACCCGAGTAAAGTGTGGTTTATATGCAGGTACTGCCATACTCATAAGGTTATTGACGCTGGAGGTAGTGGTATATTTGACGTCTCAAAAGCTACATCAGCTGCAGCAACTCATCTTGGCCAGCAAAAACAAGGCCATATGCACTCAAAAGACGGCGTAAAACAGCACCAGCAGGCTAGTGGGCAGCTCTCGCTGCGGCAAGCGTTTGAGAATGGTGTTGAGGTCTCTCAGCACGCTGCTAATGCGATGGGTAACTTCAACATACAGGGTTTTCGGCAAGCTGCAGTCCTCTGCCTAGTCGATAATAACTTGCCGATGGAGCTACTCTCAAATGCTTCGTTTAGAGAGATGATTAGCTTTGCCAACCCAGAGGCAGAGGCAGCGTTATGGGTGAGTCCTCGTGGCGTCGCTACTTACGCGATGCGTCTATTCCGCCAGCTACAGCCCCAAGTAGTCTACGCCTTGTCACAGGCTATAAGTAAGATCCATATAAGCTTTGACGGCTGGACGACAAAGGGTAGCAAGCGTAGTTTCTTTGGTATTGTTGCTCACTTTGCTGACGCTACTGGAGTAATACAAGACTTGCCTATCGACCTACCACAGCTCGTAGGTGCTCATACTAGCGAGGCCATCTCAGCTGCTATCATCAAAACTCTCAAAGTATATGGTATAACTCGCGATAAGTTGGGCTACTTTATACTCGACAATGCCGCCAATAATAACGCTACAATTGCTGCACTCAGCCATATATACGAGTTTGACGCTACTCATCGACGCCTCCGTTGTGGCCCTTATACACTCAACCTTATCGGCCAAGCTATTATATTCGGCAGAAATAAAGACGCTTACGACAACGCTGCTGAGCAGCTTAATACAGAGGAGTTATACTTGCAGGAGTGGCGTAAACAAGGGCCGCTAGGCATACTAGTTGACGTCATCAACTACATCAAAACACCACAACAGTATGAGCTTTTTCGAGAGTTTCAGCGTACTGCTAATGCCGAGTTGCCTGCTGGAGAGCGTCTAAAAGTACTTGAGCCAGTTAAGCCTGTCGTCACTCGCTGGAACTCATATTACGCTGCTTTTCGACGCGCTACTCAACTCCAAGCTGCCTATAACTTGTACGCAGAGTACCATATTAGCCGCGTCGCTCTTGACGATAGGCGCGCAATACAGCTCGGTAACAAGTTGCTAGATGCTCCAAACTGGATGAGATCAACTGGTCTTACTGCTACTGATTGGGCAGTAATAACTGAGTACCAGGACTGCTTAGAGCCGCTCAAGCTTGCCACTGAGCGGCTAGAAGGACGTGGCAAAGCAGGCAACTTTGGTGCTATATATGAGGTTATACCTGTCTTTGAGTATATACTCAGCGCGCTCGAAGCTCGTACGCGTCCATACGAGCGAGTTGATTTCAGCTACGCTGACGCACCTGAGGACCACCTCCATATCAACCTACGCGCTGCCTGGAGTAAGGCAAATAACTACTATAATAAGCTCGACAACTCGCCAGCCTACTACGCCGCTGTCTGCCTCCATCCATATTACAAATACTACTGCGATAATAGCTGGGCTGACAAGCCAGAGTGGCTCAGTACAGCTAGCGCTGGGTTCCAACGGCTCTGGCAGACGTATAAACCTCAGCGCCAGCGCCCTCTAGCAGCTCGTATAAGTACAACAACAACCGCAGGTGGGATAGATGATGTAATTGGCGCGTTTATATGCCGAAATAACAACGAGGAGAGAGATGATGACGAGTATGAGCGCTGGAAAACCCAGGAACCTGGATGGAGCAAAGAGCAGTACCTAGGCGATGGCCACCCAGTCGTATATTGGATACAGATGCGCTCGAAATACCCGTATTTGAGCCAGTTTGCGATCGATATATTGACTATCCCAGCATCAAGTTGCGACTGCGAGCGGCTCTTCAGTGAGCTCGGCGATCTACTTGAGCCCAAACGACGCGCTACTGGCAGCGAGCTGCTTACTGCTCTTCAGTTAGTAAGAGCGTGGGTGAGAGCTGGCTTCAAAGCTCAGCCTAATAGTAGCGCTGACAGCGGCGATGAGGATGATCTCTCAGATGAGGATCTTATACGCGACTACAATATACAAGAGTGGATCACCTAGCTATAGTAAGTATATACAACTTTGATCTCTTAGCGTCAGTCTAATCAATCTACCAATCAATCTGCTGCGGTGCTGCCAACAATCAATTCAATCAACGACTCCAAGATTGATTGATTTGCTTGTTGCGGAGTCTAGAGTCAAGAATCGTGGCAACACAATGTAGGTGGATCGGTCTACTAGGAGGGAGAGGAATACGATTGAGTGATGCAGTCATGTCTGGATAGGTTTGGGTATGATATGGTGCAATTGGGGCGTTGATGTATCTATGAAGTGTGGTGGTTGTAACTGCTAGGTGTCGGGTAGTTGGGCAGAGTCTCTGAGCATAAAATTGGAAGCTACTGCCATAATTGCACGAGATCAGCTGCTATCTGTCACAATTGACATTGCCTAGCTACTGTGATAATGCATGGAAAGCATCAAATGTAACTACGAATCGAAGAGCTAGCTAGGACGTCCGACCGTACCCGTGATATTTGCCAAGGATATACAACATCAACAGGAAGTTCAAAGCGTGTAGATTCGTCAGAGCGTGAATTCCACCATTTAATATAAAATGCCAGTTCTGCTTCGTATGGAAGATTTAAAAGCCGAAGCATTTTCTTCATCCCTGCTTCACACTCACGCGAGTACTCGTGTGGCCTAACCAAGTCCGTGTATAGCTGCGGTAGCTGCATAAAGGCTGGCAGCCATTCCAATGATGACCAATTTATCAGGAGGATCTTAAAATCTACTGTTCTTTTATTCTCCTGAATAGGCTGAAAGATGATGTCTGACCAAGATATATGATAACGGGTGAGAACAGGCCCATGACTCCTATAGACAAGCGCAAAATCTCCAAGCAACTTTCGGAACTCGGGGAACTTTTCTTTCGCTATCCGATCCCATACTTGGGAGTAACCGTATTTACCGACATGCTTCAGCCATACATTCTCTTCCCATGCAGTTGAAAACTTGACCTTGTCTAGCGGGGGACGTCGCGGTGTAGAACTGTCTAGCATCTGTTCCTCTATGAATTGGTAGTTCGTGGTTCCAAAAGCCTTGAGTATAATTTCTTTTGAGCTTGGAAGAAAAGAATAATCCATCTCTTCGAATGTGAACTTGCGACCACACATGGCTCTTTTACAAATATGGATGAGTTAAGGACCTTAGGATGATGAGCCGAGTGATGAATTCTACGCTCCGGTTGGGTTTGAAAAGGGGATTACCTGAAAATAAACCCCCTTTTTCAAGGTTACTAAATACAAAAACATTAAGAAACTATCTTCTAGGACAAACCATCCCCCCAGCACGGTAGCAGTAGGTAGGTAGTATTCGGGCCGAGAGTTTACAGACTTACAGCGCGGCCCGAACACCACTTTTGCTGTTGTGTTCCCGAGGTCGGGGCTAGGGAGCAATTTGGCCTATAACAATCCATACTCAGCTTTAGATAATTATAATCAGGGCAAGACTCCACGGCTAGTAGAAGCTTGATTGTTTCGTTTCCATCTCAATGGAATATTTGCCATTGGTGCACACTATGCCGAACCGAGCCTAGCAATTTCTTCTTCTGCGGCTCATGAACCGACATGCGCAACACTCTGCACACCAAGATCCGTACCACGGTGCTTTTGAAAAACATTGACCCAATTCTGGGAAATATGTAGCCAAAGTAGCAAAATGCCCAATATATCAGAAGCCGACATTCTGTTCCCACACCATTTGAGTACCCCCAATTTATCAAACACCCTGTCTTCCCTCAAACGCTCAACGCTTTCCATCCACCACCGACTCAAGTCAATCGCCTCGGACAGCAAGTTTGTCGGAACCGTCGCAAAAGCTTACCAACTTCCGCTCGTGGCAAATGAACGCTGTGGATCTTGGTACATTCCCCTTGAGCAAAAGATAGAGGGTGTCTACTTCAAGAGCACGGATGGTCACATGAGCCAATGGGGCTTCAGCCTGAGGAGGCTGAACTTGCAGCTTCTCGATGTAGTTCAGAAATTCGGTGGTGCTGTCATCGTCGACTCGACAAGGAGAGGCAAGAGCATGCCCGATGCCCTGAGCAAGACGATACCTATATGGTGCTGTGTTATGAATAAGGCAATCTTCGGGTTGGAAGGAACGCATGCGTTGTACACCCCACCCCAGGCCATTTCAGAAAGTGAGCATGCACAGATCAACGCCAGGATTGAGGGATTTGTAAAAGAATTCTTGGTAGGTCAATGGCGCTTACCTTGGAGAAAAAAAAACCCCTAATATTCGTAGCATACTTGTAAGCCCAATATCCCTGGCCTCCGTGCAAAGCTGCAAAGGCCACTCCGTCCAATCTGGGTCACACAACAGTCACCTCTACCTGATGCACCCCCTAAGTTTCCAGACTTTCATGCCATTGTGCTTTGCACGGCATCACATCGCGTCCATGGTGCCGAAGCATCGGAAGGTGGATACATCCAGGGCGCTGCCGATGATCACGAAGCGTGGAGCCACGGGCTCACGCCTGCGGTATTCTGGAAGCACAAAGATGTTCTCATGAACACCAGTGAGCAAGACTTCCCGACACTCATTGCTGAGCTGCTTAAGACAGAAGCGAGGGACAATCCAAGCGTCGTGACAACATTAATCAAACCAACCACGCAGCTGTACATCTCGTCTAGCACAACCATCGACACGGCATTATTCGACACGATAATCAGCTGCACGCCCGACTTCACTCCTTCCGCCCTCCCCCAAAACACAAAACATCTTGTCCTAAACTGTCCATCAGGTAAACCAGGCTCTCGCCATCTCCGCACCGAACTACCCCGCCTCCCCCCTTTTCTCTCCTCCCTGCCCTCCCCGCCAGTCCGTATTCTAGCCCATTGCCCCACCGGCACCGATCTCGCCGTGGGAACAGCACTCGCCATCCTCTGCCTGTACGCAAACGACGCAGGCGAAATAACACCAAACCTCGCTGCGCCGCGCTCCCCCGCCGCAATCGACAAATCGCTCATCAAACAGCGCCTCAGCTGGATCACGACGTCGAATCCTGCCCTCAATCCTAGCCGCGCAACCCTCCAGAGCGTCAATGCTGTGCTGCTTACGAGCCGGGATCCGAAGATGCGGACAGCCGCGCAGACGCAATCAGCGATATTACCTGGCATGGTTTGCGCGGATGGGGGCGGTGACGGTGACGGTGACGGTGACGGTGACGGTGACGGTGACGGTGACGGTGACGGTGACGGTGACGGTGACGGTAACGGCGCTTCTGGGCCGCCAGCAGTGTCGCAGCGTCTACCCTCTACCCTCTTTAATGCACTTTCATCGCAGGCCCCGTGGACTTTTCGCCGCACGCTGACCTCAGCCCTGGATACGCATCCGTCGGGAACGGTAGTCGGCAGCGCGAGCTTCACGCATTGTGCTGTTCCGGTGGCACCGGCTACGCTATTGTATGCGGAGGAGGGCGACTTTGTTACGGCGTCGGGGCTGCGGTTTACTGCGCGGCGCAAGTATGTGTATCAGCTGGATGCGTCTAGTGCGGACGAGGCGCCGTGCATTGTGGTAAGGTTCTTTGACGATGAGAAATTGCCTCAGGCTCGGGTTGAGGATGGTGTTGGGGGGAAGGGCGAGGGGGTGGGTGGGTTCTTTGTTGGAATGGGGGAGTTGAAAGAAGAAGGGGAGAGCTACATTGCACAGAACAAAGAGACACATCTTTGTGCTGAAGATTTGTATACTGCAAGCTGGAAGTTTTCGGCCGAGATGGCGGGACAGGGGAAGGGAGGGATATGGTGGGAGGTTAGGTATGATGTCAAAGGGCCGAAGAAAGACTATGTTAGTGTGACCAGGTATGAGAAGGGGCGATATAGCGTTTATCGATTGATTGAATAACTCAGTGGAGATATGTATATAGGGTATCAAGCCGGTCTATCTAGTTGCTGTAAAATGGTATTTGGGAAATGGCGTTTAGCGGAACCTTCTTATTGATGCCTTGGGCAAGGTGATATCCTCACTTGACTCTTAGTATCCTGAGGACCATTTTACTCATCTTGAGAAAAACGTTGATTGCAAGTGCGAGTGCGGCAGTTGGAAGGAAAACTTGCACCCACTCAGTCCACTTCACAGTGCGGACTTCTGTCTCAATCCAACCTGCACCTTTGAGTGGCTTTCCTCCATTGACGTTTGGCGTAATGCCCTCGTCGGCAGGGAATCGATTGTTCTCGACGTAGTATTGAAGAAGATCGTCTTTCTCCCGCCAGCGAGCGAGAACCCAGTCGCTGAAGACGGTCTCGTCATCGAGTGGAATGTCGGCGATGCGGAAGCGGCGCCAGTGCATGTTCACAGATTTTGGCGGACGACCTTCGAAATAAGTGCCACGTAGGGTGAACAAGTCTTGCCCGTATTGGCCAACGCTGAGATGGTTAGAAGACGAGTTTGTGGGCAGAAAAGGAAGTGGCACGTACGGTACGCCCTCGTATGCCAAGGTGCAGTCATACATGTACTCGACGGAGCCTTTCAGCTCTTGCAGACAAAATAATAGACCTGTGCTTCTTGGAAGGAGGGCATGGCGGAGATCCTCTATTTGATTCTTGTCTGCCCATTTTTTACTTGCCCTTCTCCCGTTGTTGCTCAGATTGGTGCCTTCCGGAAAGAGGAGCAGCCACATGGGGTCAAGACCATTGCCGCCGGATAACGGGCCGCTATGACTTGTAGACAGCTTCCCGAGCCTGTACCGGAAACGTTCCTTGTCTGTTGCCCACTTGCGCGAAAGGAAGATGAAGCCATAGAACATCATGCCTGTGCCAAGAATGGGTATGTACTTTATGGATTCCTTGAGGATAATGTAGAGGTGGCCGTGCATGGAGGCGGTGTATGCGCTCCACCAGAGATAGACCCAGTCGGTGTAGATCTGTGTTTGTTAGTCCTGGTGCGGTTGACGGTGCTGGGCGATGAGTTTGCACACACCTGGTGGTTTGAGATGAGGACCATGCGCTCGGGAAAGTCGCACTCGAGCCTGCCGTCCTCGGTCTTCTTCAGCTGGCCCCTCACGCTCTCATCGCCGCTGACTCTGACCTTGACCGGGGCCCACCAGTAGGTCATGGTAGTGGTGACGATGCCAAAGTGCTGCTTGGACATGGCCATCCAGGCAGAGAACAAGCCTTTACTGTAAAAGTACAGCGGTGCGCCGATGAGCTGGGTGAGGGCGACGCTGGCCAGGGGTCAGCATGCGATCCACGGGCGTGGGTGTATACCAACGCTATGATACTGCCGTTGAAGTAGAGGGCAAAAAGCAGCATGCGCAGAGCCTGGTGCCATGCTCCATGCTTGGGCTCGCCGCCGGGGTGAGGGCCGGGCTCTGTGGGAGGCGTGGTGTTGGGGGCAGGAGCAGGGCTTGGGGGGCGGCGTTGCCTGAGACGCTGGGAAGCCATACCAGCCATGATAGCTACAGCAGCACGGGCATGGGAAGCGGGCGGGCAGAGGAAAGACAAAAGACAAAAGACAAAGGCAAAAGGCACACAAGACACTAGAGGGACGCGGTAGACGGTCTGCTCAGGTGACAGCCCGGGCTGCTGGCTCCTGGCGGCGAGAGCGAGATCCGCAGGCTTCCACGAGCGATGCGGTGCTGAGTGTGCTGTGCCCTCGCGCAACGGACGAATCCATGCCCCGCGGCTGGAGCCCGGGCGCCAAGACCTTCACCCACACCACCGCCGCTGGCCCTGCGACCCGCCACCCTCACCATGGGCCCAGTCCGCCGCCGCCTCCTGCCATGGCGCCTGCACACGCGCCCCTTCTCCTCCACCGCGCCGCCGCGCAGCATCAGGCACGTCCGCGACCTGCCTCCGCGCCTGCACCCCGCCTACGTGCCCAGCCCCGCAAACACCCTCCTTGGCCTGCACTGGCCCTCGCCGCCCCGCAATATCCTCATCACCAAGAAGAAGCGCACGCCAAACATCACCGAGTCCGTCATCGAGTTCGCCACCCACGTCCGTTCCACCTACCCCTCCATCAACATTGTCCTGGAGCCGGAAACAGCGGCCGAGCTCCACGAAAGGCTTCCCTTCCCCGTCTACACGTACCGCCCCGCCGGCGGCTTCGGCGCCTCGCACCATCTGTCGGACAAAACCGATCTGATCTGCACACTGGGTGGAGACGGCACGCTGCTGCGCGCCAGCAGTCTGTTCAGCCATGCACAAAGCGTGCCGCCTGTGCTGAGCTTTGCCATGGGCACCATTGGCTTCCTGGGGGAATGGAAGTTCAAGGAGTACAAACGGGCTTTCAGAGAGGTCTACATGAGCGGCGCGCCAGACACCTACTCTGCCCTCTCCGACCACTCCCTCGGCGCCCCTCCGCAAGCCCTGGCCACCCATTCCCAAGACCCTCTCGATCAGCCTCTCTCCTACGCAGACATACGCGGCAAAGCCATGGGCACTGACCGGACCGCTCGCATCCTCCTCCGTAACCGCCTCAAGGTCGGCGTCTTCGCCCCAGACGGATCTCGCATCGGCAGCGCCCCTGGCGAAGGCGACACTTACGCCCTGAACGAGGTAACCCTGCATCGCGGCTCCTCGGCCCATCTGAAAATCATAGACGTCTACATCAACAACCGCTTCCTAACCGAAGCCGTAGCCGACGGCATGATCATCTCCTCGCCCACAGGCTCAACAGCGTACTCGCTCTCTTCGGGTGGATCCATTGTCCACCCACTCGTCCCCTCGCTTCTTCTCACACCCATATGTCCACGCTCCCTCTCCTTCCGACCCCTGGTCCTCCCCGCCGAAACGCCTATTACGCTGCGCCTAGGCGACAAAAACCGCGGCCGCGAAGTCGAGGTCAGCATCGACGGTAAAACTATCACAGAGGGTATGGGCGCTGGCATGGAAGTCCGCGTCTCAGGCGAAGAAGTCAAAAAGGAAAATGGAGAGTGGGATGGCGGCGTTCCTAGCATTGTACGCGGCGCCGTGGGACAGGAAGATATGGCTGAGGATCATTGGGTGGGCGGGTTAAATGCCTTGCTGAAATTCAATTATCCATTCGGAGACCAAGATCCATGATTGGAGGGGGGGTGGGGGGTTTCAAGTGAGCCCTGTATGAGCATTGAAATGGCGTTCTAGGCATCATGGCATGGCATTAAGTATACCTTGTATAAATATGATCATATCTCCCTCTACCTGTATCACACTCACCCTCTCGCCCTCGCGCTTTAGCTATCTATCAACTTCAACTCCAAGCTCATGAAAAGAAATCACTCCCGAAATACAAGTACCCGCCATACATTCTTTACAATGTTATAATTTGCATTCCACTTCCCCCCCTCCCCCGGTCAACTATATGACTCCGCACCCGCACTGCACCCCATACATCTCCCCGGTCCCTTCTCTCCGCTCCATTCAGTTCAAAAACGAAGGTGCCCCCCGCCCAAAAAAAAAGGGGGGGGGGGAGGGCGGAGGGCGGCCAATAAATCTACTAAAACATGCCTCGTCGCTTCAATCGGAGAAAATGAACAACTTGAACTTGATCGTACATAGGACAGACTACTTGGCCTCGACTCCGCTCGCTGTCTCTTGCGCACGCCTCAACGCCTAACTGTGCGTCGCCGGTTCGTAGGTGGAAATGTTCGGACCGGCCGCATACATAAGACAGCATTAACACCGTTACCGTGCTTGCTTTATTTGGTTGCGGATTAGGGAAAGAAGAGCCACCCAAACAAGGGATCGAAATGAAATTTGGTGGCTGTGATAGTATACATGGAAATGTTTTTTTTTCTTTAGAGAAAGGACATTACGTGGTGGTCAATAATGGTTATGCCATGCTTAAAGGTGGACGCGCATATGGTCGTTGCTGCCAAATGCTTTGCCGCAGTTTGGACACTTTCGGGCGCGGTTCGTGAGGCGGTCTTGGACGCATTGGTCGCAGAAGAGGTGGCCGCAGGTCTTGATGACTGTATTCTTAAAACGGCTCTTGCAGATCTGACATTGAATCATTGCTTCCATGGTTGCCGTTTCCGAAGATTGGTCGGAAGTGCTCTTCTTCTTCCACATCTGCACCTGCTTCTCTAGGCCTGCAACTTGTGCAGTAAGCTTGTCGCGCTCCGTGGCTGCCTCACGCATAGAGTGTTTTGCCGCGAGACAAGCAGTATCCTTTGCTTCCACAATCTTTTTGAGTTCGGTAATCTGGTTTACATGGCCTTCGGAAGCAATTGCATTCTCACTGACTTTTTGCTGTAACTGACGGTGTTGTAGGGAGAGCTCGTCCATTTGTGATCGCATCTCGGCGGTTTGCTTCTCCAGTTTATCCACGAGCGACCGACTAAGAGCATCTGCGTCCTTGAGCTGCGAAACAACTTCAGTTGATTTGGTCGTCTGAAGACGAAGAGCCCGAACTTGTTGTTCAAGCTCACCTTTCGCCTTCATTGCTGCGAAAAACTTCTGGTCTGCTTTTGCCTTGTCTGCGTTGATTCTTGCTGCGTTCTCTTCCCATGCAGCAATATCAAAAATCTTCTTGCCTGCAATTGTTTGTGCCTTTTTCCATGCCGCCTCCATAGATGGCAACTCACTGCTCAGGAGCTTGAGTTGATTCTCCAGGTTTATAATTTTCTTCCTGGACGGCTCTGGAGTCAGATCATCTGGCGCTTGAGGCTCCACACCCTCCATTGCTTGCTGCTCTCCAATCTGCAGACGCAGCCTCTCACATTCAGATTCTAATGCAGCGATGCGGCTTTCGCACGCACTAACCAATTCTTTCGATTGCTCCGTTGAAGCATCAATGTTTTTACGGCCAGTTTCGAGAACATTGTTCTTAGCCAGAAGTTCGTCCCGGGCAGCTCGAATTCGAGCCAGGTTTGCCTCCGCCTGCGATACTGCACTCTCAGATTCTGCCAGGGACGCGCGTGCTTCGTCGTCAATCTTAATTCGATATGCCGTCCGCTCGGCTTGATACTTCTGCGCCTCCTCACGCAGCTGAATATTCGTGGCTTCCAAGTGGTTGATGCGCTTGATTACGTCCTCATGCTGCGACTTCAATACTTTAAAAAGGTCTGTTTTGGCGTAGTCATCGTCTGAAAGCAGACTGAACTTCACTTTCAAAGATGTAACTTCTTCAGTGAGCTTCTTATTCTCCTGTTCCACTTGCTCAATCTGCTCCTTTCTCCTCGCTGCCTCTGCTACCGCTTGATTCCGCGCGGATTCAATCTCTTCGCTTATCAAACCAGGGGATGTAGCCTTTCCATTAGTAGGCTCGACGCCATTTGGTGCAGATGAGGTTTCCTCCTTGGCTGTGCTGTTTGCCACTGCTTGTTGTTCGAGCTTCTGTACTTGTTGGCTCTTAATGCGATCAATCTTTTTCTCGGCGATCAGGTAGCGATGAGTCGCCTTGTCCAAACGATCCGATAATTGCTCTTTTTCTGTAGTAACACGCTGTAGCTGCACGATATGGTCCTTCTCAGTGGCCAATAATTTCGAAAGTTGTTGTTGTAGCTCTTCCACTTCCGGGCTCCCTGGTGGATACTTTGCGAAGAGACCTGACAGTGATGATATGATCTTGTCTTTGCGCTTAGATAAATGTTTCCGAAACGTTTCACTGTCTTCAAAGAGAAGGCTTGCAGGTATTGGGCCAGTGGCGCCCAAGTCACCTGACGGTGCAATTAGGCTCTCCCCACTCAACACCTTGATCTCATCAACCAGCTAGCGGCCATCAGCGTTGGGCCAAAATAACAACGTTTCTTGTACTGACCTGATCAAACCACGCATCTATTGTCCGAAGATGGTCGTCGTGATACTTGGAACGACTCTCTAGTTCGTTGAGCTGGGACTCAACAGAGGCCTTTTCTCGCTTGTATTCGCGCATCTGCCGCATGATGGCGTCCTTCTGAAAAGCCTACGCACAACCGCAGTATTAGCCGATGTATTCGTGGTGTACGGCGCACGAGCGCGGGTGGTGATCGGGGGCAGCGAACCTCGATGTCATCTTTCCACGGCAAGTCAGCGTCTGGATGCGAACGAGCACCGTTGACGGTTACAGCTTGCCTCTTTGCAGGAGGAGCAGAGTCGTCGGCAATAGGCCGCTTTCGGTCCTCCATCTTGACAGTGTCAAGTGATGGAGCGGCGACGGCTCTGGCCTCGAGCCTCATCGAGCAGGCGAGCGGCTTGTTTGAGGGGCACTGTCGTGAAGCGCAGGGCTCAGGTCATCAAAGGAATGCAAAGGAGCGAATTGACAGTGGGTTGATGGCAAGAGAGCGAGAGTCTGGGGAGAAAGTGGAAGGGTCGTGTGAGGAGGCGTTGGGTGAGGAGAGACGTCGGCTACCCTGTCCTGTAATCGACTAAAGAATCCTGACGTGCCAAGCTGTGCACGGACGTGCCAAGTTGCATTAGTGCGCGGCTTAGTGAATGTCAATTCGACGCTGTCCCACGGACTTGTTCCATGAAACTTTTGCCGTCGGTTTGTGAACGCAGATATAATCATGTCGGCGGAGGAGGGCTCTGCGCAGCCGCCTACCGCAGGCAGCGACAGAGACAAGGCTGCGGCACCCAAACCAACAGCAACTTTTAGTTCTTTTATCAACAGTGCGTGCCTTCAACTCGCCCCCCGACTTGGCTGAACCATTAAATAGAGAATACCACGGGCAAGAAATTTGCGCCCAAAGCAGCACGACGCAGGCCTAGCGCTACCCCAGCAGCCCCAGCGCTCACAATCTCTGCCGCGGAGCCAGCGCCACCAAATGTCGAGGCGCAACCCACACCCACAACTGCAGTACAACTACCTACCCCCGCCGCGACCCAAGAGCCTGCACAACAGGCACCGGCAAGTGCATTGGGAGCAGAAGCTACAATTGGACCCAGCACGACTCTTGCACCTCCCTCGCCAACAAGACACGCCACTCCACCACCCCAGCAAAATGTAGATACAGCAGGAGCGACTGAGGAGAGCCCCATCGAGCCGCCCCTGCAAATCCAGGCTACAGAGATTGACTCCGCATTAGATTCCAGCAGCACGGCTGTCACTCCAGGGCCAGCGCAAGCGCAACAACCACCCACGCAGGTGCAGGAGGAGCCCTTCCCGACCAGTAACTCTGAGCAGGCAGGAGCAGCGATTGACGACAATACAGACATAACAACATCAGGTCCACTACAACCGATTTCAGAGGAGGCAGGCACATCACAGCCCCCAAATAGAGTGTTACCCTGGGCAACAGTGAACAGGCCCAATGAGGAGGAACAGGAGGTTACGCCAGCCGCTACGAAAAAGGCCCGGCACATTCCCAAGCCCCGACGTAGGAAGGCCGTAGCGCAAGCTGAGACATCAGATATTACACCACAAGAGAACAATCCAGAAGATGAGGCCCAATCAACGCCGAACCGGCCCAGTGCTAAAGGCAAAGGCAAACGAAAGGCTGATGCGACTAATGCTGAGGGCAACAATGGGGCGCCAGCTCCGGCGAAAAGAACCAGAAGGCCAAGAAAAGCAAAACAACAAGGCGAATCAAACATTGCGGAGGCAGGGGATGGAGAAATAGAGCAAGCGGAAGAAGGTGGAGAAGCTGCATCACGCCCAAAGCCGCGCCAACCTCGTAGGAAAAGAAAAAATAACACAGAAACCGATGGAGAAAGCAATCAGCTCAATGCACAACCAAAGCGAAAGGGCCGACCGACGAGAGAAGCTACTCCCTCTGATGCTGAAGACCACACAATCGATCCCGATATTACTTTCATGGACAGCCTCGCATCTCGCAACATCCGTGTAGGAAAACTGTCTGACCGCGAGAGGGCAATGCGTGAGATAGACTGGGTAGCCGTGAGACAACGGCAAAGGGAAGAGGATGCTCGACCAATCCAGACCAAAGAGGCTCGAGAAGCTGCGGAAAAGATTTTAGCCGAAGAAGCGCCTCAAGTTGATGGACCCCGTTACCACGTCGTCGACGGCGTTATCCAAGTAATACACGATTCGACCACAGTGAACCGAGAAGCCGAAGCAGACCGCGAAATCGAGAACTACGAGACCGTAGAAGAGCGGGATCTCACAACCCGCATCACTTCACGCAGTTTTCTCAAGAATAATAAGCGCTTTCCAAATGATTTCATCCTCCCTGGCCAGGGCAAACGATGGGGGCTCGCTGATACCGAACTCTTCTACCAAGGTTTACGGTCATTCGGAACAGATTTTCAGATGATTTCTCAAATGTTTCCCGGATCAACACGGCGTTCAATAAAGCTCAAATTCACACGCGAAGAACGCGATAACCCAGATGGTGTCCGAGAAGCTCTGCTTGGCCAGAGCGAAATTGTATCTCACTGGGGTGCATTTATCAAAGCTTCACAGATGGAAGAGGGAGGCTTTGCTGACGCAGACGAGATCAAGCGCCAAATGGCAGAAGAGGAAGCCGAAATGCGAGAGCGAATTGTAGCTGCCCATGCTGAGACACTTGAGCGCAAGCGCCAGCAAAAAGAAGCTGGTCTCCTAGATGATGACGGCGAAGACAATGAGGCGAGTAATAAAGAGAGCAGCAAGAAGAACAGAAAAGGAAAAGAAAAGCAAGTTACTTTTCAAGAGGAAGGCGTAGAAATCGTAGGTAACATCGACGATGACGCCACTTGGGGACAAGTTTGAACTGGAATGTAATTCACGGTGAGGCTTACGATTTTGGACTGATTCATATGATACCCCGTGGCAATTATACCCACTACATTTAGAGGACCAGCGAAAGCTCAACTTCTTGAACATTAACGTTCTTAATATTCAATGCTTTCCCAATGTTGACTTCCAGGTTTGCAAAATATATGCACGGTACATGCCACCCTCGAGCTACGCTGCAATCCATTTGTCTACAGATAAACGCGCGACAGTGGCAATGTTCAAATATTCCTGCTTACACGGCAGTCGAACTGAAGTCTAAGCGTTATTACAATGAAAATTACCGAACTTTGCGAGAGAATTGCCGTTTCCGAGACTCTGGTTCATCCGCTTCTCGGCGGCTATAGACCGCGGCTGTATGCATAAGCACTAGGGAAATATAAATTATCTGCAGGTGCAATCATCGAATGTCAGCATACGCCCCGGTGGCGATGTTGGGGGATCTTAAAGTACATTAATAGAAGCAAACCGTTAGCCAGTATATCGAATGCTGAGAGTGCTCTTATCATGAAGTCTCATTACAGATTGCTAATTTCATTAGTGGCTGCTGCCACGAGTGTGCAGGCTATCAGTAGTGAAGTACCGTTCAATAGGACGTATGATTACATCATTGTGGGTGGCGGCACGTCGGGCCTTACTGTTGCGGATAGGTTGACAGAAAATGGCAGATGTAAGTACTGCAGAGCCTGTTTGCATTCTTACAGCAGCCAACGCGCATCAGTCAGTATTTTAGTAATAGAATATGGTCCACTCGATAACGACTCGTCTATATTGGTGCCGTCCGACACGCTAAACTTCCACCCGGAACGGTTCTATAACATTACCTCCCTTCCGATCCCCGGATTGAATAATATCTCAAGGCGGGTGCCGGCTGGTGCCATCGTAGGTGGCGGCAGTGCTGTAAATGGAATGTTTTTTGACCGTGGCTCCGCATCAGACTACGATGCTTGGGAAGCACTCGGAAATCCTGGATGGTCTTTCAAAGACATGTTACCATACTTCAAGAAAAGCGTGACATTTACTCCCCCAACGCCCGAAGTCGCGAATAAGTACAACTACACCTGGGATACCGACGCGGCGTATGGAGGTAATGGGGAGATTCAAGTCAGCTTTCCCCCGTATCAGTTTCCTGGCCAGAGTTTTGTGTGGAATGCTTTCAAGGAGTTGGGTATCAACAAACCGAAAGAAGCGGCTGCCGGTGATGCAATTGGGGCTATACAAGCCCCGAGTGCACTGGATCCTGTGACTAGAACGAGAAGTTATGCAAGGACAGCACATTATGATCGGTATGCTAACCGATCGAATTATCACCTCTTGACTAGATACCAAGCTACGGAGGTCCTTTTCAGCAATACCACCGAAGTTGAGGCTATCGGTGTCAACATCAAGTCTCGTGAGGGGCTTGATGCCAAAGTAACCGCTGTATTTGCAAAAAAAGAGGTGATCATAGCTGCTGGAGCTCTTTGGACCCCCTGGCTACTACAGCGCTCTGGCATTGGTCCGAAGAGTATACTAGACAAATCTGGTATCCCAGTCCGAAAAGAGTTACCTGGCGTGGGCGCCAATTTCCAAGATCATCCAATCGGTGGTGGAGTATGGAACTGGACGAAGAACTCTCCCTCGCCAGTACCGGGAGACTTGTTGAGCAACCCAATGTTCTACGAAGAAGCGAAGAAGGAATATGAAGAATTCCGCACCGGCCCACTCACAGCTGGGCGAGGGAACCAAGCAGCATTCCTTCCGTTAAAAGTCGTGGCTGTGGAGAAGTGGAAAGGCCTCATTGACGCGATCGCAGCACAAGATCCAACCCCATACCTTCCAGCAACCTACGAGAAAACGCTCATCGCCGGATACAAGGCACAGCAAGGTCTCACGGCAACACTCCTTGCCAGAGATGATAGTGCGGCATATGAATTTCCTTTCAATGCCGGACCGCTCGGTAATGGCGTTTTGATTCGCCCTCTCAGTCGCGGTACAGTATCCATTAATACTACAGACGCAATGAGCAACCCCGTAGTTGACTTCCGCACTTTCTCGAATCCACTTGACATCCAAGCTGCCATTCCTATTATTCAATTCATCCGGAAATTCAACAGCCTAAACGCGTTTGCAACGTTTGGTGCTATGGAACTGGCGCCTGGTGTAAATGTTACGAGTGATGCTGCGATCGCAGCATTCTTGCGGGGGTCCTTCGTGCCGACTCTTGCACACCCGTCAGGAAGCGCGTCAATGATGCCAGAAGAACTTGGCGGTGTGGTAGGTCCAGATCTCAAGGTTCATGGAGTCAAACGTTTGAGTGTGGTGGATGCCAGTATCATCCCGTATATACCGGCTACACATATTTGCACTACGGTTTATGCGGTTGCAGAAAGGGCAGCAGATTTGATCAAGAAAAGAACGGGCTGGAGCGATTAATGCTGGTAATGAATAGTGGAGATGATAAAATGTCACGTACAATTTGAGAACCACAGGCTTGTCCGTGATGTATGCTCTAAAGTCAAAATTCTTTTGAGTCAGGAAAGGGTCCCTTTCTAGGATGAAACGAGTTAGCCTCTAAGTGAGTTGGAACCAGTCATTTCAGGACTTTGAGCATCAGTGTTTATCTTATATTTACCAAGAGATAACGATGTGAGAGCAGCACAGCAGGTTGAAGTTAGGCAACACAGGTACCGAACTAACAAATCGGAGGATGCGCAACGAACAAAGGGTAATAGGTTCGGGGCTAAAATTTTGGAAAACTGCAAGAAATGTTTCAGGGTATAGATAAACACAAGCTGGTTAGTCAATTTTCGTGCCATCATGATTTTGTCAACTGTGCTATAAACTTGCCTATGCTTTAGGAATTAACTTTTCCCTTTGAATTAAGTCTGTCTACGTATCTATGTGAAGTTTGCTAAAATAATGTTCGAAGTTTTGCAATTTGTTCACCGTGGAAAGTTCCATACTTTAACTTTTCGAAATTCTCACCTTGACAGCGTGTAGATGTAATATCTAATCTGAATATAGTGTACAGTCAGTCATCCATAATTCTAGGCATCTCCTTGGATATGCCTCTTGGCTGTAATCGCTCTATCCTGTCATTGTTACCCAGGTACATGAATCGCACAGCTTGACGACTTTTGCTGATACACGGCTGTCTAGCGTTCTTTCATAACGCTGACAGCATTTTCTATTGGTAATATCGTCCGGGAGGTCATTTATTGGAGAGCCGGCAACTTCGGACAAAAATCGCCGGCCTAACGCGTTAGATAAGTCTGACTTCGCCAGCATCACAACAACTCACCCTCTAACTCCCAGTATTGTAGTTACCTGCAATCGAGCGCCATACTGGTATAAAATCTATATATTTTTAATAGCCTTAAAGGCATCACAATTAGTTTTACAGATGCCACCGGACATATATCGCGTTAGACACCATGAGTCCACTACGATGGTAAACGGAGCACAAAGATGTATCCCCGTTAGGCAAACCTCTGAAATTTGTATCCTCCAAGCAAAATTCACACAATAGGTTCTTGAAGGCTTCCATGACCTAGCACCTCTCATCATGGGACCCTAAGAACCTTGAGGCCCGCGGTGTGGCATCCAAGATCCTCGTTAATCCATACCGCTATCAGCAAATAGACGAACTGGTAGGTACGGCGGATCCCTGGAGAATCGCACACGCCTAATATTGGAAATTTCGTAAGAGATCAGGCGGCGCACATCCTCGTCATTCATCCTGAGCATCAAGCTCAGCTCTGTCGAATTCCAGGAGAATGCTTTTGTAACAGAAGGAGCGGCAACGCTCGCCAAATTGCTGGAAGAGAACACTTTCGGTTTCATCGACTTGTCTGGCGGCACGCTAGAGAAGTTTGTCTTTGGACACTAGCGCGAATCAACGAAGGAGCATGAGGCTTTCTTTATCGGATTCGCCGATTACGCAATCGCTGTACAAGACACGACCCTACGAGACTGGTGACCTCAAGATTACATCTGCTATAGTCGATGCCCTGCAAGTGGTTGATGGTGCAGGTCTTGCTCGCCCAATTTGTTTGGAACTAGAGTTGCCCAGGGAGGTCATTAGCGGTGAGGTCAACGCTGCAATCAATAGACGACAATGACTTTGGGTTTACCAACGTTGCGATCAGTTCCTAGATAAGGAAATTAGGTAAAGATCATCAGCCGATTGATTTGAGCGATAAGGAGAATTTGAAGAAGTTCCAGAAGGATGTGAGAGTATGGATGCAGGGAATGCAGGAAGACAAGGATGGGAGCAAGGATGGGTGTGTCGATATTGAAAAGCATGGAGGCGGTGCCATATGCTAGTGCTGCACCCGCTTCTTAGATAAAATGTATATCTTGCTTCGCTAAATGCCTTTTGTGGAATTGAGATGCGGAACAGAGGCAAAGGCTATTGGGTAATACTAGTGGGCTCTTCGGGGTATGATTGTCGTCACTAACATGCGTAATGAAAAACGGCACAAACCGAGAGAAGATTCTGGACTCAAGTCATTTCATACGTTTCTTCTATACCTTTTGCTGGAACACATGTCATCTCGCAGCTTATATTATAAATACAAGCCGATATACAACGTCAGCATGACTGTGTACTGGTGGTTGAATAGTGGCTTACCGCATACGAATGAATAGTGTCGTACAAGGCTGAAGTGTATTCTGAAGTATGTGGTACCGCGACAGTGATATTTGATTTTTTTTTCCCTAAATGATGGTTTCCCGATGCTTCAAGAATAACCGTATCAATAAAATCGCGTTAATTAAAGACTTGGAATATTCATTCTCCTATCAAAGTTAAAATGGAAATAGGCCGAGAATTGAGTGAGATAAAGAACTTGAAGTACTTCGTATTATGATTATATTACAGTCTAAGTTAAGGATCCCAAACTCCCGACTCCGCGCCCATATCATAAACTGCTGAAATAGTATACTGTGCTTCGTCAATGCCCCAATTACATTAAATTTCAACGTATATTCCTCCAATTACACTGTGACTTTTTAACACAAGTATCAATTCTATACCGCCTCAGTAAATCTCTATTGCGCAGCAAACCTCGACTTAGCCCTCAACTTCTCGCCAAAGAAGAACAGTGCGTAAACACCAACACTACACCCAACTGTCAACCCACCAAGCAGCGAAATCCCCCGATCAACGCCCAAATTATGAAACAAGGGATACGCAAAGTGAATAGCGCCCGCCGCTAGCGCCGACCGCGCAAAATCGTTGCCCGCAAAGAGCGAAGCGGCGTACTGCGGATACACAAGCGGCAAATACAAGAAGATGCACTGGATGATGAGGAAGATGCCAATGGTTGTAATCACGATGCCAATACACGACACAATCCAATGGATATCTTCACGCGCCGTCCAGCCAAAGATGAACAGGCCAATGGGCACGAGGAACGTGACGAAGAGTGCGGGGATGAGACGGCGTTCGGGGGCGCCCAGACCATGCGCGCGGATCGAGGGCTCAACGCGGTAGTAGATGTACCACCAGTACCAGGCGACGGAGAGAACGACGCCGATAGTTACGGAGAGGAAAGTGAGGCCTAGCTCGCCGAGGTTGAAGCCGTACATAGTGTTGTAGACAAGGGGGAAGGCTTCGAAGAAGGAGTAGAAGATGCCGTAGATGATGGCGGTATATATGGCGGTGAAGGCAATGCTGGGGTCCAAGAGCATGAGCTGGAATGGGCGCCACAGGGCTTCAATGGCTACATCGCGGGGCGTGAGGCTCGCTTGGTCAATCTCGCTTTGTGATTTGAGGAGGTTGTTACCTGTGAGTTTGCGAAGGCGTTGAGCGCGGCGGAGGAGTATGTTTGCGGAAGATGTCTCAGGGAGAAAGAAGAATAGGGATAGGAAGATGGGGGCGTTCATCCAGAGTATTTCCCAGAGTGACCAGCGCCAGTTCTCGGCCGCAACACTGAAGCCGGAAATGATGGGTCCAAGTGCTGGGCCGCAAGTTGCGGCAAAAGCCCACAATGACAGGACATATGGGAGCTTCATGAGACTGTATACGTCTTGAAGACTTGCGCCGCCGGTTGCAAGACACGGGCTACCAAAGAAACCTTGTAAAAAGCGGAGGACGATGAGGCCAGCAAAATTGTCTACGAGCGCCGTAGGCACGCATAAGATGACAAAAATGGCATAGCTGATGATGTATGGTGGATTACGACCGATGACTGGAATCTCACTCAGAGGTGAGAAGAGAAGCGGTCCGATGCCATAAGCAAGAACATACATCGACAGGCCTAAACTTGCGGCACCAATCTCAATGCCAAAGCGTTCCATGACACCAGGTATACTGGGTGAGTAGATAGCAGATCCCATGTACACGCCCATGGTATACATGAGAATCTGTCCAAGAACAATGACTTTTTTGCCAAAAGCCCAGTTCTGCGGGTTGTCTACATCGTCCGTGGCGTACCAGTCTACGAGAATAGTGCCATCGTCTAGTCTCTCGGGCTCGATCGGTCGGCTCGGTCCGCGTGCTACTGAAGCTAATGAAAATTGTTGCTCAAGATCTGCCCGTGAGATTGATTTCTGCAAAGCAGTCCGTGTACCGACACGTGAGATCTGTGTGCGTGCTGTGTGCTGTGTGCGGATAGTTTGAATCCTTTCGAGCTCGGCACGCTCATCTTCGCTTGCAGTCTCGACTTTCTCGAGAACGGTTTCTGGATCCGGATATACTACTTCTTCTACAGCTGGGCCTTCAGGCTCGCTGTTTGCTCTTGGTGATGATGAAGTTGAGAACCGTTTTGGCTCTGGTCGAGAATGGCGGTTATACGCAGCAGGAATCTCAAAATCTGATCGCTCTTCTGGATATTGAAGGAAGCGGTTGTTGGTGATATATCTGATGATCTGCCCCGCTGGGGCATCCCTAATAAGGGCTGACATGGTTGTGGGCACGGAGAATTGTATGTTCAGTGGATGGATTGAAGTGAGGTTGCAACAGGAAGAGTATGCTGAGATGAGTTGTGTGAGATAGATAGAATGTGAAACTGAAGCTGGGGATTGTCGACCGGCGATGACATCGAGCCATACTTATCCTCCTTCTCACCACCACGGGCGGAGCTCCTCACTCGCTTATCCCCACCGTTACCTCCTATGCGTAAGCGATCCTTCTCACAAAGCAGAAACATGTTTTACAAATCGCCTACACAAAAAGCTTAGTACGCCAAAACAAGAGATAACGTCTTTGATTAGTAGAAAATTCTGCGAGGCCACTAAAAGCCACTTGAAACATTGGTGCTGGCGCAAAGTCTGCAGGAAGAGGAAGCAAGCTTGCTGGGCACTTCGCAGCTAATCTCCGTTACTAATCCACGGTCGACCGCTAGCGCGGCCAATCACAATCCACCAATATACGTAGAATCCCTGATCTCAACCTAGTTATAGCATAGCGTAGCTCTATGATTTTTAATCACCGTAACAACGTCATACGTCCATGATGCAGCTCTGTCAAGACATTTCGTCCGATTGCGAATCATAGATTAGTGGGGCTGAGTGGCTGACAGGCAACTGTTGAGCTCCTCGAGGCGGCTTTTTCGGTCTTAATGGGAAGCCAGGGTGGATGGTTGGCATGAACACACGCAGAAGGTTCGATAGCACTCCACAGCACAAATGGTTAATGCAGCTTCCCTTGTGCCAAACACATCTCGCCATTACTCATTAGAATTCATCCTTAGTCTCTCAATTCGAGTGATTCGTCTGTATTCGATTTGATCTCCCGCACGTTGTTACTCATACACACACACATACAAGGAAAACTGCTCAGATGGAACGACATTAACAATAATCTATGCTTAGAGTCATAAATGGTGAAAAGAAGAAACAAATAACCCATTCCGCCCAGTAATGTCCGGGACTCAAACTCGGAAAAGAAGTAGATTGCGCCATGACAGAATGCATCCCAGAGAAAAGAGTTTCGCTCGAGTTGTGGTACTCGGGGTATCGTGATGCCGTAATAACGCCTTTGAAAATGCACATTTGCCAATCCAATGTCCATGCTCTGTAAAAACTTTTTGTTTTTTTTCCCAAGAAATGTTGTAGGTTGAGTAGGAGAAGAAGCTGATTAATGGCGGCGTTTTACTTCTCTGTGTCCTTGGCCCTGATCTTGAGGGTCTCGTCCTCTCTTACGTCCGTCATCTACTCCTCCTGGTCCTCCTGGTCCTCCTGGTCCTCCTCTGCTTCTACGGTCATCGCGTCCCGATGTCCGACCATCTTCGCGGGAGCTACGCTCACGTCTACCACCCTCACGCGGTTCCCGAGGCTCACGATTTGGATCGCGAGTTGGCCGGTCGCCGCCCTCCCGATCACGGTCGCGTCGGCTTCCACCTTCTCGCTCGCTACCTCGCTTTTCGCGACCGCTGCGGTCACGCTCGGGGCCTCGCTCTTCTCCTTCCGTACGACCTGATCCATTGCGGATACTTCGCTCATCGGGGCGCCGTTCATTATGATCAGGGGAGTGTGATCGCTCACGACCTGACCGCTCGCTACGTCTACTATGACCACGAGATTCCGATCTACTATCTTCTTGTGGTGTACCATCCATTCGATTTGGTGGTATATCCATTCTACTATTTCTTCCATGTTGACCTTCCATTCGAGAGTTTGGCGTAGAAATATGAGGGGGTGGCATTTGACCTGTCATGCTACTAGTACCTTCCATAGGCCCACTAGCGCGAGCTGCTCCACGACCACGGATAGGGGGGTTTTGAGCAGGTGTAGAACGATCGTTCGGTCGAGTCTCAGGCACTGGAGCATTCTGTGTTAGGACACTATTGATCGCGCCTAATGGATTTCGTCGCTCACCTCCACGGGATCCTCGCTCGGAAGAAGCTGGCCCAGTGGGAGGGCCACGACCAACAGGGGAGGCTAGGGGACCCTGAGATGTTCGACCATTATTTCGGGGTCCGCTGGGGGCGTTTGGCATGTTTGTCTGCAAAGTGGGACTCGGCTGCATACGCTGGATGTTGTCGCGTTGGAAATTGTCTCGTTGTAAATTGTCTCGTTGTGAATTGTCTCGTTGTAAACCGTCTCGTTGTAAATTGTCACGCTGCAGATTGTCACGCTGCAGATTGTCACGCTGAATCTGCTCCAACCGACTGGGGTGAATTACGGAAGTTGCGGTACCTGACGGTGGTGTAGCCATTGGCGTTTGCGATTGTGGGTGCGGTCGATCACCAGATCGAGCCAGCGGCTGAAAGTCAGCATTGACGGAACTGTACGAGCTTCGCGGGCCTGAAGGCGGCATCGGATCAGCGGGTTGGTTCAATCTCCCGTAATTGGGATCCTGCGCAGAGTTCCGTGGAGGTCGTGGGGGTTGGAACATCTCACGAGAAGCTCCAACAGGCTGTGACGGCTCATTTCGACCACTCCGAGGCCCTGTTGGGGTCGTAGATATGAGCTCATCCCGACGGTCTCGGCCACTGGAGTGTATTTGCGTTGGCCCTCGCTCGTCGCGATGCTCGCGGGATCCGTCGTTGCGACCATGATAGACCGGCGGTAGGCGTTCTTCAACATGACGATCATCTCCACGGCGGTCCTCTATACGCTTATCTTCAATACCGCGAGGAGATTGTCCTCGTGGCACTCGATCTCGGCGATTCTCGCGATCTAACCTGAAGCCCTCCTGTCTCCCATGCTCCTCTTGGTGAATTAGAGCTGCGCGCGCTGGATTTACAGTGGGTCCATCAGTCACTGGAGAAGGTGGAAATTGTGCTCGAGGTGGCCCATGATCACCTCGATCTTGACTCTGTCGTAAATGAAGGGGAGGTAGATCACGCCGATGAGAAGGATGCTCATGAGCAAGTGAGTTCGATGGCATTCGTCGAGGCTCTATCGTTGGCTGCCCAGGATGACCTCGAGAGTCAGGTCGGTCACGTTGATCTCTTGGATCTCTGGTATCTCGAGATTCCCAGGTTGGAGGTCGCACAGGTGGTGCCCGTGCATCTCGGGGTGGTGCGCGCATTCCTCGATCGTCATACTCTCTGGTATCTCGTACAGGCCATTCGCGATGGTCTGTTGTTTGAGGCATACGTTCTGGGGTCCTGCCGCCAGGGACAGGGCGTCCACGACGACCAGGCGAGCCGTCTCGCGGACGCGAGGGATCGTTGGAACGTTCTAGGCGTCCATAGTCATTTGCTGGTCCTCTATTGTCGTAACGGCCATGATGACCATGGTCCTGTTGGCGCTCTGCTACACCGGATCGATCAGGTTGTCGCGGCCTCGGCTGTGAGTCAGGCCTAGTCGGCAGGGCGTGTGCGGCTCTACTAGCTTGGGAGGGCTGAGGTGTGTTATTACGGCCCTCCGGTCGAGGTGGTACCGAGGGCATAGGACCCACTGGGGTGGCCGCAGATGGGTTTGAGCTGTCCCTGTCCTGTTTCGATGGAGTTGCTGCTCGAGAGTCGCGCAGCTTTGGTGCTGGTCTGACAAGGTCCCTGTCTCGAGGATGTAGCGCATATGTTGTAGACGTAAGTGTAGAGCGTGTCGGTTCAACCTCATTGGCACTGTCCGCTAGAATTGGTTGTATTCCATTGCTATACAAAATCAGTCAAAAGTCTTCGGCCACGGATTGCTCAGATGACACTAACGTATCTTGTCTCGGCTTGTTCGGAGGGGGTGCCGTGTTTTTGTGCCTTATTGCAGAACCCTCTTGCAACTGTGGCGTGCTGGGTGGCGCCGTCGCAGCTTCATTGGCACCGTTTACTACAGTCGGATTCGGTTTCGCAGGTTCCGGGATCTTTGTACTATCAATATGCAGTTGTATCGCCGGTGAATGAGTGACTTACGTTACAAAATTTGTGGTGCGGCTGGAAGTTCTTCTCGGGATCCCTGAATAAGGCAAGACTGGAACCAGCGGTCGTCTTAATATCACCTCTCTCATCGTGCTTCGCCAGCGGTTCAATAGCCTGTTTCAACTCCAACGCCATCGTATCGACCTTAGGGAAGCTGCCAGAACATGCGGTAAGGATAACTAGGGAATTGCGAATTTGCTGGAAATCGCCGGTATCGAGGCATCCCTTGAGAGCCGTAAAGAGTGCCTTATGCCACTTATGGAGGAGTTTACAAAAGTCGTCATACTGAAGATGATCTGTCGGATTTCGATCGGCATCAAAACGTCGACCAAAACCAGGGAGTTTCTTGTCGGGGCCATACGCAAATTTTGCATAAGCATCATCCTTGTTCTCGTGCCATTTGAACAGCTCCCGAAGGATGCTATTAATGAAACGGCCAAAGGTCATTGCCTCTTCATCAGAGTACATGCTGATGATGCAAGACAGCTTGTTGCCGTTGAAAAGAAGGTCCAGTAATTTAACTGTGCGGAAACCCGGGACTCCAGAGCTGTGCATAAACTTCAGCATGGCGGCAGCAAACGAAGCGTCCTGGAGAGACATGCAACTCCGCGGAAGGAAACAATCTTGAAGTAATGCCTTGTGGATTGCATCATTTCGTGCATCAATCATTGGTACGCCCTCAAACCATTTCTGCATCTCCAAACGCAGGTGATCTTGAGTGAGGTTATTGGCAATTATGACCTCTTCTTGTTCCACTTTGAGTTTGGCAATCTCAATTTTAGCTCGACGCATTTCCTCGGTCTCCTTTCTAGGAATGTTCTGGTGGTATCCACGGCGCTCTGGAACAGAAGGGGGAAGCTGTCGTTCAAAATGCGAGATGACATTCTGATATTGTTGCTTGAATCCACCGTTATCAACATCGGCGAGAGAAAGCTGCCAAAAGGTGATGTAGAGAGACAAACAGGGGTGTTCGCCAAAAGTATCTGGTAGTGCATCCTTGATCTGGGCCACCAGTGCTTCGATTGCTGGGTTGGGTGAATTGCTGGAAGGCTGTCCTACTGTGACCGACAAGGTGATATGGGCAGAATCATTTGGATCCAACATATCCACATCTGCTGTGTCAGACGCAGTAGTAGTGCCATTACTAGTAGGTTTCCCATCCGGTTCGCTCATTTCTACGTCACCATTAGAGTGAGGCTCAGTGCGCGTAGGCTCAACACGTCTCTTCCTGAACTCATTGGCTTTTGCGGCTATACTGGCACGTGCAATGGTAAAAGCGATGTCAGGCTCAACTCGGTAATCAGATATCATCTCGATAGGTCCAGGGAATAGCTCGTCAAATTCTTGTACTGGAATATAGGCACGAAGAAGCTCCAGGTATTGTAATAAGTTGGAGCGCAGTTTATCAAGATTGAAAAGCAGCACTTTGTCAGGTGCGTCTTGCTGGTCGCTCCGATACACATAAGCCTCAAGGTGTTGCGCAAGTGCGACAAGGATCTGCGGTGCGAGCCCTGTCTCCTTTAAATATCTGGTGAGACGTCGTGCCGAGGTACCGGATTGATGCCGATTATCTGAGAGGTGATGTTGATAGGTGAAAGTGCGAAGGATCGGTCCCGCAGATAGCGAGAGGATCATTGTTTCGGAAAGAGAGCCATTGATGCTGATACCACCCATGGATTTGATCATTTGCTCAAGAACGTCGAGCATATAGAGGTCACCCTCCGGCTGCAGTACCTGATGTGTGATGAATTGCAAGATGGGCGTTGGGTCCATGAAAGAGTGCCGCTGGTAGGCTCTACCGACAAACGAGGCGATATTCTTCAACCAAGGCGCGGCCAGCATACCGTCGCCCTGAGTTCCGCCCTTTTCGGGCTTGATAAAGAAGTTCACCATTGTCCATGTAAGACAATCATATCCGAGCAGTGTAATGTATCTGACGCATTCGACTAGCGTATCGATCATGTTGGGATAGTTGATGAGTCGTTTCAATGTCAGCTGGAAGACGATTCCTGGACTCGCATATGAGATCTTCGCTATTTTTCTCCCGTACTCTTTAGTATTCTTTGAAGCAACCCGGCCAAGTTCGTGATTCGTAGCCGCCCGCACTTGCTCAAAGACAGCTCGTAGAGATGGTGGCTTCGTGCTAGTAAACCATTGCTGATAGATAGTGTACCTAGTCGCAGTGTCGAATTGCTTGAACAGATCCCATGCTTCGTTGATGATGCCAGGATTCTTGCCTGTATACGAAAGCGCAGGAGCAATGAATGTGCTGCAAAAGCTGATCCAGCATTTTCGATTTGCTTCCGAGGAATCGTCAGCTAAGCTCCTCAGTGCGATGCGTACGATTTTGGTCAACAAAACGACATCTTTGCCACACTCAGGGCCCAGCAAACCCAGCAAAGAGGTACAGAGCTTTAAAACATCTTCAACTTCTTGGCAGACCGGAACGCTATCAACCCAGTCTTCCCAATAGAATTTGTAATCGATGCCATCCCCTGCATCACGTGCATCAGGCCTTGCCCATCGGAGAGTTCGACGAGGAACAAAGTCGCTTGGTCGAACAGGACTTCGAAGGCCAGCACCCTTTGATGAAACAGGTATGTGGTCGGCAGGGCCAACTCGAGTGGCCTCATATACTTTACTGAGCGAATGATGCGCGATCCTAAAGATGTATTCCGGTAGGTCAGAGTACACATCCAGTAACCAAGGGTGGCGCCCAAGGATGAAAAGTGCCTCAGGAAGTGCGCCGATACACAGCAGACTCTTAAGGAGCTGGTATTTTTGATCCGCTGGCTCGGGCAACATACTCTTTTTATCCGCAGCCTCGTCGGGCTTTACGGATGTGCTACGTTCTGATTCTGATTTTGAAGCAGCTTCTCGTATACGTGACACAGCCGGTACTCCCGCAGGCGTATCGTCAGGCAATGCACCAGCCATGGTCAAGGCATTACGAACAGTTCCCCGTTCCTTGTCGTCCTTCTCTTTCTTTGCTTTCAGAAGCTTTTCCTTGTGTGCAGGCATATCTTCCTCGAGCGGGTAGAGGTGAGGATAGAGATCCAGTATCGATATAAACCCGATTTTGATCAGGAGTGCGGCTAAGTATATGAGGTTGTCTGGTAGAAAATCCTGTGAATCGCGAGCATCTGATGCATAGAAGCGAAGCTTAAATCCAAGGAGCTGTGCTGCAATGTCGTTGCTTGGAGGTGGAAGAGTGTTGGTCTGCGCGATCCACTCATCTGCCCATTTACGAGCAGCCTGTTGCTTCGACAACACCTCACCTTCTGCAGGCATGGTATGGTCTGGTTGTCGGTTGTTCGCGACGATGCGGCGGGCACCGAGCTCGAAATATGCTTGTATTCCCGCCCTCTCACCTAGCGCTCCAACACGTTGCCAGAACTTTCGGTCTCGCTGCTCACGCAATTGAAGCTGCTCTTCCTTCTCTTGATCAGAGTAGTACCACTGTGGTGAGGTGGGTTGCGCCCATTGAGGTAGCGTAGCCACATCAGGCTCCACCCATTCAATACCCTCGAGACCGCGTAGCTCTGGCCACCACGCACTCGAACGTAGGAACTTGACAAAGAACTTCCCATGCTTAACGAGGAGATTGGCGAAAACGTCTAAAGTGACGTCGAGGACCCTTCCTATGTCGAGGTCGAAGGCCCCAATAAGGGCGTTGACACGCTGGTAGGTTTCGCTCACAACTTCCTGCGTCGGCGGCTCGCTGTTCACCGTGGTGAAATATTCGGTCATGAGTTTCGAGTAGCCTTCAGTCTCTTCACGAAGGAGGTTGTAGTTGGATTGTCTATAGAGGGCGTGGGTAGCCTTGCGGACAGCGACTCGTGCAAAGGTGTCGCGCACCAGACCTAGCGAGCCCAGCAAATCGCTCTCGAGCTCGTTGCGCATACGAGACACATCAATATCTGTAGCTAGTAGCATCTGCTGAACCAAAGCTTGTTTGCTCTTGTCCTGCGTCAATGAACTAAGCGTATCAAGGAAGGTCGAAATGGGGTCCAAGTCTTCGTCGGAGGGAGCAGCGACAATGTCGCGGACTATCGAGCCCAGCTCTCCAGCCCTCATCTGCTCATCAATGGTGGCTTCGATGATCTCATGGAATATGACGGACAGCGTGAGAGTATCACCGCCGCGCTGCGCCGATGCAGCAGCCTGAACGACAGCATCATGTGTGTTGTTGTTCCAGTTGGCGACACGCTGTGGAGTGAGGTACTCGTTGCTCGCGGGAACTTCCTTCGTCGGGGCTGGTGCCGGTGGTTGGTGGCTGGGCGGCGCGGGGGTAGACGGGGTTGCAGGTGCAGGTTTGCTCGACTGGAAGGTGTTTGTGGGTGCAGACATGCTGTTCGGCGATGTGTGGGAGATGTTAGGGCTTTGAGGGACGCTGGACCCACCGCGACCATTGTTTCTGCTTTGACGCCTGCCTCCACCTCCGCGCGGGCTGTTCTGCTGGTGCTGGTACTGCTGCTGTTGCGGATGTCCCATGCGCAGGTGCTCAGGTCGGTGCGGCGAGGGTCGACCATCATCTTGTTGGTGCGGGCGCTCGTTACCGTTGCGCTTGCGCTTCTGCTGTACCATGGTGGTGCTCTCTGGGGGTTGAGAGACCGGTGGTGGTCAACGGTTGATGAGGAGAGAGTGGAGCATCCACGGCGACGGGTCGTGACGCAAGATCAAGGGTGCGAGCTCAGCAATCGCGGGTGAATGAAGAAAAGAACCAAGGCAACTCGTAGATCCCGGCGAGATGGGGCCAGCAACGAAAAGCGGGCACAAGTCGCGTTGCGTTGGGCGCGGTCGGCTGTGGTCGAGTCGAGGCGTGTCTTGAACTTTGAGGCTCAGATAGCTAGCGTCCGCCAAGACATGCCCGTTTGAGTAAGCACCACGGGGCTCCTTGCTCCCTTTCACTGTTCATTGTTATTCCGTTTCGGACACAATATCAAGACCACAGGAAATAAATACGGCTGTAATGAAAAAGCTCAGGTCATCTGCGCGTAAAGAAGAATATGATTGCTCTGCTATCCTGACGCTATCTACGCAGCTGCAGCGATCGGCTGAGAAGCCCGCGACTCCTTCCATCCGCTTTCGACTCCCAGCTGCTCATCCGTCCAGAGGGGAGCTTCGGCCTCTTTGCCCTCCACTCCTACGCCAATGAAACCGCCCTGTGCAGCCCACTCGCTAGTGCGCTTGATGCCTAGCTGTTTCCAGACGGCATCGAACGCTTCAACGAGGTGGTCACGGTACTCGCTCACATGACCGGGAGTGGGCGTAATACGGAGCCGTTCCTGGCCCACAGGCACGGTGGGGTAGTTAATCGCCTGCACGTAGATACCCCACTCCTCGAGGAGCAGGTCTGACGCTTTCCTAGCCACCTCTGCGTTTCCAACAAGCACAGGAACGATGTGGCTTGGGTTAGGAATGACAGGAATGTCCTTGTCATTCAGCGCATCCTTTACCGCGCGAGTGTGCAGTTGCTGAAGGCGCCTATCGCCCTGATAGTTAGCTTGGTACTCAATCGCCGTCTTAGCACCTGCCATAGTGGCAGGAGGGAGCGAAGTGGTGAAGATGAAGCCAGGCGCCAGTGATCGAATCGTGTCAACAAGTTGGGCAGAGCCAGCAATGTAGCCGCCAACACAACCATATGCTTTTCCAAGCGTGCCAGTGATGATATCAATACGGTCCTGGATAGTTCCCTTGGGTCTACCAGCCTTGTGAGCTTCGTAGTCTAGATGCTCAGCAACACCGGCACCGTGTGGTCCATACATGCCCACGGCATGAACTTCATCGAGGAAAGTGATAGCACCATACTTTTCTGCGAGGTCACAGATCTCTTCAATGGGGCCAATTGAACCACACATGCTATACACACTCTCAAAAGCAATAATCTTGGGGTACTCAGTAGGGATTGACTGGAGCTTCGCCTCCAGGTCAGCAACATCATTGTGCTTGAATACCATCTTCTTAGCACCAGAGTGACGGATACCTTGAATCATCGAGGCGTGGTTCAAGCTATCCGAGAGAATAACACAATTGGGCAGCTTGCTTCCCAGGGTTGCAAGAGTAGCGTCATTAGCTACATAGCAGGATGAAAAGACCAAGGCAGCCTCTTTAGCATGGAGTTTTGCAACACTATCCTCCAAAGCGACTGCATGCTGGTTGTGCCCAGAGATATTCCTGGTGCCTCCGGCGCCGGCTCCGTAGGTGTCCAAGGTTTCGTGCATGGACTGTAGTACGTGTTTGTTACGGCCCATGCCGAGGTAGTCGTTAGAGCACCATACTGTGACCTTATCTTCCTTGGAGGCCAAATGAGCACGTGGAAACTCCTTGGCCATGCGATTGATGTTGTTGAAGTAGCGGTACGACTTGTCCTTATGCTTCTTGTCCAATTCGCTTCGATAGAAGCCCTCGTAGTCAAATTGGGTCGCATGGGGGGTGGTCGAAGCCCGGGCTAGTTTGGCGGTCGCAGGCTTCTGGCCCGTGGGGGGCGGGAAAGGAACAGGTCCTAGAAAGTTGTGAGCCATGCATTCCGTACAGTTGTTGCTCTATCTTCATGCTGTGTCGCATCATAACGCCACGACGGTAGAATAAGTGGAACAATTCATCGTACCCTGATTAGCCCTCAACTTCTCAATTTCGATCGCCTGAGCCTCCTTGGGCGTAGAAGTGTGCAGCTTGGCGCGATGGACGCGCGAATGATAGGCACGTACGCCGCCAAAAGCGCCAGCAAGAGCGCTGCTACCGCTGCGGGCGCTCTGAACGGCGAGCGCTTTGCCCATGATAGGGCAGCGGCGGCCGAGGACTTGGAGGTTCGACATGCTACCGGCTCCGGAGGAAACATCATGGCCGGCGGCCGTGGTGGAGAGGGAGCGCAGGGTGGCGGGCGAGGTTTTGGAAAGGAACGGGCACATGGACCTCGACTGGCGCAAAAGAGCCTCCATGGTGGTCAATTGCGTGGCAAATCACAGATTAGGCGTGGTTTCAGCAAAAAAGCGTTCTTGAGGCCTCTAGCAGGAAAAAAAGAGTAAGAGACAAGAAGCGATGGGCGGTCGGACGGTGGTAAAGACAACAGAACTCATATACGCAATAAGCGTGCAATCCGAGGCTAAGTGAGAATAGCCCACATCAGCGGTCGGCATCTAGGCTTCAAATAGACGGCTTGTGATTGGCCGATATGCCGACGTTTAATAATTGTAGAGTGTTTTTCTGCGTCCATGCTGTGGGGTACCGAATCATGCCTCCCCTGCTACCGCCCTGGTTCTCTTGTCGTTTCAACTACCACCAATGTAGTCCGAAAATTCCGACTGGCCGACGGAGTACTTTTGGGCCTCTTGGGGCTTCGCAACTCGCCCGAAATCATACCGCCCATTGCAAAAGCGCAAGCTACATACCTAGTCAGTTTTGATTTGATAATCATGCCTCACCGCCCAGTTCTAGAGGCGCGGCACACTATCTCGCCGAAGCATGCTGGGTGTCTTGACCAAAAAGGTCCGCATGTATTGACTAGCGTGCACCGAGAGAAGTGATAATATTGTACATACAAACACAAATCTGAAGGGGTATCAAGAAAGGAAACTCCACAACCACCGCATATCCACCTCCCTGGGCTATTCTCCCCAACAAACCAATTCTCTAACTGACTTCACCCTTCAATCGATCACAATGGGTGTAGTGAATGAGGTACTAGCACGGGAAGATTTCTTCTTGCGTCGAGAGACCAACTGTGGCTCGTCGTCATCCGAAATCTCAATGACCTCTGCCTGTGAAGGTCTGTCCGGATACTGCAATGCTTGCGGACTGAATGTCGTGACCATGATTTTGTCCAGGTAATCACAAAACGTGCTAATATCAGTGCAACCTTTATTTAGGCACTCCTCAAGTTCTTCAAGACGCCGCTGAGGAGGCTCAGCACGAAAATAGTCGCCGCACAACCACCAACAGAGAAAAAGTCTAGTGAAGGTACGAATTTTGGTAACATCGCGAGAGAGCACCCCTGGCATCTTGCTTTCGCCTTTAGTGAGCATTTGGACACATGCGGGGACTTCTCGCATCATGTTTGCTTTGCCAACCAGTCTCAGTCGCTCCCGAACAGTCTCTCGGTCATCCCAGCTCATCTCTTGTAATACCTTTGTCACAATCCGCTTTCGGTCTTGTGTATCGATCAAGTCTGCCCATTTCCATCGGCGTGCAGAGGCAATCGATGCTTTCTCGGGCTCATCACTCAGTTGCGCTGATAGTTGCAGAGGAGCCGCGCGCGCTATCGAGACTTCTGCAGGCTCATCGCGAGGCTGTGACAAGGCTGGCGACGAAATGCGCCGCACGCGTGGTATTGTGGGTGGTTGAGATAAGTGGCCTTCAGGCGATTCAGCAAATACAGAATCGGGGGTGTGAGCGCGATGAGGGTTACTGTGGTCTATGGGACGATGGCCGATGGAACTATGGTCGATAATAGAGTGTGGTCTAGCTTGAGGGGAGCTGCAGGTGACAATCTCGTCATCAGATGAGTCCGATGGCGATCCAAGGTCTATAACGTCTGTGCGAAACTCAGATTCCATTGCCAGCGTAGTACTTTTTTGCTCAACATTAGAAATATAGGTTTCATCCTCACTCTCTTCGACGGGCTCCAACTTGTATATTGATAACAACCACTCAGCCAATTGCAATGAGTTCACCGTAACTTCGAGATTACCACATTGGTGGCGTAATTTGTCTGCTGTACTAGCAGGGAATTTTGCGATTTCGGCGCAGAGGATATCGAGTCGTTGTGTAAAATAGGCAACATCCGTTTCGGTTTTCTGCACAAGGAGTTGCCTATGCCCAGCTGCTTCTGCTATATCCCACAACGTATCAGGGTCCTCGCTAACCTCGTCGCCCTTTTCCACACCTTTATTCAACTCCCAAGTGTTGGTAAAGTACTCAATTCGCTCGTTGATGATGTCTATAATTTGATCGGGATTAAGTTTGCTTCGGCCCTGGCCGTGAACATCCTCGGTCGCTTCGTCCTGGGTTTCCAGTGTGTCTTCTTCGATGCTATCGTCGACTTCGTTTTGTTCTTCAAGCATTGGTTCCTCTGTTTCAAAGCTGTCTGTCTCCATATCACCTTCGTCATTTTGCTCCCAGCGAAGGAGATGGTCCCATGGCTGGCTACCGTCCGGTCGATCTTGGAGCCTCCTATCGCTGGATGGCGGTGGCGGCACTGTTGTGACATGCGCTAACTTTTGGCGCTTACGATCACTGGGATCAAATAATGTAGATCCGCTAGGCTGGGGTGCTGGGGGGATAGACTCGTTATCAATGCTTAATTCTCGAACACCAATGGTCGCCGCGTGCTGCTTATAGGCTTGTGAACGCCGACGAAGTAACTCAATCACTAAGACCAGAGCCGATCTTTGACCAAGGTTTTGGATTCCGAACTCGCTCCGTAAAGTATTAGAGTCTAGATTAGTCAGAAAAGTTGCGCCATTAACCTCTTGGTCTCGAATTTGATCCTTCAGCGTTAAAAAGTCCGGCAGGTTGTCTTGAATGCACCCTACAGCATCAAAGAGTGCCCGAGAGTTACAAACTACTTCTATAAGATGACCAGTAGTCCATAGCCATGGATCATCAGGGCATCCTTTTATTGAAGATCCCATGCTGGCATTGTCTAGAAGTAGTGAAATTTGTTTCTGGTCGAAGTATTTGGTGTCTCACTACCTAGGTAGGTAGATAGGCAGACAATTCGACAATGGCAGTGGTCTGGCGGCGGCTAGAGCATCAGCAGCAAAAGATGTGCGTTTGTTGGTTGTCTTCAAGTTTGCCTCTGCGAGCTAGTTGGTCGTTGAGTTGGGACGTGGGACAGTGGACGTGGTGGGGTAATAAACTACAGGACATGTGCACGTGAGAGCACATGACCCAATCATATACGCACTGCCTGCACTACAACCCAGAGGCATACTATGTATGTTATATAGAATCGACCATGGCCTACCTTGTGAAGAAATCTCCACGCTTCTTTTGCAGCATTTACAAGGTTTTCCTTACCCACCCGGAACCTCGGTGGGAGAAATTGCTGTCTAGGTAATTCCAAGTTTACTTAGCGCGGCGGGGAGTATTTGTAAGAATTCGCGATCGTTGCACATCCCACTTCAGTTGTCAAAAATACCCCAGTACACTGCACAAAGACATCTCAATCATTGCTATATACGACGGTACCGAAATAGAAAATACAGCCCATTCAGCCTAAGGCTCTCTCCAATACAATACTGGACAATCATGGGATCGGCACATTACCCACCGGACTTGTCAAAGGATGAAGAATATTTCCTTCTCTCCAATCTCAAAGATTGGTCGATAGCCCACGGTCTGGCAGTCCGTCCAGCGCCATCGTTTGTACAGCCAGCTCAAGATCCCTCTGGCGTGCTTGCAACCACAGCACCAGTCACACTTTTTCCAAGCTTATTTTCTAAATCCTGTTTCCTGGAAGGTCTTGCCATACAAAAAGCGTACAATGAGCTCTACTCGGCGATAGCAAGAGACGAGAAATGGCTCCAGGGTATTGTCGAGGAGCTTGTCAATGTCGATGACTTTGTTGCAAAACTGTGGCAGGTTCACCTTGCTGTCAAAAAGGAAGGTTATGTCCAAGACCTCTCACTTGGGCTCTTCAGATCAGATTACATGGTACACAAAGATCAGTCTCAGACACATCTCACGTCTACCCTGAAGCAAGTGGAGTTCAATACTATTGCATCGTCATTTGGTGGACTGTCTTCCCAAGTTTCTGCACTACATAGGTATCTGCTGGCGATTGGTGCTTATCCGTCTTCAACCGCATCATCGCTCCTCGATACAGACTCGCTACAGCAGAGCAAGTCGGCGTCGTCTTTAGCCAAGGGATTAGCTACTGCACATAACGCCTATGGAGCGTCACGAACCTCGCGCCCCTTGTGTGTACTCTTTATAGTACAAGACCCAGAAAGGAATGTCTTTGATCAAAGACACTTAGAATATGCGTTGCTAGAAGAGAACGGCGTCCGTTCGTTCAGGCTACCCTTCGGAGAGACACTGTTACACACGAAACTTGATGCAGACCGGAACCTTATTTATACACCGCCCAATGCTCCCTCCGCACTCTATGAAGTAACGACAATCTACTTTCGAGCAGGCTACTCACCCGACGACTATCCAAAAGAGGAAGACTGGAATGCGCGACTGCATCTGGAGAAGAGCAGGGCGATAAAATGCCCTAGCATTTTGACCCAACTCACCGGGTGTAAGAAAGTCCAACAAGTGCTAGCTACTCCACACTCGCCACATCTTGAGCGCTTTATACCCGATGCTAAGACGGCGGCGCGGGTGCTAGAGACATTTGCTCCGATTTACCCACTGGACCAAAGCGAAGCGGGTAGAGAAGCAAGGAAGCTTGCCGTCGATCCTGCCTCAGCTTCTCGATATGTTCTGAAACCCCAACGCGAGGGAGGTGGAAACAACATCTATCGAAGAGCTATTCCTTCGTTCCTCGAAAACCTCCCTGAGACACACTGGCCGGCTTACATCTTGATGGAGATGATTGAGCCACCCCCGCAAAGGAATGTGATCCTGCGGAATGGTGAGCTGCATCGTGGTGGCGTTATTTGCGAGCTAGGCGTCTATGGTGTCTGCCTATGGCGAGCTGGAAGTGGGTCTGAGCAGGGTGAGATTTTAGAAAACTGGGAGGCTGGGTATCTTCTCCGCACTAAAGGAGACCAGAGCGAGGAGGGGGGTGTGGCTGCTGGGTTTGGAGCAGTCGACAGCTGCTGTTTGGTTGATCTTTGATGCTTTTGTTGGGCATGCGGGTGTGGCTCGGCGATCACATAACTCTTAGATCAATATATAAGGTTCAGCGAGATGATAGCCTGTTCACTAGTTTCACAGTTGCCATGAGGCTCTTGATCAGCTATAGATATTATGTGTATGTGAGCCTTGTTTTCGTATGGGTATCTTGCATCTTCAGTATGAGCCAGCTTCATTGTAAACAAAGCGCTGTTCACCCTGCACGTTCGTTTTTCACGGGCTGTTAGTGAATAGTGCAGCGGCAAGGCCGTTCCAAGGTTCCGTGCAAGCCACATCAATTGCAGCCAAGGTGTGCGATTCACCAGGTTCGTGCTGGTTGTAACACACAGGTTAGGACACTACTTCCCGGGCACCATGCTGATGAGATTACAGCAATGATATGTGATTGTGTAATGCGCTTGCCCTAGGCCCTGTCAATACATCTACCACAGTATTGCCAATCTTACTAGACCCACAAGTACTTCAGACCACTATTTTGGATGACAAACAGGTGATGCCGAGATCTTGAGATACAAATATTATGGAATGTATGCAGGGCGAATAGAGGTGTTGCAGTAGCTAGCCTCAGCTTGATTGTTGGATAGTACTATTGGTACCTGGGACAACGAGCACAGTTGTGGAGTGTAGGTATCCTGATTTAGGCGCGTAGTCGAACCATTCGCCAGCGTTTTTTGCCCGAAAGTCCGATCTCAATCCCTGAGCACGGTGCGGAAGATCATTTGTATTTTTGCGGGGCGATCCGACCGTGCCGAGAGCACCGGTAGACTAGGCACGTAGAACTTGATCTGCGAAGCCGAACAGCGAGGAGAACGATCAGGAGGAAATTCTGAACACCCGCTCCTTTTCTCTTCTGTTCCTATCGAGGATTTCAATGATGATAAAAATACGCACGACATAGCCCATCGGCATCCGGTTTCATGGCGCCGATGAAAGAAGTGATTGAGGGGGGTCTCGTTTATGCAAAACTAATGCATGACGGCCGGCCAGCATGCATACAGTGGCTTACCAGCCCTATCGAACAAGAGTGCGCATGGACCTGATTGGCTCGAAGGTAATGAATTTCGCGTTTCCTCGACGCGTCGTTCTCCATCAACCTCTCACTTTGCTCCATTGGCGCATGAGGCAGCTGGGTTTCGAGGTCCACCTATGGTCACGTCACAGTCTCGTCTCCGAGGAAGGGGCCTGCAACCTGCAGGACACGCCCTTCGACGAGCCAACCGATGCCTCGAGAGGCCACTTGTTGTTGGCACTTCGTTGGCATTTCGCTGCCCCTTGGTGTCTTGGGCTGGTGCTCCCTCCCATCAGACGATTGACTTGCACCCATTCCATGGGTAACTGGCTGGTGGCTCGCAACAAAGAGCGTGGACTGGACGGTGGCGGAGGACTGCAATTTCCTGGCAAAGGTCCGAGGACCGACCAAGCCACTCACGGTATGGATGTCCCCAAAACGGACGCTTATCTTGACGCCGCCAAACCAATGTGAGAAGAACCTATCGTCCAACCTCTCCTAGTTGGGCCAGGGCCCAAGCCCATCAAGCCTCCAGAGTCTCGCGTTTTGGAACTCGCGGGACTAACGGGCGATCTCCTACGGCAGCTAGCCGACGCTCTAGGTACTGCATGGCTTTTATCCCCGATGGTATCCCATGCGCCTTCCCAGCCTGTTTCTGCACTCTTCCTGCATCAACACCACACCAGCGGCTGAGTAGTCGGCGTCCACTCACTTTATTCGCTCTCTACTGCATACTCCTAAGTTAATAATACACTTCTCCACGTTCATTAAAACTCCTTGCCTTCTTCATTCGCTCTTTCCTCTTTTCCCCACGTCACTCTTACCGCCCCCATTTCGCATTCCGCTCACTCAAACCGCTATCCTCGAGTCGCCATCTCTAGGACCTTAATCGTAATACTCAATGGCAGCCGCCCTTTCCCATTGATTCACTACTCATCATGTTCTCCTACCGTTTTTTTGTTCTCTGCCTTGCGCTTCTGCTGTGTTTGCAGTCTGTCTCGGCAGTTCCCTACCAAGCAGTGCGCCGGCAGGATGATAATCGTCCGGAGCAGCAGTCTCAGGCTTCCTTATCTACAGCCCGATCCTCGCGCCCATCAGCATCTGTTGTGTCTTCTGCGGAAGTATCATCGGCCAGAACAGAGCGGCCAGCATCGACAGCAGATAGCTCTGTCAGACCGTCAACTGTAGTGGCCACCGCAACCGCCGTCATTCCGTCGATAGATACACCTACTTCGACAGTGCCAGGAGCCACGTCATCTGCTGGTAAGTTATGGTTCTTCTTCGTGGTTGAAGTGGATCAAACTAATATCAAGGTCCTTAGGAAGTGATCCTACAAACCCATTGCCGATTCGCCCAAAAGTTACCCCTGCTATGGGATTAACGGGTGCCCTGCTACTTATCACAGGTCTAATATATGCCGTCATTGGCATCAAAAACAAATGGTACGTCTAGCATGGCATCCCTATCGATATCGACTCATACAATTCAGGATTTATGTATCTGGCTCTGCTGCGTATCTAACGGCTCTCGCCGTCACTGTTCTGATCATCTACCTCATGAACGCGCCCGTCTCTGATGGCGTACAAGGTGCTTTCTTCGTTGCAGCCTTCGTCACTGGTGTCATTTTTGGTGTGCTATCCCTTGTCTTCTCTGATATTACAGAAGGTTTTGGATGCTTGCTCGGAGGCTTTTGCCTTTCCATGTGGTTCTTGAGTCTGAAGAGTGGAGGCTTAATTGGTTCTACTACTGGTCGTGCCATCTTCATTGGTTGTATGAGTGCTGGCGGATACTCACTTTCCTTCAGCCACTACACGCGCAATTATGGTCTGATTGCGTCTATATCCTTCTCTGGAGCCACAGCTACGATGCTCGGCATCGATTGCCTCGCTCGCGCGGGATGGAAGGAGTTCTGGCTCTATCTCTGGGGTTTGAACGATGGCATCTTCCCACTTAATACTAACACATACCCATTAACCAAGAATATCAAAGCAGAATTAGCTGGTGTTGTAATCATCACCATATTTGGAGCCGTCTCGCAACTACGAGTGTGGAAACTTGTCGAGGAGCATCGCGCAAAAAGCGCAGCACAAGAATTAGAACAACAACAAGAGAAAGACCAAGAAGAGGAGGCGCGTGGGCGCAGTGTCGAAGATAGTTTCCAGAAGGAACGTGCACAATGGGAGGCTGCTTATGGAAACAAGAGTAATCTGGACTCCAGCGTCAGGTCTTCGTCAATCGCAAGCCCTAAAGACTCAACAAGTACCCGAGAGAAAGAGGTCTACGCCACCGACAGCGTTGAGATGGTCAATCTTTCGAAGAGCGGAGTGGCAGCAACCGGCACAACAGTTACTGTCAGTGTGCTTAGGGACGATGACATCCAGCAGATTGATGCTCAGGGCAACCCAATCACGGACGGAACACTCGGATGTAATACCATCGACAAGTCCCTTCCCGAGACCCCGAATAATCCATCGACTCTTGCCAGCAAACTTGTCACAACAAAAAGAGTTAGCCTTCGTTCTGCTGTTCCACCGCCGCCTCCCGTCATTCCTCTACCTTTCAGTGTTCCAAGTGGTGAGGAAACAACAAATGCGGACGAAGATAACGCGTCTGTATCTGCCGTTCCAGATGCACATGACGAAGTTAGAAGTGAGCATAAGCCTATGTCCAAACGCGTCTGTGATATGTCGGCTACAAAGCGAACTTCCACAAGTCGAGCATCGCAGGTTTTCTCTGAATCTTCAGAAGCCCTTGTTCCCTTTTCTCACACCGAGGACGATCGCGCATCATCTGTCGCGGCTACTCTGGATGATGTTCGCGATGACATTTCGCTGCATAAGCTCTCTCCGACACAGTCTCCTATCGGTACGGAGCGCAATTTCTTTTTGGAGCATCCAACCCTTTCTAAGAAAGATACAGATACAAAGGATATGGGTAAAATAACAGCCGACGGCGATAGTGCTCTGACACGGCCATCATTCCGCCAGTCACTGACTGCGAGTACCGATCCCAAAGTAAATGAAGGTCGAAAGAACCGTTCGTCGATACGCGATTCTCGCATCCGGGCGGACACACTTGTTTCCGGTGGCAAGAGCGCAAGTGAGAACACTAAAGTTGACACCTTGTCTCAAGACTCACAAACTGAGCGCCTCGAGTCGCATGTTGGCAGTCTCAAGGATGGAGTGGTCCCCGAGAGGCTCTCTAAGATCGCCTTGTCCTATCGCACTAACGAATGGGCGAAGCATCTTGAAACTGCTGACAGGCCTGACATCGACGAACTACCATTGCCATCATCACCAAGCACTATCCTAGAGAATGGCCCAATAGAAAAAGCTGCGCCAGTCAGCGACGAGATTGCATCACCGCTGTTGGGGAGCAAGAGTAGCTCGAGGAGGGTCTCTATGGAGAGTCGAGCCAACAGGGCCAGCAGTTCTGGCCTAAATCGATCCGCCTCTACTTTCTCGCAAGAATCTTTGATTGATCAGCGATCGATAACACGACCACAGCCGGCTGCGTCGCCAACCGTTTTGTCCCGATCAAGCTCTGGAGTCAAGCTCGATGCGCTTGCACCATTACCGACCAACACACTAATGAGCCAGCGTGAGAACCTGATGAGGAAGCGGACTTCATCCCAGTCGTTTGCACCAAACAGTTCAGTAGGGAATCTCTTGGAGCAAGCTGACCAGGAGAACATGTCGTTAGCCCAGCGGCGGCAACTGCTGCAGCACCATCAAGCTCCATCACAAGGACTCCAGCACCAAGCATCGCTAACATCACAACGCAAAGCACCACCTTCCACATCTCAAAAGTGGCAGCAGAAGGGATGGGCAAACAAAGGCGCGCCAGTAGGCTTTGATTCTCATCAACCCAAACGCACACTCAGCTCGCAATCAAACCAACGACGCGAAGAACTGTTCGCAGGATGGAGAAGCAACATTCAAGACGTGACATCACCGCAAACACAGGCGCAGGTGGTGGAACAACAACGGCTCGCACTCATCAACGAGCGTCGACAAAAGGAGGCAGAAAAGGCACAGCGTGAGGCGGTGCAGCAGCAACGAGCCTCGATGCTGGATAATATGATGCGGAGTGGGCACATGCTAGATGCACATCGAGAGGCGATGCGCAAGATGCAAGCTAATGCCGACCGGCATGCGTCGTAGGAGTCGGAGTTGAAAGTGGTGTCATGTGGTCGGGGCGTTGTAGGACAGGCTAGGATATCCCAATGTATGTAGAGGTTAGCACGAGTCGCGGATACCAGGATGGCCAGGTCGCCATGGAGGAGGGAGAAAGAGTGTGAGATTTGAATTGAGGATGTGAAATGCACAGCACATGGCAAGCATTACCAAAAGCAGAGTTACAAGCATTTATGTAGTCAGTGTACCATGTCCCTCATGACGCATTGTAGTGGCTAATTACTCGATACGGTAAGTACAGTAGGTACAGTGGGTAGTCTGGCTGTCACAACAGGACAGGTATGACAATGCGTGCAGCGATTGCCCTTGTTTGGCGGTGGTGCTTGGCAGCAAACCAGACTCACGGCTGAGGTTCTCAAGACGGATGATCAGGCAAGCAGTTATGCAGGGTGAGAGTGTGTTGCGTCATTCGGGTCGGGAATTTTCAGGAGATTAGAATAGGGGGGCCTAGTGTGCGGAACACGGATACAGTGGGTGGAATCAATGCACTGGGGACCCGGGGGCGTGGGCCTGGGATGGGGATGGGAGTGAGAGATGGGAAAGTGGGCTCGAGTCGAGGGTGTGTGTGCGCGACATTGGTGGGTGAGGTGGGTGATGGGTGGTCACTGTGCATATGGGGGCAATTGAGGAAAGGAGGGCGACGAGGATGGCAGGACAGGCAATTGCTTGCTTGCTTGATTGACTGCTTGATTGATAGAAACAAACAGGGCGAGAAAGCAGCTAAATATATATTAGAGCAGTAAACAAAGCTGCGTTCCTGGGGGATGGTGGCGGTGGGCATTGGCGACCGATGGGATGGGCAGGGGTAGGTACTGCAGGCTGGCAAGTCGCCAAAAGGAAGAAACCATGAGGCCCGAATGGGACGAGTCAATGCATTTATCAAAAGAAGACGATGGCGCTGTTGGCAGACGGAGGAGTGAGACAGAGTCAATCGCTTTGCAGTACAGCCTAATAGCTGCCTGATACCACCTGTTCGCTGTGACATCTGAGCAACAGCCATCCGTCTAATTATCAGACCATCAGATTGCCCGTCCGTCCATCTGTCTATCTACCGTCCATCCTCTGCCATCTGCCCTCTGCTGCCGGCCGTGGTGCTCGAGACTGGCTGCAGATGCACCGCGCACGGACAAGGCGACTGGCCAGCACGCTGTCTTCCTCCCCCAACGCTCACCAGCCGGCACAGTCCTCGCCATCACCACGTCGCCTCCACGCCCTCCTCCCTCCACCGCGCCCATCACCACCACGGCGTCTCCACGCCCGCCCTCGGCCCAGTCTGCGCCGCCCCCGTCGCCTCTGCCTGCCCGCTGGTCGCTCACCAACCGCATCTTCAACTTCAACCCCCTGCGACCCTTTGCTGCCGCGGCTGCTGCTGCTGCTGTTGGAGGGCCCCCACGCCAACCGGCCTCGCGCTTGTGGAACCCCGTCAACTCGTCGCCACGTGCCCTGGCCGTCCACCACCCAAACCACCAAAACCACCACCCGCTCGACTACCCCAACCTCCCCATTGAGCAGCCCTCGGCTGCCGAACGCGACGAATATCCCCTGCTCACTCTGCCCCAGCGCCGCCAGAGCCGCCAGAGCCCCGCGCCCTCGTCGCTCGCAGTCGAACGGTCTACCGGCGAGGACAGCATAGCCGGCCGCACCAGCATCGCCCTTCCGCGCTCCGCCATGGCCGCCACCCCCGACCTCGACGTCGAGGCCGGCATCGTCCACACCAAGGAGCATGGCCCCACCCGCGCCTCCCTCTCCGCCTCGCGCCGCACCTCGGTGCACTCGGCCGCCTCTGCCCACGTGCCCGGCGACGACCAGTCCGAGTTTCCCTGGGGCCCCTCCCATCCCTGCTTTCCTCACCCCAACCCACACGTCCCTCTCGACTCGGAGCTGTACTCCAGCACGCGCATCATCCGCATCAAGAGAGATTGGATGATCAAGGGCGACCTAGCCCCCACCTTCACCAATCTGTACCCCGAGATCCTCGATCCCTTGATCAGCGAAGACGACTTTCGGGACCTCATCAAGAAAATCAACAACACCCTCATAGACGCGTTCAACCCCTTCACCTTCCGTGCCTGGCTGGACGCCGCCATGGGAATTGCTACCTTATGGCTATGGGACGACGTAGGCTTGACGGGTGTCAAACGGAAACTGACTGATTTAGAGCGCTGGATCGAGGACTGGAATAGGACTATGGGCGAGAAGGAGGCAGTGCAAATCATCCCACTGCGAAGAACGGGCTATCTCACAGTATGAAATTCTGTGTCCTTGTCTGCATACAAATACTAACCCGCACAGCTCGATATCCAGATCCCAGATCCCCAAATCGACCCCGACACAATATCACGGCCAAACACACAAGAAGACGAACGAGAAGACGTCGCACCGCTGCCGAGCGACCAGTATCTCCCCTATCCACTAACACCGACCCTACAGGTCAATTCCCAGCCCCCAATCATCGGGGCACAATCATAGCACGACCCCATTGATTTCCACCTAGCCGGACAAAAGTGTCCCCCGTTATGGCGCAAGGGTATGAAGGCATACCATTCTCCCATTTCTACATTTGTTCCTGTTGTTACAGCGCCCATGACTAGACTAGACTCCTGCTGCAAAGCAAGCCTAATATCTCTTTCCGTCACTTTTCTGTTTTCTGGTCTGTCTGTCACATAGATACCCAAGCGTGTTTTACCGCTTCGTCATAGCCTCTTGATTTTGCATGTGCAGGCTGAAATCAGCACCAGCGTCTCAAGTCAAATAGTATGATTTTACTTATCCATGACAACCAAACACTCCCTACTTGGCCACAATACTCACCACATCCTCATCCGCCACCACATGGCTCAACCCCACCCTCTGTGGCACATGTCTCGCGCTGGCGCCCCACACCAACGCATACTTGAACGTCTCCTTCAGCGTCCTATGTACCTGATCGCACACATCCTCAATACAACTACCCTTACGCACAATCAATGCCTCCCCAAAATCCGGCTCGCACCCTTTCCTCTTAGTATAGATACGCATTAGCGCCAACTCGCGCCAACACCGCTCCACCACATCCTGGATCCCCAGATCGAGCTCGCACGACATGACGACCGTGTGTGGCTCGCGCGCCAGTTCGTCCAGATGAGGGATCCCAATCGAATCGACTTTATTGTAGACGTACAGGCACTTGATATACTTTCTGTGCGCAATCATGATGGTGTCGATGAAGTCGTCGACGGTAGCATTTTCGTCGCGCACCAGCACTTCACAGTTGAGCATCTTGTTGTCTTTGAGGATGTTGTAGATCATTTTCTCGTCAAGGTGTTTTGGGGGCGAGGAAAAGGTTATTTTCATTCCGCCTGCTTTTTTCGGCTTGAGGTAGATGTTTCTGCAAAAAAAAAATTACCGGGCTAGTTAGTAAAGGGATGGAGGGGTTAGATAAAGGGAGGGGGGGAACGTACGGTGGTTCGCGGTTGAGTCTGATGCCTACGGATTCGAGCTCAGCTTCAAGGAGCCGGCGCTGTTCGGCTTTTTTAGTCGCGTCGAGAATCATGCAGATTAGGTCGCTAGTTTTGGCGGCGGAGATGACTTGTCGGCCGCGTCCTTTGCCCTCAGCCGCACCTTCGATGATACCGGGCAAGTCCAAAACTTGGATTTCTGCACCGCCATACTCGAGCACGCCGGGGATGGCGGTCAGCGTGGTGAAGGCGTAGGCTGCCGCTTCTGACTTGGTCTTGGTGACTCGGGATAGAAACGTGGATTTGCCAACTGAGGGGAATCCGACGAGAGCTATGCGTGCGTCGCCTGATTTGGATACGTCAAAGCCTGTGCCGCCGCCGCCGCCTGCACCGGGGCCTGGTTCAAGGAGTTGGGCACGGAGACGGGCGAGTTTGCTGGTTGTAGTCAGTTATCTGCTCTCTGATATATTACATGATTCGTACCCTTTCAGTAGACCGAGATGGTACTCTTGGGTGAAGTATTAGCACGTGACGGTTTGATGCATCTCAAAACTTGTTTCCGAATCAGCGGTCAGATTTCGTACCTGTCGCCTTGTTTTCTTATAGTACGTTAGCTTAGAGCCACATGTGATAGACATTAGAACACTCACTCTGTGTCCTTCGCATCTCCTCCTCAATCCTTGGTGGGGCGTTAGAACTTGGCACTTCAAAACTTCACCATGGCTCACTCTTTGATCTTTTCTGTGATGTTCACCATGTTGCCGGTGTGTGTAGTCCTTCAACTACAACAATAGAAAGTTGGAAGACGTGACCTGCTGCTCCGACGATCGCGATCGCAGTCTTGCGATATCACGATGCAAAGTGGTTTGGTGTTGTCGCTCAACGCTACTTCCGCTTGGGGCCTAGTCCTACATTTAGCGACCGCAGGATCGACTGCGTCATCTTAACTTTCTTCAGTCAGCGCGCCACCACATTGCTTGTTTCTGAGTTTGGGATTTCCTTTTCTTCCCGATGCTTGGTCCTCTTTCTCCTTTTGCTCCTTGTGTTTCCACAGTTCGATTATGTTCACAACATTTGGCAAGGATCCATGGCCACGCTCTCACTACGACCTAGTTCGGCATTACTACGCGCAATATGATAGACAAATCGCAACTGGGGAATATCAACCATTCCTGTACCCTTGGGGGTCACTTGGAGCTGCCGTAGTTATTGCATATCTTTTGGTTCCGCATCAAAATCGACCATGGCTAAAGAAGTGTCGTTTCCTGGCCTTTGCATGGATCGCTTCTTTCGCAGCTTACAGTATGCGATACACCAGGGCTAAAGGGGTGGCGACATCTTTCGGATTAGGCCTGATCAATGCTTGGAGTGTCGTTTGGGTGTCTGCGATTCTAGTGTGTAATGACGCGCAGACCGACTTTCAGAGAATCGAGAGATTGGAAGGTGCATTCAAGAGGTCAGGAAACACACTTGAGAAAGAGATACACAATACAGACCAAAGAAACGACTTTTCACAATCAAAAGAGAAAGAGGGAAACGGTATAACTACTGGACATGTCGGACCACGCGATCGCCACGGTTCATTTGCATGGCAGCCATATCCCCTCACCCCCTTTATTGAGCGCCTCGATTGGGTGTGTGACATATTCTGCAATTTCCGTGGCGCAGGCTGGAATTGGCGTACATCCGCTCTACCACCGCCTCCAAAGCATATCCAATTGCAGCTTCACCATAACAGCACAGGCAACGGGCCCAAGACATCCCACCGCATACACAATGCCCAAGTCCAGCTTCACACCACACAAACGGAGCTCATCCGCGCAAACACCAAAACCCTCCTCACGGGCTACCTAGCCCTCGACGCCCTGAAAACACTCATGATGCACGATCCCTACTTCTGGGGCCTTGTTCATCACCCTCCACCCCCTTACCTCCCCTTCTCGCTCCTCGCCTCCCGCCCCACACTCACTCACATCACTCGTCTCGCCCTCTCTATGCTCGGCGTCAAACACGCGCTCCAAACCATCTTCGCCCTCGGCCCCCTCTTCTTTTCCGCCCTCCTTGGCCCTGCCTTTCTCGGCGCCCGCGCCGAACCCTGGATGTACCCTGAGACATGGGCGCCGTACTCAGTCGTCCTGGACAACGGGCTCGCAGGGTGGTGGGGCAGTTGGTGGCACCAGACGTTTCGCTTTGCATTCCGCGAACCGAGCCGGAAGGCGATCGAGGTGTTGGGTCTGGATAGCAAGAGCGCGGTGGCGAAGGCCGGTCAGTTGGTCGTGGCGTTTGGGTTGAGCGGCATTGTGCATGCGAGTGGAAGTTATACGTGTGCGGGGGGGACGCGGCCGGTTAGGGGCCCAATTGTTTTCTTCTTACTGCAAGCACTGGGCATATTTGCTGAGGCACTGGCTACGCAGGTACTAAAAGAATCCAGTGCCACGCGGCATGTGCCACCGTTTGTGAGGCGGGCGTTCACTTTCTTGTATGTACATGTGTGGTTTTACTACACAGCGCACTTGCTGTGTGATGACTTTTCTAGAGGAGGCGTTTGGCTGTTTCAACCGATTCCTGTTTCATTGTTCAGGGGATTGGGCTTTGGTGCGGATGAGAGAGATGGGTGGTGGTGCTGGGGAAATATGGGCGAGGTGATTCGATGGCACAGAGGAGAGACGTGGTGGACGACTGGACTAGCCTTGTAAGATAGCCGTAATTGCATAGCGCAGCGTAGCATACATTTCGCCCTGTAAACCGATCATGTTGGGCATAAACCCAACATGCAGGGCGGAGGTTCAGTATGAGTAGGATCACTCGCGTGACATTAGGTATTATGCTGTAGTCTACCCAAACCCTATAAATGCTTTTGCTCCGAAGCTCCATATTACAATTGGGTCAGCCAACTGAAGGCTTTGCCCCTAGTTCCTCAAATCGAAGTGCAGCGATTGCGTTGAAAGGTATGTACACTAAAGGTCCTCCATTGAACATGCCCTCACGGGTGCACTGCACCCATGGGGCTCCCTTCCTCCCTCCTATCCATATTCTTTCGTAACGGCATCTCAGAACATGAAAATTTAACGAACCTTCTTTGCCTCCTGGGAAGCATACTCGCGATCCTCTTCACCCTCGACTTCTTGCACCATCTTGTCAACGGCCTCGACCTGCTTCTTCCACTCGCTCTGGCACATCTTGAGCTCCTTCTGGAACAGCTCATCATTGGGTTTCCTGTAGCTGCCACCGAGACGGTCCCAAAGGGTGGTGAACTGTCCGTAGTTGTAGTTGAAGTACAGGTGGTGAATTGTGTGGCATGCGGCGCCGTTGATGATAGAGGAGTTATGTGCATATTCGCCATCGTGAATCAAAACAGTCCAGATATTGACCCAGACGAAGAAAACGACGCTAGCAAGCTTGGAAAGCGGGAAGAGAAAGGGGAAGATGTGGTAAGGTAGGCCTTGAGCATAGCCATCCAGGGGGTGGAAGGCGTGTGACGCAAATGGAGTTGGCATGATCCACTTGTGGTGAGGTTTATGGATGTGCTTGTACACGTTGGGGTGGTGCAGGCCGCGATGGATCCAGTAAATGCAGAAATCGGTAAACATGAGGAAGAATGGAAACTGAGCCCAAGTATACCAGCTTCCAGGGCCCTCCTCTGGTGTATCGTATAGTTTGGAGTAACCGCGTACCTCTGCAAAAAAGATGGGTACGGTGAGGATTGCCATGATGGGGAAGGCGATGTTGGCTTGCTTGATCTCAAGGGTGATCTGGTTCTTTAGGTATCTGGGGTGTTTGAACGTGGCCTTGTCGAAGACGAGGAGGTAGGACAGGCCGGCAAAAACAAAGTATACGACGACGCCAAAGAGCCTGCGACAGGGGCATTAGTCAATCGGGGTGTACACGACACGAAAGTTCGTGTGGATGCGTACCATGTAATGAGATACAGCGACAACACCTGGCGCTGCCAGTTGTCGCGGCTCCATGAGCTCATGTATGCATATTTGGACGGCTCCAGGGAGAAGTAGCGGGTGGAAGGTTCATATTGCCATGTCGCATGGGGCTTGGCAAAACCTGTGGGCTCCTCTCTGAAGCTTGATATGGTGGCATTGGCGACTGGAGAGTGTGGTGTGCCTCCTGGAAGAAGGATGGCGTATAGGGGATCGAACAGAAAAGTATCGGCTACCTCAAGCACGACATCCATGGTGGCACCTTTGGCCGTTGGCGGCAGTCAGGTACGAAAGGAGTGTGATTCGCCGAGTTGTGAACGCAGGAGAAAGACGCCGGCCGTGGAGAGGCAAGAAGTACAGGAAAGCAGCAGCGCTCGCAATTGAAGCTGCAAAAGAACGGCGGGGACAACTAAGGCCGGGAAGAGACTCCCTTTGAGGACTTTACCTACTCGGCGATAATCTTTCTGCGTTCCGTTCAGTCCCTGGCTCTTAAATTGCAATACGCGTTCTTACCAATCACCACCGGTGACAAGCCATTAGCGTCACTCCACGTGACCAGCCTTCGGCGACGGATTCTCGGGTTCCTGGTTAGAAAAGTGATCTGACCTCCTGCAAGGCACCATCATCGCATGGCCCACACATCACCATCATGCCACGGCCCACAAATCAGCGCTCTACCGCTAGTATTTTTCAACCGCTCTTCCAACAGTCGTACGCGTCGCCTCCTTGCCCTTCTCAATTCGCACTTATTTTTCGCCTTCAGCTCTGCGAATACGAAATAATTTGCCTGATAAATGTTACTCCAGCACCCTACGCTTGGCATCACGTGTGCGCGCTTTCCAGGCTCGTTCAGATTAGCTATGGCATATCTGCAAACTTGTGGCGCTACAAAATTATCCCTTTTGATCACTTCAATTTGTCTTCTTTTTGATACTAATCGTTCACTGACCCCCTGCAGTACCCTTCGAAGCTTCTAGTCATATAGACAGCGTTTCTTTGCAGCACCGCGTAGGGAGATCCATGTTCTGAAGCAAGTAACCTTTATTCTGATTTACTTTTACCCAGGCACCATTGCACATCTCTAGACAACACTGATTGTAGGACAACCGCTCAACCCTGATGATCTCGAAGATATGTCAAGACAACTCGACTCCAAAGTATACTCGTATCTTGACAATCTTTTACCCATACACCTTGCACCCAGCCTTTCAAGCTACACTCGCCGATCAGCCTAACCCGCTTCCAGAATGTTATCGTGCCCGACCATCGATTTCGTCTATAACCAACACGTAATATTTGGTCATAGTCGGGTTGAAATGCTTCGGATTCAATGACAATAGCTTGCGGTAAGAAGACAACGAACCGGAACCCATAATATGGGAATTCCACATCTCCTGGGGTCTCCCGGGGGCTTCTGTTAATACGACCGCGCTATAACAACCTCGTCTACACTCTGCACAACACATGTCAAATAGTTCGAGATTATGTAATGTTTGATGCCATCAACAGCGCGGCCAAAAGGTCTTAGGGTCTTACGGAATGTTTATATGCTTCATCTTAATCAACTAAAATAGCCTTTTACTATTGTTCCATCATTCGAAGCTTTGTCCTGTTGATATTTTACAGTGCTATTCGCTAGTACCAGCTTATACATAACAATCTTCTATCCCAGTACCGGTGCTGCAACGGGCCGTAAATAATGTAATAGCGGTCATAAAGGCAGCTCTGACTATTCTTCGGTGAGGTGAATTTCATGTTGTGAACATCCTCTGTTTGTCCTGTATAAGCCCTCAGAATTCAACCTCAGCAGCTTTGTGCTCCTATCTACTGCGCAACCGGACTTTCAGTTCTTAAATCTAAAGACTAGGCTAACTGCGGGTCGTCATGGTAAGAAGGAAGCAGGTTCCTATCAAATACCAAATGGATGGGTATACAAGAAAAGAGCGGAATTGGGTCTAAAGAGGTAGGGATCCGTCTAACCGCCACGCATAATACTATCACTCATACGCCTTCTGTGCCCCAACGTATACTTTCTTTTCTCGTTGTGGCTAGGTCCCATGTTAAGCACTTGTAACACCCCACTTCCACTAGCTGTATGCAGTATGCAGTTACAGGCATCATACGGGACCCGAAGACTACAGAAAGAGACAGGCTTCAACAACGAAAGCGCCTGGGAAGACCATAAGCTGTCTCGACATATCAAATATAAAAACTGTAACTGGCTGTGGCAATCATAAACTGTTCTACATTGAGTACTCAACGTCAAAATGCGTACTGCTTACCTTTTCGGACTGCTTACCATGGTGCATTATAAAAGCAAAGCCGTACCGCACGAGTGACCAGAAATAGTATTGCGCAGCAAAATAAGAGCTCACGCTCAAGATTCTACTGCATGGGCCGGTATATATATATATATACTATCACTCTTACGACAAATTGGTTTCGCCATCACACGCAATTGGTCATTGCATAGGAAATAGGGACGGATACGATATCCGCACCAAACGAGAACTCAGAGTACATGCTCAAAGAGGCTGTCATACTGTTATGAAATCGCCGAGGCCAGCTTGATTTGAAAATATTACTCGCCTCCCAGTGACTAGGGTTGATTGATCGCTTCAGACCTGTTCATGGCATTGAAGTAGTAATGGAGAGAAATGGTCTGGGGGCGGAGGGCCATGCAGATATGATATTCGGTCTTGTAGGAACTGACATCTAATCCACTATGATTTTATGAAGTTTCTTATTGAATCTTACTGCGCATATGAATTGGGTGGGTCGCGGACAGCACGATACTTATAGGCTGTCGATTGATATTGTAAGGCGGAGGCTCTGCTCCACTATGCCGAACAGCCCGCGAAAAGATGAAGAATGATCAACGTTATTGGTCAACCTTGAGTAGAACAGTGCACTTACGCTACAGCTAGTCTACGGTAATACGAATATGTACCATTACGAAGCATAAGTATGTAATGTTAGAGTAGGTTAGTACTGGCTAGTGGAATACCAGAATAGGCTGTAGTGTAAGCATAGTGCCTTACGCCCAATGATCAATGATGGTTGATCATTGCCTATCCTTTTGGACGGTTTGGCGTAGTGACGTGGAGCTGCGTCCTGACGCCGAAGCGTGCGGCTCGTCTAATCTCAGGAGGATTCAATATTATCTTTTTGAATAGAGGGTACATGCGCGCATTCAATAAAAGGCTTCGTAAGATGTTGATTTGAGTCATGGATGAGGTTCTCATCCCAACAGATATCGCCACACTTCCAACAAAACCCATGGCTATGATACGGATAGTGCCCCTTTTTCCACCACGACCATCGCCTATAACAATTCATGTAATCAATTTCCGGGCCCAAATGCACGTTCATCAACTACTCCAGGGCGCTTCAGGGCGCCCCAGGGCACTTTAGGGCGCCATCGCGGGGTTCCGGACGTCAAATGCAGTCGAAACTGTGACGAACACAACATAGCCACGATAATGTCACAGTTCAGGACCTGTCATTCCTGCTGCTGAGCAAGCGACATCGACAAGGGCAAGCGAGGCGCCCAACGGTATCCAGCCTTTCCCTTAATAAAATCAACCGCTCTAGCATCGGCTCGCGCGCGTGGTACTCGCACGGGTTCCGTGTCCGAAGTCGGGAGGGGGAGGGGCTGACGCAGGGCAGCAGCGCGTAACCGTGTCAGCCCGCGTGCAAAATGCTAGACGATGCCCTCTCGCGCCGGGATCTTCAGGGGCGACTAAAGGGACCCAGCGGCGTGGATTTCAGTTCCGGTTGGAACCGCAACTGCATGTCTTTGACTGACCACGGTGCTAACGAGATCATGTGAGCCTAGACGTATGCGATGCAGTGATGATGATGGTTTCCTTTGCAGGTGCCCTGGCTCCAGATGTCCTTGTGTTTTCATTGAGACGCGCAAGACCCGTTCAATCTAACATTTGGATGCGGTGTGACTGCAGCCTTACCTTGCCCGTCTTGTGCAGCCTTTCTTGATTACTGTCATTACAGATCTTGCGTCTTAGCGAATGCACTGTCGAGAGCCCGACGTTTCGGGAGTGTGGTTGTACATATGCATGGCTGACCTGAAATGGGTGTTGATGGGCGCGACCAAGTGGTTTGTAGGCGTACAGATCGCATTGGCGAGTCTTGTGACGTGTGACATGGGGTGGGATCCCAGTAGAGGGTGAAGATGGGAATACGGGGAAGCCGAGCATCAGGTTGGAAATTGGGTTTGTAGGGCACCTGTTGCTCTGGAATAGTGCGGCGTGACCGAGGCTGGCGCTATGTAGTTGTACGAACGAGTTGAAGCCGGTTGCCAAAGAGTATACTTTTTAGTTACTGAAGCATGATTGAAAAGCTGTGTAGTCTCGTCAACGGCACCCATGACGCCTTTTACTCCTGTGGCATCTTTGGCTCATTTACCCATAACTAGGAGCAACAACTTCTGGAAGCGCTCCAAGGTGTACAACAGACGAGAATCGAAAGTATCGTTGGAAATGCCGCGTCCAACATCTACTGCATGGCGTTTGTAACATTGACAAGTTGATAGATAACGCCATTGTATGACGAGAAAGCCACTTTCGGGCCTCATGTTTGCGAGGCGTGCGAAAACAGCATGTCAAATGTCTGACAATGGGAATCAACAGTGCGTATGCGATGTTCACTGGTCTGACATGCGTGTGATGCACTGAACCTACCACAGTGGGACCTCTGCTTGAAGTTTAGTGACGCACCGGAACAACCACCTCACTGTGTAACCTCGCCAGTCTATTTGATTGCAGTGACGTGTGAGACCGTCTTGGAGGCATGGTCTCTCGGATCCAGGATCGGGAGTCTTATTGCCCTTTTCGAGATTGCGCCGGGCTCGGCGCGTTGGCTGGCCCTTGTATCTTTTCATGGCAACTATCCTCAATGTGCACAGGAACAGTTCAAGATTCGAACGAACCGATACCGCCAAGCATCGTAAAGCCTGTGTGCTTGTGATTGGCAAATGACTCAGTCACCTCTTGCTGCCACTGGAGACAACTCCGAGTGGGGCTTGATCGGCAGTATAACCCTGCAACGCACAATTCAACTTCTCTCGTTATGCCTTATAGTCAGGAGATTGCATGCCATATCGTCCCGGCTGGCTGGTAAGTTGATGCGCGGAGTAAATCTCCCGAGCGATCCGTGGCGTGCGTCAGCTGAACGAGAAAAATGGGCATACCCTCAAGAAGTAGCTAATTACATGGTAGTGCCGGGGATAATTCCTCAAACTTGGAGCCGCGTAAGTGTGGGATGTGGCAAGCACACCACAGATGTTCTCGGTAAGCTGGTGGGAGAATGAAGATAAACACCCTAATATGACGAATTCGCAAGATCGGATAGCGAATAGTCCAGCTACTTCAAGCCACGTGCGAACACGACGTTGCGAGAACTGGGTCGAAGAAGAAATTTACCCCAGGGCTGGGCGGGAGCCGCAAGCAGGTGATAGGGGAGCCTACTTCCCCACCTGGTCTTATACAGTGCGCCCACGTGCAAGCCGAAGAATTTGCAATGAAATACGGTTTTACCAAACGTGCCTGTCAGAAAGATGCTTTGGCAGAAATTAAACAATGGCGGTATCACACGGCGGGCACGATTGCGGCAAGCTGGATCCGAAACCCGTAATTAAAACCAAAAGCGAGCTGGGTTGCTTCCCAGAAGCTTCACCGTAAGCCAGCAGTCGCGACAGCAACACAAGCAAGCATATACCGGACAGACGTCATTTTTGGAACGGGCTCTAGACCTGCAGAAGCAACCCGATGGATGATTAGACCGTGTCGATCATAGCCATAAAACTCAATACCGATGGGCAGAAGACAACCTTGATGAAGGTGGAGCGCGAAACCACGGCGCGCGAAGGATTCCTCCCCTAGTTTTAAGTTTCCTTAGCAATGTGTTCGCGACAGCGCAACGCCAGCCTACGACACGTCGGTATCGTGCCACCTGGTGCGTGAGTGTGGACGGGCACTGGTGAACGGGAGCGACGGGGCCCTGTTGGACTGAACCAGGCGCTCGGGAATCGGGTGGTCGTAACGCGGAAAAAACCCATTGGCTGATTAACGACGCATTTGCACACCCGCTTTTGGACGCGTGCATGCCATGGGGAACCGGGTCCTTGATCTGGCCGCAGGGGCTTGTGGAAGCGCGGGCGGCCAAGATAGGCCTGGTTCCCCACCGCGGAGAAGTCCTTGAGTGAGCATGAAGCGTAAAGCGCGGGTAGCAGTGTGGTCACAAACCGGGGTTTTGGTTTCATGAACTGCCGATGTGTGTAGAACTGTTGCGCGAGCTTTGATTGCTAGCAGTTGGGAGCGTTGGGAACGTTTGGCGCGGCATCCAGGCGAAGGGGGTCTGTTCTGCGTTCGTTCGGTCCTTCTTGCTGCCCAGCGCTCCCGTACAGTAGTTTGGCAGATCTGCTAGCACCGAGCTACACGCCACGACAGTTGGCCTATTACACCCAGGCATTGGGCACTGAGGCCCGCGTGGAGCCCGAACTACAGAGCGTTCGAGTTTGGCGTGCTGGCGTGGATGGCCGTTGAGCACTCAATTGCTGCCATCTGAGATAAGTTCTATCGCACGATCGCAGATCGGACAGCCGTCGCCTGTTCTCTCCCACCTCTGCTGGACCAACACGGCTATCGAGCGAAGGCGCGTGAGATGTGTATCGACTTATCGGGAGTGCTGTTTACGCATGCTGCGGCCGTTGGCTCATGATAGAGCGGTGAGCGACAACGCACCACATGATGCTGCTCCCAGGGTAGCCTGTGCTCATGAGGTTGCACGACATTGCAAAATTTGATTTTCTTTGATTGGGTGAAATTTGGCTTCATTCCGTCGTCGTCGGGTTTGGCACAAGGCTACGGACAATAAAGTCCTTTGAATATACAGTACACGGGTCGGCATCTTAGCGATCGAATCTATACGCGTAGAAAATATGTACAAAATAAAATGTGAATAATCAACCACAAACAAATAACGCCCGATTAGAAAAACTTCAGGGAAAGGGAATCGTCACTGCACTAGCTTGGATCCCATGTCGACCATTATCGCTCCGCCAGCCCCTTGATTTCGAATGGCTGGTCATTGAACTAGGATGTAATAGCCTTGCCCATGTGTAGCTGTAGCTGGGTTACTCAATACATCTTGCGTTCTGGGAAGACCATGTCGTCATATCCTGTGTTGGGGGTTTGATAGGTAGTCTGCATAGGGGCGCTGAAATCATAGCCGTGCTCGGGTCGATGGTGACTCATATCTGTGGATGTTGATGAGCTACGGCTGCTACGATCGCTTCCGAGGTGCTGATACGATCGAGAAAAGCCCTCATGCATAGACTCAGTCGACATCGTGTAGGATGGGGCATGCACGGATGACGACGACATAGTGGATATTCTCCTGTCTTTGCCACGGCCTTTGATTCCTTTGTTTGAGTTTTTATAAAGGGATGCAAAATACTCCCAAAGCTCCTTGTCTGCCTGTGATACGTAATCACTAGAAGTAATTGTAGCAAATTTCTGGGTGAGAAATTTCAAGGTAGCAGCGTGAAACTTGTTCTGGTGTGACTATGTATGGTCAACGATATCCTCTGTAGACAGTGCTCAGCGGCATACCTTGAGGTTACCGAGCTGGGTAAATTGTTTCCCGCAGTCATCGAGTCTGCATGCATATGGTTTGATCTGTTGGTGGACGATCTTGTGAGCGCGGACATTCCCACGTTGCGCAAAGGTTTTATGGCAAATATCGCAGCTATACGGGCGCTCTCCAGTATGACGCCTCTCGTGGGTCTGTGGGCGGAGTCAGTGGGTATCCCATGCATTGGACAGAGCGTATTAACCTTGAGATTGCCTAGTTGAGAGAATCGTTGCCCACAGCCTGGTGCTTTACACTCCTACGCATTTGGTCAGTAAGATTCCGATATTGTGTGCAGTGACCACTCACAAATGGCTTTGCCCCAGTGTGAGCCCGAATGTGGATCTCTAAATGGGTCTTTTGGTAAAAGCTCTTGTTGCAGGCTGGTACATGACAATGGTAACGTTTCCTCGGCTTTGAACTCATTCGGGGTTCTGCGCTCTAAATACTATTTAGTGGAGAACAAAAAACTGGTTACACACGTACAGAACTCACTTTCACAGGTTCCTGTCGCTGTGGTGGTGTGCTCTGCTTGGCCTGGATGGCCTTCATCAACGTATCAACGTCGGTGGCGAAGTCAATCGTAGCGGACTCTGCTGGCTCAGAGGTGGAACGCTTGCAATCTGATGTATACGAAGCATGACTGAATATTGGGTTCGATTGGACTGGAGAGGCGCTCTCTGCCTTGACCATATGGCTATTGGGAGTGTATGTATGGCGAACGTCTCGAATAGTGGCAAGTGGGTGGGCTTCAGCGGTACTAGCATAGGACACCACTGGAGATGAGTTAGGTGGATAACTCATAGCAAAGGTTTGCGGTATGCTGTTTTGTTGCATGCTGTACGAATTCACAGCAGAGGTGTACGTGAAAAGTCCACTTGGCTGGTATGGAACTGAAGTGGTGAGAACATTCGCTGAGAAGAGAGATGGGTTGGTTTCCAGGTGTGTCGTCGGGGCAGCAAAGCTTCTCAAAGCCGAAGTATTGTTGGATCGTTGAGGGTTGTAGGAAGACATCATGTCTGTATAGTGGATGTTGGGTATGTGGAAGGAAGGTTCAGTCCGCCTGTGCCACAACTCGACGTTTTGATGCGCAACGACTGCCATTATAGATAAGGGAGCTTTTACCGCTAGGCGGACTGTGGGGTACGAGAACTATATGTCCAAGAACAAGCTGAGATGAGGAGGCGCTTACGCAGGTGGGCAGCTGTGGCTTAGGCCGAAGGCTTGTGGGAATAAGAATGGGAAGCTAATAGAGACAAGAGAAGATACAAGCGCGTGGGAGCTATGTAGTCATGAGATACAGTTGTTGATCGATCTTGTCCGTGGTTGGGGGAGGCTTTGGGGTTTACATATGTATGGCTGGATAGCACACTCGAGCATCCCGTGGAGGGACAAGGGTGGCGATCTGTTGTGGATCAGACTGAAGGATTAGGAACAAGGAGGCACTCGGAATCGAGACCAATACCTGATGCAGCAGGATGAACAGGGTTTGTCGCTCTCGTATGCAGCCAAGTGATGAGAGAGACTGCCAGATGTTGCCCGGCATGAGTGTATTAGTTTAAATTGACCAGGCCTGGCGATACCCCAGCAGGGGAGGAGTGGTCAGTCGTGGATGGGGGGTCACTGCGTGGATCAGGGATGGTATCTAGGGGCGCTAAGACTGAGCTCACAGACAAACTTGGGGCGGGCCGGAGCAGGGAGCTTCGCCCTAGAGATGTGAATTGACAAGTGGTGGCTGCACGGCCGGTCTCAGGTGCAGCACAAAAAGTGTGGGGGTGATTCGATTCGAGACAGACGCGTGAGCCGCATATCATTGGGCGCCATGACTCTGGCGATCGGTGCCAGGATTGCCCAAGGCAATCATTGGCAGAGCTGGAGGTAATAGGAAATCAGCGAAATCCAGAGGCTGGCCGACTGGCACAGACGAAGCCGTCCCGATTGCGCGTCCAGGGAGTCGATATCGAGCATGTAGGATATCAATGTGCTTGCGGGAAGTTGGATCCGCAGGTCGTCAGCGCTCGCGAAGGTTCGCTTAAAGCACCAGTATCCTGGTGAGGATCGTTATGTTGGCTTATCGTGGCTGACCTGGGTGCAACTCATGGTCGCAGTCGACGGAAGGACATGAGGGCCAGTGAGAGCAAACACACGTGGGTGGAAATAGGCGCTATTGTGTCTGGAATGGACAGCGCGGCGGTCGCGGCTTGCTGGCCCATCCCGAAACACTTGCTGGCCTCATTGGGGCAAGCCCAGTACGCCACTGTGGCAGAGGCCCAATTATGAGGCTCACTTTAGGTAATGAGGCGGTCTCCACTCCAAGACGCAGTGGGCGAACGCCCTTTGGTGGCTAGATGCCTCGTATGGAGGCCCCGGGCTGTCATGGGCCGGGGCAAATGCCATTCACCATTTATGCACCCGGCGTGGTGGGTGCGCCTGAGGTGGTGCTGCTGACTTGGGCCCTGTGGATGATCGTGTTGGGCAGCCCCCCGGTGCGTCTTGACCAGAGCAGGCATACCATGTACTCACACCGAAGAAGACGGCGTTGCCATGGACGATGATGTATCTATGTGATCTGATAGCCGGAGTGGGGTGATGGTGGTCACGATAATTGGGGGAGGCATACTATCCTGGGGATTGAGCCAAACGGCCCGTGCGCTCTTTGTGGGGGCTCCCTCCTACGGTTCCACCGCATGCTCATTGGCCCAGCGTGTGGGAAAGTTATATCCAAAAAGTAATATCATTACATACCGGCCGACTGGTTTAGATCTCAATCCGATGAAGCCCTCGCCTGCACCACGCATTGCTCATTCATCCTTGTACCTGGCTGTCTTGCCCGTTCTGGGGCAGCCTGCATGCTCTCGTCAACGCTCCACGCCATCCTCACCACCCTGCCCGCTACTGTGTTTTAACACCCTGTGTTGCGACTCACCACTAGCCAAGTATTGTCGCCGACTTGCATCCCCTGTTCCAGTCCTTCCAGTAGATACCGGTACCACGGACACGAGCCAGCCTCAATCGGAGACGCGCACGCCCAGCTCTTGACCTTCACGCTTCTCCGGAACCAAATGCTCCCCACTCGCAGCCGTCTGTTTGCCCTTACTATCCCTCCTATTCCGGCCTACACTTTTCGTTACCTCCAAAATTAGTTTTCCAAACATGCCTAGCCGCCTCGATTCCATACGGCCCCCTCAACTATCACATTGTACCCACCTAGTATTGTAGAATAGATCATGGCCCTAACAGTAACTCTACCGCGAGTGGCCAGCCGTCATCAAAGACGACCTGCTTTCCAAACTCACACGCTACCCTCCCATTCAGAGGCTACCAGCCCGCCTTGGCCGCATACGTCCTTGCGCCATTCCGATCATCGTGCTTCACTGCTCGGGCCTAGCGATGCCGACCATCTTTTCGCCATAGAAAGCTGACTCGCCTACAGTCCGCTCTCGCCTTCGTCTTGAACCTGAGGTTGCATTATTGGCGAGACCTCCATGACGCTTTACTACATTTTGTACCACTTGCAGCTTCAGCCCCGCGGATCTACGGACTACTTCCGCTAATCTATGCCCTTGATTCAAGCTGTTTAGGGCATGGCGAGCAGACCTTGCAAATGACGCAAGTGGTCCAGAAATGGACTACCTGTCAACCCCAATATGTGGACCTGCAGTAGCCTCAAACAGCTGCAGGGGAATGTCGAAAAAGATCTGAATTGTACTACCCAGGTCTTGAAGGAACTTCATATCGATTAGAAATGGTATACTTATAAAATTGAGAGAGAGTTAGGCTTCAAAATCAGCCACTAATTTAACTTGCTCGCCGGATACGCGCACCTGAAGGATTCGCAAATTTCACTTGAGGCACAGAGATAATCCGACTTCCTAGTGCCAAGTTCAGCTTCTCTTAGATCCATTTCTCCTATTAAGGTTTCAGTTGACTGCATCTACCAGCTTCCCCGCCAGAATCACGCGAACTACGGCACGCGGCAGACGTGGCGACGGCCCTTCTACGGTGACGAACTCGCGTGGAGACACATTCCGCTTCCGCTGACAGGTTACTCAACACTTTGTTTCTAACACAGGCGGCGTTCGCTCAGTCCAAAGTGCCATCAATCGGTACATGTATTCTGCCACCAGCACGAAGATACACCGCTCATTTCTCGCGCAGCCCATTGCGCCAAGTTATGTCAGGCCAAACGAGGTTTAGACCTGAATATGAGGTCAGGGCCTAGAAACCAAACGGAAGCGCCCGAAGAATTGACTGGTGCGTTTCATGACCCATGTTCCCTGCCCCCAGAACCTCAACCACATTTGCACACCGTGTATGGTTGCATGACATTCAGGCGTCCTTCCTCTGGTAGCTAGCAATTTGAAGTTTGCCCGTCCAGCAGTACGAAAATAAATGTTAAACCCTGGTAATCTCTCGTCGAAGCTGAAACTTGCATTCCATTCACAAGCCGTCACCCTGTTCAACAGCCGCATTAGCACCAGCGCCAGCACGAGCCCAGTCACCCATTGCGACATTGAAGATATGTTTACGGAGGAGGGCATAGTCACGCATATGAATATGGGCACAAGGACTGGTGCTTTACTGGAAGCACACCAATCGACTACAACACCACCGAAATTGACATACAACTGTTACAAATGGCCCCCAAGAAACAGGGCCTATATTCACTCTCATTTGCATTTCACTACCGTATTTTCGTCGCAGCTTCCGTTCAAATGCAACGCCTTGAACTAGGTAATGATTTATGGTTTCACGGAGTAGCGTCCCAAGCTTGCCGTCGCAAGGCAGGCATACGTCAGCAGTTTCATGAATCAAAATCTAACGAGATCAGGGTCCCCTCAGATGAGGTCAGGGCTACTAATGTATGTACCCCGTCTTATTTCTTGGGAGATGGCAAGGCTGACCTCTGCCAACGCAAGGGCTTGTCCCATAGACCATTTTGTCAGATCTTCGTGATACTAGGACAAATACCACAAATGGGACATCTCAAGTGGGGTTCAATCGGGATCGGATTCTTTTGGGTACGTTGCCTAATTGAGCGATACCTACAGCATTGAACTCCTGTTAGGTGCGAAGCGTAGTCGGCATTTTAAGTCCACGAGATAGAAGTTGCGGAATTAGTTCCACAGAACATAACCATCAAGATTCCCGGCAGGGTGCCCATGCACTTGACTAATTAATTTACGAACTGTACTGATATGACATAAAGCCGTCGATGCTACAACTAGACTATCTATCCTGCTTTCTTGTTGCACAGCAACCTGGGTACCCAACATGTCGTCAAAGGCGAACGGCTGGTTTTGTATGCTAGTCGTTGATTCGTCTCACTTTTTTAAGCTACTCCTGTATGAGCTACGGGTGCATGGCTAGTCAGAGCCAGCAACCCCACAAGATTCGGTCTCGATCTCTTGTTGACACGTGGATGATTTTCCAAGAACCTGGGTCCTTGATGAAATCGTCATAATCGTCATGATGTGATAGTACACCTCAAACCCGAGGACCGAGCAAAGAGTGGCATGTGTGCGGCTAAGTGAACCAAAGGGACGAAGAAGGGCCGGTCCTCACGTCTGTGTCATTGGGGCTATTGACGCGACGGGCCGATGGTACATGGGTCCAAGTCGCAAAGTTTGGAGACGCAGCTATGGTGCTCGCCTGTGGAACGCTACGCAAAAATAATCATCGCCGGATTTTTCAAACCCGCAAAACAACGGCGATATCAGTGAGCGCCTCGACGATAAAGCGAATATAGATCTGCCGGTTTAATAACTTATTGGTATACAGCCCTTATTGCACACGGCGGCAAATCGGACGGCCCCCCTGCTGCGCTGGTTGCACCCGCAGCATTCCATGCGGTCCCGCAACATATGACAGGTCGTCTTTTCATCTCGACAGTCCCCACCTTACGATATCAGCCATACCTTTCGGGGATGTCCCTTTGTTACGGTGCTCGCTAGAGCATGTACGTGGGCGATCCCAAAACACGTTAGCGGCTTGTCATGTCTGCCCTTCTGAGCGACGTGCATGAGCTGCTGCAAGATGCTGCGGCGGGTAGCCTCATGGGCCTCCTCTAGATCCGAGAAGTGTCTGATTAGCGGGTTGAGGGACAAACTGCTCGCCGACATATCTGATACCCGCCACTCAAGTTTTGAAGAGCTTGTTGAGTTGCGGCTCGCAACTCATCGGTAGCCCAGTCACAGTGAAAGAGAAGACTAACACATCTTTAGCAGCCAAGACATTGCAATTGGCAATATGTCAAAAAAAAAAAAAAAACACGTCACGGCAACTCTGCGTACATGTCACTTGTCACTTGTCACTTTTCTATTTCTTCCTGGCCTGGAGATCCGTCGGGTTGCATCCGATCTGCGCCTCTTCCGCCATGTGTAACCCACAACACCGCACCACCCATCCCATCCCGAGAATCACCACTTGATGTAGTAGCCATATATCTCGCTCGATTCGCCATAACTGATTCGTCATAACCGATTCGCCACAGAATGCCAACCCTCGATCCGTCACACCACCACACGGTCCAGGATCTGGACCTCGGCCTCGATCTTACGCCCACCCGGATGATCCCACTCATCTTGCATCTTAGCTCGTATATCGTCATCTGCTTTTCAGATTATGCACGAGGCTCTGAAAACGGTATTAGCGTTCCACGACCCTCGAGGTAGCAGGGCACATGGGATCTCCAATGAGATACCAGGATGCCGAAAAAGCCATCACTAGCGTGTAGTTGGGGGAAATGCAGGATGAACAAGGTCATGGTTCAAGGCTTTAGGGTCGCGAACTCCGTAGTCCGAGATCCGGCTGAAGTATGAAGTATAACATTTAAGATGAGGTAACATGTGGAACGAGCAGGGGAAGTGACAAATATTGAGCGAGGGTGATGATAGAGAGTATCGTGTCTGACCTTGAGGTACCGATGGCCAAAGGCATAGTGGTTGTCAACATACTCAGCACATTATACCCCTTATTTTGGTGGCTAGATGTGGCGAAACTTCGCACTGGGACACCACTTAATAGGGGCGCTCAGGTGAAACTCCGTGTGCGCCTCACTCTCTCAAGACAATGAGGCAACTCGAACAGGTGGGCACTGCCTTGATCCAGCTCTCGCTCCTGCCAGTACACCGATATCTTGAGCCCCCACCTCAAGACAAAGCATCAAGGCATATCCCAGTCAAACTGTATAGGACATTTGGTGAGGGACAAGGACATCAGCTTCGGTATTTCCGCGGCAGCAATCATATTGATGAAAGCCGCACCACTATCATCGCTACCAGCTCGACAAGACAAATACTTCTACGCGAATCTTGACAACAGGGTACACCCCTTCACCTCGCCTCTGCCGACTCCAGACGGCATCATCGGTATAGATCTAGTCGGGAAGCCTCAAACTTCTGCAATCCCTGTGCTGTCCGCGTTTCAAACAAACCGGTTCAGACGTTCAGACCCCGGTGTAACCAGCTCACGGGATCGTGGAAAAGCAATTACAAATGAAAAAGAAGGTGCACGAAGCAACAACGCTGCCATGTTGAATATGTCAGTTGAGAGCAAGCTGATAGATCAAGGAGCCTGAAACGTGGGTCTGATACATGGGTCTTGAAAAGACGCATGTTGAGCTCTGGTAGACGCATCTATGGGCAAGCATGTGTTTGCTTCAACCCGGTGAGAACCATCTTAGCATGATATAGCGGAGAAATAATGCTGGATGCACTGACGTTCGTTGAAGAGTAATTGTGATTCGAAACATGCTTTGACCCGAAATTTTTAGAGCTGGATGAACAAGAAGCGGTGAGCGTGACACAACTGGCAACGGTTTACATCCTAAAGGAGCCCGACCACACTCAGTAATGTCAAGCAAAGAGAAATGTGTAACCACAGGTAGCAGAACGTAGTAAAACCTTTCACCTTGTTCAAACGGTTCGAATAATGCAAACCAAGTCTTGCAGTCTCCCCTTGGGCATGGCTATGCCGCCTCTCCGTAATTCACATTGGAAGTCTTGGATCAATAGACAAGCTAGGTGAGCGGATTCAAGACATGCAAATCCATAAGGTAGAAGTGGAGAAACCCACTAAAACGCGGCATAGAATACATATGCGTTTCGAGCCTTTGTAACATTTTCAAATATGCTCCTTATCGCTATCGCTTTCGTATTATTTGATCCTCAACAACAAGCCAGAAACTCGAACTACTTGTCTTGTAACCTGTCTCCAAACAGTGGACATTACAAACGGCTATGCCCTTGTCCGAGTCCTCAGTCAACTCGGAACCGAGTCTCTTGGTATGACACTGGGTTTTGTCCAAGTTCAACTACACGGACATTGCCCGAGTGTTCTCAACCTAAAAGTAGGCCGTTTGGGCACCCGATTATCATGCTTTCGAGCGTGTTTCGTCGGGCACAGTGATCCACCAAAGCACTTGTACATCCCAATGAGGGAGGTGCTTGAGTTTATCCCAAGCACCACCTGTTAGTCAGCGATGTGACGATAACTAAGCAACATGGGACCAAACTCAATCCTACGGCCATGGAAAGGCGCTTCCCATCCACTGCACTGCTCCTCCCCTCCAGTCCACAGACCATCTTCTCCTGCCCTCATCTGATCCACTTTCCTTCGCACCCATAACCTTGCTGCTGTCGCTCGTTGAATACCTCCCGGATCCATAACCACCTCCCCGCTAACACCCTTGTCCAGCTGACCAAACCTTCCACCACCATCACCACCACCACCACTAACACTGCCATCATCCCTATCACCCGACTCAGGGTCCATCCGCCACACACACACACACACATACACTCCCCCTTCCCCGCCGCCCTACAACACCTGTGTCCAGACCGCGCGGCCCCTACCACAAAATGGAAATGGAAGATCCACGGTATGACTCGCCTCATCAAGGTAATGAATCCTCCTGAAACCTAAAACCCGAGCATGAGAGTAAAACAATTCCTCAGGCCCGTCAAAATGACTAGGTAGATCGGTAGGCAGGAGCCTGTGCTCGCCTCAGGTACACGTACGCACGCATCTGTGTGCAAGGCGGAAGAGGAGGGGCACGTGCATGTGGTGGTGGCGGTTGGCAGGACGGGAGTGGGCATTGATGAGGCATCCTTGTTAAGCTGAAGGTATTTGCTTTGTTTATGCGACGGAGAAATTTTGTGCATGGGGCTGGGGTTGGGACGGGTGCTTGCTTGCGAGGGGAAAACGGTGGGCACGCGAGTACGAGAACGAGTGCGACTGGGGACATCGTTGATGACTTGTTGATGGGGATGCGACATTGATGGGTGAGCAATGTGGTGAGGATGTGAATGTGACGTGTAGCTTGTTGGAGGAGGGTGGTGCCTGAAACACGAACGAGGCATCGAGCATGACGGTCGAGGATAGCGGGTTCAATATGAGAAACGGGCATTGGAATGAAAAACTATTTGAGATATTTGAGGGGGTGCAACGGTCATAAAGCTCGTTCACTACAAAACGAGAGAAACCTTATCGTCGAGAAAGAACTCCAGTTGCCATTAAAAAAAAACTGCTTTACCCTGACATGAACAGATCTTCGTGTAATATCGTGGGTCTCCAAAGACAATTGATCCTGTTCAAAACAGGGCATATCTTTTGTCGGTGGTGACTGCGTCGCACGATGCACGTGGCTAGGCTGACCGTAACTGCTAGATGTTGCCAGGGAGGCATGTTCTCATGCCCGAAGCGATTAGGTACTCGGTGTAAGCATATGAGTATTCAGGGAGTCCGATATGAGAATGACAAGAGGGTTCTTGCCAACTCAACATACAAGGCCATATCAATAACTGCTGGAGACTTTGGTTCTCAAAAACTACTCTATGGTCCAGGGTATCTATCGAACCTGCATCCAAGTCAGCTTAGTGATATCGATACCTAAAATACGGTAGGAAATGGCGATTGTGCTGTAATGCACCCCACGAGGTATGATGAGTAGCCAATGATCGCGTCAAGCGTCCACCACGATGATGCGTGGGGGTGTCGTGGGGTGACTTGCGCCAAGTCCCCCACATCACACTGCAACAAGCCGAGCCTCCAATAAAACATCAAGTCTTGTGGGAAGTCGAGATGTCACTGTGGACCGCTCCTTGGAGAAAGAGTAGGGGTGGGACGAAAACGTAAACATAAAATTACTCACCTCCAGATACGGGCGCGCATGTCGCCGCTACCCGTGGCGAAAACACCCCCAGTTGGGCTGGGAGCTACGGAAATGACTATGAGATGTTAGCTTGGAACCGCGGAGGTGATGAATGACAGCGCAGTGCGTACCAGAATTCTTGTGGCCTTGCAACATAAGCTGCGCAATACCCGTGTGGGGATCCCAGAATTGAACACCGCGATCCTTAGAGCCACTGAGCACCCAATCGCCATGTGGGGTGAGAGCAACGCTGAGCACGAAGTCCTGTAACACAACGTTAGCGCTTGCGAGATAGGGGCGGTTTGGAGTAACATGCCTTGTGGCCTTCAAAGGTGCGCACACACTTGCCGGTGGGAGCATGGGCAGGCAGAAAACGATTGGAGGTAGACAACTCCCACATCTTGATCGTCTTGTCAAGACTGCCGCTGACTAGGCGGTCGCCGGACGGGGCGAATGCCACACTATAGACACTGTCCTTGTGCCCTTGTTCACCTTCGAGGCGGACAATGAGCTGGCCGCTCTGAATATCCCAAACACGTACACTCTTGTCGAGAGAGCCAGCTGCAACAAATCGGTTGTCCGGAGAAATAGCGACAGTAGTGACACCGTCCTCGATGGAGAAGTTTGCAACTTGCTCATTTCTCTCTAGGTCCCAGAGACGGACGCTGCGGTCACCACTGCCCGATGCTATCGTCTTTCCGTTCCTGGCAAAGTCCAGAGAATAAATATCTTGCTCGTGGCCGGTGAATTGATGCTTGATCTGGCGGCTGGCAATATCCCAGACCTAAAAGAGGTTAATCACAATTCTATGTTTGCTCGCAAGTGGTGTCGACTTACTCGAATAACCTTATCTTCAGCACCGGTCGCAAGATATGCGCCGTTGGGGCTGAAGCAAACACTCCTTATGTACAAGTCGCCATCTTCTGGCAGGCTGCCATCTTGGAGGTGCGCAACCGGATTTCCGGATTCAACGTCAAAAATTTGCGCAGAGCGATTGCAGCCAGTAGCCACATAGCGGCCATCCAAACTGAATCGTACACAGCAAACCACACTCTGATGTGGCAAGTTATGGATCAGGTCGACATCCAAAACACGCCTAGTACGTGGATTGAAGACAGCAAACCAGTCAGCTCCTTCCTTCTTGAAGTTCTCTGGCAGCTGCTCAATGTCCAGGTCGGCCAAAACATTGCTCTGGGCCAACGAGATGTGGTTCTGTTGGGCAATCAAGGCATTCTGCTGATGAAGTGGGGGAGGGGTAGGGCGGGGAACCTGGGGCGATCCAGGATAGGGAGCAGGGTTATTCTGCTGGGGAGTGGCAGGGGCAGGTCCTCCAGGAGGACCACGCGGGCCCGGGCGCTTTCCACCAGGCGATGCGGTAGGTGGTGGGGGCTGACCATAGCCTGGAATGCGTAAGCAATGAATTGAACAAGGTAGAAATGCAGTCTTCAATATGTTGTAGTCTTGGGGCAAGAGTGTGTGAGACTAACCATTCACCGCAGGAGGCTGGTAACCACCAAAATGCTGCGGCGGGCCAGGCGCAGGATTGAGCCCTGGCGGTCCTTGGGGCAGGTGTGCTGGTACACCCTGGGGCTGTTGGGGCTCCTGAGGAGGAGGCGCCAGACCAGGACCGCCTGGGCCGCCACCAGCCATTATGCCGCCAAAGAGGTTACTAGGCCCATGACCGATCTGGGGCGGTTGCGGCTGGGAGGAGCCGTGGTGCGAGTTCTGGCTAGGCCCGCCACGGGCCTCGAGTTCGCGCTCGAGTTGTGTGATCCTGTCTTCGTATCTGGGGTGCTGTCAGCTGATGCTGGGAGCAAACGGCGAGGAGCGAACGCACTTTGCTTTCATCTGGTTGTGCTGCTGCTCTAGCGCGTAAACCTTGCCGCGAATCATTTCAATTTCTTGGATATGGCGGGTAACTGTTGATGGTGGTCGTGTTAGCGGCGGCTGGATCGAGGGCAGGCGCGGTGCTTACTCTGGCCTTCATAGTCGACGCTGCGCTGGGACTCCGTCTCGAACTCGGTCCTGATGTTGTCGAGGAGCTCGTTTAGGCGCTGCGAAGGGCCGCCTTGGGGGCCGCCCATGACGCGGGGTGGCGGGTAGCCGTGATTCATGGCAGTGGATTACGCGCGATCACAGCGGAGACGTCGGATGGGGATTGCGACGGCGGTGTTGAGGGTTGGCGGGTGCAGACGCGCGAGGCTGGCAAGGCTAGATGCAAGGACACGACTGTGCAGGCGTGCAGGGCGCAGGAGGCAGAGGCAAAGCCGGCCCGGGTGTGGGCGCGACAGAGGCCGGATGGAAGGCTGGCGGGGGGTGGGTGCGGAGATGCGGTGGGCGTGGAGGGAGTGGATGGGGTGCGGTGAGGTTGGAGAACGCGAGGTTTGAGCGGGCGAAGAGAGATGGGTGGGTCGCATGCATGGCGCCTGCGTCCGTGCCCCGGTGCTTGGCCGCCTGGCCGTCGAACAGTGGACTTGGCAGCGTAGCACTACGACGGAGGGCCAGTCACCAAACATGCAGGTGATGCTATTGGTGCACACACATGTCCAAACACGCGTTTTCTGTCGTCTGGCCTGGCGGGCGCGGCAACCATGGTTTGCTGGATGCCAGCCTTGGGCCATGGCAGACCCTGGATCGGGCTGCTTCTCGGTTAGCCGAAGAGGCCTAGCACTGCCGCTGCCGTCGCTTGATACCGAGTGTTCCTACAATAGATGGCATGCCACGGCACGTGTCTGCCCACACCACCACCACCAACATCACCGCCTCGTTCATCCGCCGAACACCATCTTCGAAAATCCACAACCGCCAGTTCGGGCCTCGAGTGGCACTGGTGCTTGACACCATCGCGCTTTCCAAATCTGCACCGTGCCGTCACCTCCTTCCTCCATTGACCCACGCCAAGCATTGAACCACACGGACGAACATGTCGTGTGGCCGGCAACACTCACTGCTCCGAGTCTCCCGTCACGGTGATGGCACAAGCCATCCCCCGTCCAGTCACGGCATCGTGCACACACGGACAGAAAACTCGTTCACGCCAAACGACCACACCTACGGCCAACCCCGGCGCCTCAATCATCGAGTACTGGGTCACAACATACCGTCACTGCCTGCAATCGCCATGGGCTCGATTCACCGCATCAACAAACATTCCGCTAGCGCCCTCCTGTGTGAATCTCTGGCCATACCATAAAACCCTCCCCTTGCTGATGAGCGTTCCTTGATCTTCTCCCATGATCCACATTTGCTTTTACGCTCCAGTTGTAACATCACTACTCATTAGCATCCTACCACATCAGCTATGTCTTCCCCAGCCCCTGGCAAAGCCGTCCTACAACCAAGGCGCCCATCAGTGAAGCGCAGGAAGACTCGGGAGTCTTTTAGCGCCAAAACCTCTATTCGGGAGGTTCAACGCCAGAGTGGGAGGGAGGGTGCAAGCCTACAGGTTGGTCACATAATCAATACTCACGGCGCTTCAAAACTAATCCTTGTTAGGTCATTTATCTGGGCATTGCTATCACTGAGAACGAGCAGAAGCCAAATGAACTCGTCGTTGGTATCACAGCGCACGATGGAACGTACTCCATCGACTACGCCGTTTTTTACTATCAGATGAAGAATGCAGTTCACCCCGATGATTTGAACCCATCTTCTGGAGAGGGTTCAAGGAGCGAAACACCCTCGACTGACACATCATCCGGATCTCAAGCATCTAGTCTTGACAATAGCCTGGTAGACTTCGTTACCATAGAGGTCGATAAGTATCGTGAGCAGCATTACTACAAGGTCGCTGGTGGAGCCATAACTGAGCAAGCCGCCCAACTTTGCCCCGAACTTCCTAGTGTCTTGTGGCACAAGCTTGACATCGTTTGCTTTGTCTTCCCGCCTTTCGCCAACGAACCCGGTCATGACGCCACTGAGGCAACCGAGTTCAAGGTGGATGAAGAGTCTGACTCTGTGGTCAGGAAAGCTATCGAGTAAATTTTACTCTTATCTTTTTCTAGATGGCCTAGCTAAATACAACTAGGAAATTCGGACCAAGCAATCTGCCGCGCCTCATGGTCAAGTATCGCAACAGAGTCGGTGTTGACGTTGATAACAAGGCTCATATTGCCATTATAGATGACTATCGGGACACTGTACATCCGAACACATGGAAGGCGACAATGTACTTTGCGAACTCACTGAAGCACAACAAGACCAGGATTGCCTTTTTCAGCAGTACCCCTCAAGGTGGAGGTGTGGCATTGATGAGGCACGCACTCATTCGATTTCTTCGTCTTGTCGGCGTGGACTGTGAATGGTAAATCTTCAATTTATGCTCATGGAGGCATTATAAGCTGATTGACCTACAGGTATGTCCCTCGTCCTAAGCCAGACGTGTTCCGTATCACCAAGAACAACCACAACATCCTTCAAGGCGTAGACAAGACTGGCAAGAGGTTAGACGCCGAGTCCATCCATGTGCTGGACGATTGGTGCGAGTCGAATGCCAAACGCTACTGGACGACCAAGGGTGGACCACTTGCTGCTCGCTCTACCGGTGGTGCGGATGTCATTATCATTGACGACCCACAGATGCCCAAACTTGTGGACATTGCAAAACTAAACGACCCTGATCGCCCCGTCATATTTCGAAGTCATATTCAAGTTCGTGCGGACCTAGCCAACCAAGAAGGTACCCCAACCGCAGGAGTATGGGACTGGGTCTGGTCACACGTGCACAAGTGCGACGTCTTCGTCAGCCATCCTGTCCCAGATTTTGTCCCCAAGAACGTAACGCCCAAAAAGGTCGGCTACTTGCCCGCCACCACGGACTGGCTCGATGGCCTAAATAAACACATGTCCGACTGGGACCTTCAATACTATATGCACGAATTCTTTGTCGATATCCTCAAACGCCAAGAAGCCTTCCGCTTCGAATTTGCTGACAAGGGACGCGAATATATAGTCCAAATTGCACGTTTCGACCCTGCCAAAGGTATTCCCGACGTCCTCGCCGCATATGCTTGCCTCCGCCGCGAATACATGTCTGGCCTGCACCCGTCCAAAACCCCCCAGCTCGTCATCGCCGGCCACGGCGCTATTGACGACCCAGACGCAACCCCCATTTACGACCAAACAATGGCACTTATTAAAGAATTCTACCCGGAACTCGAACGTGATATCATCGTCATGCGCGTCGGCCCCACAGACCAAATCCTAAACGCCCTCATGCACAACGCACATGTAGCACTCCAACTCTCCACGCGCGAGGGCTTTGAAGTAAAAGTCAGTGAAGCACTACACCACGGCGTGCCCGTCATTGCCACCAAGCGCGGCGGAATCCCACTTCAGGTTCACCATATGCGCTCGGGCTACCTAGTCGAAGCTGGTGACACCGCGTCCGTTGCGCGCCACCTCTTCCACCTTTTCTCAGACAAGGTCGCCTGGAGGGACATGTCGGACTTTGCAGCGAACAGCGTCAGCGACGAGGTTAGTACCGTGGGCAATGCGCTGAGCTGGCTGTATCTTGCGGATACGCTGGCGAGGGGTGAAGCAGTGGAGCCGAACAGTCGGTGGATCAACGATATGGCGAGGAAGGAGGCGGCCGTGCGGTATGAGCCGCGAGATAGGGAGGTGAGGTTGCCGCGCTCGAGCAAGTTGGATCTTAGCGGTGTGGAGAAGTAGAGTGGGAGACTTGTGATGGAGGGGGAAAAAGTCGTTTTGAAAGGGAGGTGGGAGTGATGATGGCTCTTGTTCGTCTTTTGTTGGCTCACTTGTATATATCCAATTTGCGACTTTTTTTTTTAACCTCTATTATGGTATGAATCCCTGAATATTGTCACGCTTAGGTCGTTGTTTGCGTTCTAAGACATGTTGATGTTACCGTTTCCCTTCGATCTACCCCCACCAAACAAAGCAAAAGCCCATGCAAGACGACACAAATTTCATCATTCCAAACCAGAAGCCACTCGCAATCTTTTCTTCCACTAAATAAGTAATCAGTGTCTATGCTCTGAGTTACAAAATCACAAAAGGAAAGAGACGAAGTGCAAAACGCAAGCAATGAGTGAAACATCGGAAGGTGCTCGTGAAGCCTGAGGTGCGTATAGTCCTGTATTGCCAGAGCCGTTGAGCTGCACTGGCACATGTTGCTGCCATTACTTTTTCGTCCCTTTTTCATCTCACCCTCTTTCCCCTCATCCGCGGGCCGCTTATGTACGACACCCCTGCGAACCCTTGATATGATGGTATCCTGACTGTCCCATTTCAACCTGCGCCGAAAATCATAAATGATCACGAGATCCCATGGCCCAAACGCCTCGCGCTAAATACCGCATCAGATTAAGGAAAGGCTAAGTAGTAATGAAGACGCCAACTCCTTGAGCGTGAATCATGCTAGCCGGAGTTCGCATCGCCGTTTTGGCGTGATTTTCCTAGGGGGTTGCCAAGCAGTAACTGGCTCTACCCTGCAAAATCATGCAAGTGTTAGCGGAGTAATAGTATTCGTACACGAGAAAAAGTACAGATAATCGGTCAACATGAAAATCAAGGAGAAGAGTCAAGGTATGTGGGATACTGTAATGTCCCTTGTCCAGAATAAGAAAGTCGTGAGTTGGGCGGCAGCGGTCTATAGGAGCTATACCCCGAGCGATCAGGTGGGGTTGACGGTGGACGAGAGAAGTCCGACCGGGAGCTTGATTGCATATTGTTGTATGTAGGTGGCAACGGGCGAACGGACTGCGAGAGTGGGGGTAATTGACACCGACGAGGTGGCTCTGGGAGGCTGTTGGGGGTATGGTACGCTACCTTCTTAGCTGGCCTCACAGGCTCATCATCGTCGCTCAGTGTCAAGTCAACTACTTCTGACGGCCGCTTGTTGCTTGACCGAGGAGCAGTCGATGTTTCGCGGGACGGTAATGGCGGCGTGCTCAATGATACAGGGGTTGGCGCAGCTTCATTCTTGATAGCCGAGACACGGTCACGGTAGTCTGATATCTCGACGAGCTCGTCGTCGCTTTCACCATGGGCCGCATAGCCGTTCCTCCTTGGCGGTGAAGGGTCTTTTTCGGTTGACCACTCGCCATTTGGCTGAATAGTAACCTGATCTGCGTTGCGGACTTTGCTTAGTATGTCTTCGACGTACTCGTCGACAGCGAGTCCTTCGTATGATATTGTCTTGTTGCATATTGGGCAGGTCCATGTAGGTGCTTGTTCCTGGAGCTGTAGAAACGAGTCGGCATCGAAGCACTGGTTGTGCGTACATATTGTGGATCTGCAGGGCGTGTTGATTTTCAAGGTGGATATTGGATCCTTCAAAGACATGACACTGGATCCAACCTCTATGTCAGGGTCGTTGGCTTTTTTCATCATCTCATTTAGCACAGACTGTCGGGTTATGACGTTGCGCTGCTTGATCTGTCGTGTCAGTTCCTCTACAGTGAACTTCTTCACCATGTAAATGAACAAATTGTACTTCTATGATGATTCAGTCAGTATGGAGTATTATGGGCTGGATTTCCGACGGGGAAAGAAAAACCTCTGGTGGCCTACTTGCCTTCTGGGTCAGGGCATAGGTGATTACGAGGGCGTTGCGGTAGTTGGCGGGACTCAGGCGGACCTGATTGGTTATGTCTGCGGGCCGCGTGGAGCCTGGTTTGCTCTTGAGACCCTTATAATTTGCCTTGACTTCATCGTTGTTAATGCGTACTTCAATCTGCGAGGGGAAGGCGATGTCAAGGCGAATGTAGTTGGTCAAAGGCTGTTCCGAGGCGCCAAAGAGCATCAGTCGCAACGTAGGGTCTTCCTTCATGCGGGACGTTATGTTTTCAGGGAGGATAAGATTTCTGTTGCAATTCTGCCGGTGGCTTGGTGAAGCTAGAAATAGTTAGTTTGCGCGTGGTGGCACTCTGCAAGGGGACGCACCTTCCAAAGAAATATTGTTCATGACAAGCTCGCGAATTTCGAAAAAGGGGCTGGGCCTGAAGAAGTACTGCGGCGGCCCTGGTGACAGTCAGTTGTTCAGCAGAGGCAAGAGTGGAGGATGCGAAGGGCGTACTGGGGGCCATTTGTTGCTGCTGATATGGAGTATACGAAGACGCGGACGGATAGTCGCTTGGCCTGCCGTAGCCGTTGGTAGTGGAGCTGGGCGGGGGAGCATATGAAGGAGCCACAGGGCTGCTGCTGACTGCGGTGGGCAGGGAAGGCGCCTGGCCGTGATGCTGGACGCGATACTGGAGGCGGCGCAAAGCCTCGGTGTCATTTTTGTACACGGCATTGGTGATGACTGGTGAGGGTGAGGTCAGTACTGGGCGCGGCGAGGACGAGCCTCACGAGCCCGGGTTGGCACATACATGCGACCACGCGTGTTTGCAGCGCGGCCTTGTTCCCCGACTGCGACATACCCTCCTCCTTGCAGATCCTTTTGAGGTCATTGTTGATGAGGGTGCGAGAGCGCTCGGTGATGGTGGCAGCCATCTGCTGCAGGCTGGACGACGTCATGGCCGGCCGCGGCTGAGGCTCTGGATACGGGTGGTGGTGGTGGTGGAGGTGGTGGTGGCGGCGGCCGGGGCGACGTGAGGGCAGGGAGCGCTACCTGGAGAAGGCGGCCGAGGCGAGCATGGACGCAGAGAGCGAGGGCGAGGGTGAAGGCAGGTCTGGCCGTGGCGGCCGTGGAGAGGCAGTCGCTTCCCAAAACTCGAGCGCAGCCAATGTGCGGGTGGCACACACAAACCGGGCCAACCGTCGTCTCTCGCTGTGCAACGCAGCCCGCAAGATGGGGATGAGGAAGAAGAAACTGGCGGCTCGCGCGGCGAGGCAGCTTCACCTGGATCTGGTCGTCGGTGGTCGCAAGTCAGCGTCGCTGCACTGACTAACCTGGTAGGTCGTCAACAGCCCGGGCCTGATGGATATCGCCCCAACGCCACCCAAATTTAATTCCGCCCAACCTTTCCCCCTCCACACCGCACCACACAGCAGCACAATAACTCACCGCAATGGCAAAGAGCGCACGCGCAAGCAGCAAAAAGGCTAACCGCACCAAACTGCGCGCACGAGTCTTTGGCCCCGCCGACAAAGCTCGTGCTGATCGCATCCACGCAAAGCTCCTCGAGACCATCCAGCAATCAAAGCCGGAAAAAACCGAAATGGACACCGAGGACCGTAAGTTTCTTCGTCATCACCATCATCACCACGCACTGGCTAATATTCAACAGCAACCACCACCGACACAGCCAAAGAGGACCATTTCCCAAAAGGTTCGTCTTTACTCACCGCCTCCGTCCCTCGCTGCCTGTCCAGCTCCCCCGCCTCAAAGCCCGACCCTGCCCGTGACAGCCTCGAGATGCAGAACCTCTGCTTCTGCCTCGGCCTATGCTCTGATGTCGTCGGCTTCGACGACGCAGGAGACCTCACACTCGCCTTTGACCCGCTTCCTCCACACTGGTTGGGTGAGAATCAAGGGCTAACTGTCAAATCATAGACATGGATGTTGATGGCGCCGCTGCCAAAGTCGCAAAGAAGTCTTCCACCAGGGAGAAGAGCCAATCGCGGAAGCAGCTTCGTCGGAAGCCCCAGAACAAAATCACCTTCCCTACCTCCCGCGGCAAGGGCGCCTTGAAGCCGTTTACTGGTGGCAAGGTCAACAAGCGTCGATGATCCACGACTTGCATATAATAAGGCGTTATTGGGGTTTAGCATTGCAAGGCGTTGGGTTGATATTTGTCAAGACGTGGCACTTAAGCCACCATGATACCACATCCTGTTGGCATGTTTCTTCATATAGCAAATTTATGACGATACGCTCGTCGGTTTTATATCCATGTTATCTTGCGACCTCACCTCGATGACGAACCAAAATTGACGACACCTGATAGAGAGGTACCGCCCCAGTTATCTGCAAAAAGCCAAGACCTAGAGGACAAAAATATTGGTTTTGGCAAGCGAAGTTTCTCACGATATATGGGTTCAGTTAAGATAGAGAGAGTTTTGATGTACTCGAAGCGCATTACAAGTATTCGTCATGTAGCTTCTAATGAATTAGCGAATAATAGAAAGTTGTAGCTAAAATAAAAGCCATGTGAAAATATTTATTACTGCTAAATCAGACCCAGTATGGTCTACGTATCTTTTCTTACCATGATTTATCTCTTTATTTTTTATTTTTTATATATTTTTTTCACTTCTCGTTTCTTCAAAGTTACTCATGTTTGCTTACGTTGCCAAAACTTCAAAACAACCGCAACCTATTCGGGTAAACCTTCGCACTAATTTCTAGGTGAGCTACACGCCGGAACGGACAGAAGTGCCACCCACGGTTCCCCACGACAAAGAATGTCTAGCGCTTCATCACAAATTAGCTCCTAGCGCTACACAATTGAAGCTCCTCACTGTCTCCGATTTTACATAATCTGAAGGCAACAGCATGCCAGACCGATCGCAACGGTTGAACTAGCATAGCACGATTCACAAAAATACTAGGAACGAGTTCCAGGTAAACCAATTTTCTAAGTACGACTCTACGAAATCCTCTTAATCTCAGCGCAAAAAATCTAAAAACACATCAAATAATACCAATTAGACATTACAACTGCAGATGACCACTCGCGACACCGTTGTTTTCTTTTCGCTTGACTACAGCTTACACACCACAGGGCCCGAGAGCAAGGTTGACTTGTAGACCGACGCCGTTGCCAGCTGCAGCGGTGACAGTCGTCGCCGGGCATGTTTGCCCAGCCTGCAGATTGTTCAAAGCGTAAACGGTGCAAGAACCTAAAGCAGCACCAGCAAGACCGAGAGTGTAAGCTACGCAGCCACTGTTTTGCGCGCAGATTTGGCAGCACTGCGCTTGGTTAAGCGTTCCTGTGGCTACAAGGATGTTGGTGTTGGCGACAGTGATGGTGTTGGCGCCGACCTGTCTCACTGTAGCACCAGTACAGCTGAAGGGAGTGCCCGAGGGAGTAGCGGAGCTGCTGGTGCTGGATACAGTGCTGGAAATGGCGCTGGTTACTGTTGATGATGGAGTCGACGTGGCGGTTGAAGTGTCGGTTGAAGTGTCGGTTGAAGTAGCGGTTGAAGTCGCGGTGGAAGTAGCTGTTGAAGTCCAATACCACGGATTCTTGGGCCACGGCCCGTTTGGCTTGGGCTTGGGGTGGAAAGACTCGGGCTCGCGGTGGCCATGTCCCGCAGTAGAAGTGCAGCATCTGTTCGAGAAGTAGAGAGATTCAACTTCATCCTCGGATGCCAACGAGAGGTTGATCCTAGGCACTATCAGCAAGCCTTATCCGGAGTGAAGGGTCAAAAGAACATACGACTTCTCGGCATAAAGACGGCAGGTTCCCTCACCAACGGCAAACGTCTCACAGTTGCTGTCTGCCGCACACAGCTCGCCACAGGCTCCCATAGTCTGCACCTTGCTCTTTACTGATACAGCATATGGGACATAGGAATCATCATGGGATCCCCGGACATTGCATGCTGAAGAGGGGCAGACATCTCTCTTGTCCTCAGACGAAAAGGGAGAGGCATTGGCAAGAGCGCCAAGCAACATGAAGAGAGTCAGCTTCATCTTGAGTGAGACGAGGTGGTTTGGGAGGGTTTCAGAGTTGGATGAAGAATGGGTTGGAGGTACAAATTTGGGGTTCGAAGGTGATTTTTTAAGTCTCTGTGCGCCACGTTACGGGTCTCCTTCAAGATGCTCAACTTCCGTGCTCGTGGGTGGTAATCTTCGGGTTAGGGTCAACCACTGAAACTCCAACGCCTAACGACATCTACCCCGCAGCGTGTTAACGGTCGAGCCATTCGTCCTGCATATCTTACGTTGTTTCAAAGACTGATTGACGGGAAAGGAGGAGGAGGCGCGCCCGAAGGTATGCATTGAGAAGCTAGCGCAACAGCGGAGAATCATATTGACTGTACCTTATCTCACGATCCGATGGGAGTGCCGGTGCATGCAAAATTACAAATTCGATAGTGAATAATGAGTAATAAAAGATTGACGAATGGTGTTCAAGTCTTCCTCAGTCCCTGTGCGTTCGTTCCTTCAGTTGCACCAATGGCCCCTTCCGGTCCGATACAAAGATGTCGTAGGTTTGATACTGGTCCTCCCTTTGACGTAGCCATTCGTCCTGTGGATTTCCACCACCAAGGTTGCTGCTGGGGTCTTTCTGGACCTCAAATCTCCATATCAGCTTCGTCATCACCAGTCGCATTTCCAACCACGCCATGTTTTTGCCGACGCATCCCCGCGATCCGGTAGAGAAAGCACAGAATGCGCTCTCGGCCAGAGCCACGCTTTCTTCCGTTGAAGATCCCTCACCTACAATCCATCTTCCCGGACGAAACTTGTATGGCTCGGGATAGTAATCTGCGTTGTAATGCATTGCCCAGAACGCAGTCCGAACCACAGAGCCCTTCGGGTAGTACTTTCCATCAATTTTCGCACCTCCCACAAGGACTTCTCGGCTTGGGTCGGCCCCAACTGGAGGCGCCATACGCATGCCTTCGTGTAAGAATGCGGTAAGATATTGACAGGATTGGAGCTTAGGTCCTGCAGCGATATCATCATAACTCGAAAAGGTTGCTGTAATCTCCTTGGCTAACCTGTCTTGGACGTCATGATCGCGACTGAGATAAAAGAGTAAAGCTGAGATAACAGTTGCCGTCGTGTCGGATCCGGCAATCGTCAATAACTCGCATTCAGCGTTGAGTTCCGGTAGAGAATAGCCTCTACCTGTCTCTGGATCCTTAGCTTCCCACAACCAATGGTAGAAATCCTTCCGCAGTTCGGAGTCTGCTTTCCCCTTCAATTCCATTTGTTTTTTTGCACGGTTCTCTTGACAGTTGGAGACAAACCTATCCCATTCCTTGATCGCAGGTGGGATCGTCAGTGCCAGTATCGCGTCAAGACCTCGAGGTCTGAGCCAAACCCAGAGAGAAACCCATGGCGAACATGACATCTTATGAATTAGATTAGTATTGATGGAATATTAACATCAGGTGCCACTTACAGGATGTGTGATTTCCATAAACTGAACCATCATCTTGATGATGTATCGAAGATTGCTTTCTGGCTCTTTCATATCAAAGCACTTTCCAAAGCAGAGATCTCCCAGAATATCAAATACCAGATACGTGACGTGATCTGCCATTTCGATTGATTCAGTCCATTCATGGCCCTCCTTCTTCTGTTGGCTAAGCAGATCGAGCCAGCGGTCGACATTATTGTGAATAAAGGGCTCGGCACCACGTAAAGCAGCCTCTGAAAAAGCATAATTCAAAACTCGTCGCTTTTGTGCGTGGATCTCGACTGAAGTAGTGTTCCAAGTGTTGATTGAATCTACAGTACGAGGCCACACATCATACGCCTCACTCTTCTTGACATTTCCTCGAGGACCGTAGATCTCTCGGTACGCAGTTGGGGTATTGATACAAACGCTGTTAGGGCTAGTTCGATATTCAGGCCCTAAATAGGTCAATATCTTGATTGGAACTTCGTCTAGGTAGCTAGGTAGTGATTGAAATGACTAACCATATTTGTCTTGCAAGCTAAGCAACCACAAATGCCTATTTTGATTCTTCGTATGATACCAAGATGGGAAGGTTGAGATTTTAGCCCAAAAAGGTCCTGGTAATTTGGCCAACGGATGGAAGTATAACCTATATATCACGGTGCCTATGATGTACGACAGAAAAAGCGATGAGCCAAGTACAAATAATCCAGGTTGGTCTACTTTAGCCATTGTTTGGTATGTTAACTGTGAATAGCATATTAACTTTCGTGGGCGGGGAAATGGGTTCTTTTAATATGATGGATACGAAGGAGCAGGGATAAACAGACGAGACGGCGATAGGACGTGGGATTGTACCAAAGCAGCAACCTTCCTCACGAGGTAGTCAAGCCCGCCTATGGTTATCAGCAAATAATGCAGAAAGGTGTGCTTGCGTGCCGATCAGATGTGGATACTAGCATATGCACCTCCAAAACCGTATGGCCAACCACAAATGATTGACACTTATCCATCCCCTGCAAGAAACAACTAATTATGTTTCTAGATTTCCATCAACTGCCGAAGCATAGCAATACTGAAACACTACTCCGCAACGATCAGATGTAACGACGCACAGACCCTCAAATCTAAGGCTCAGTCGAAAGGTGGCTTAAGTCTCCCATAGCATATTTGTAGAGCTAGGGTCAAGTACATGTGGTAGTGCTGATAGATGTATCATCGTATCAAATGCCCAACTCTGGCTCAACATGAACGAGTATACAGGTGGACGACTCCAAGATCCTACGCGCGGTTGAAAAGTTATAAGCTATTGACATTTCTAGAGAGATTTCTCAGCAGCTGACATCAGCATTCTATTGTTATGCGCTATCTGATGAATATACTGATGTGGTAAAGTTTTGCCTGGCTGTTGCGGCTTTATCCGGAAACCCCGCTCATTGCGACCTACTGGGCGAGTGTAATACGTCGAGTCGACAGAGCGAGTCGTCTGTTGTAGATGTATCTTGACGAACGGAAGTGTTCCGCCGCAAGCGCTGTAAAATGGAAATGGTCGCAACCGACTTCCGGTGAAGGGCCTGTTTGCTGCTTGATGTAACCAATGTGGTTCTGCTCTGGCCGTTATTTCCTAGTTAGGCTCCATCGCCAATACCTGCTGCAGGAACCTTGAACCACATGAATCCTTCTTTGCTAAAATATTTATCCGGGAGATTCTGACATAACTCCAGTATTACCATCACTTCCCAGGATTGCTACGTTAATTGTCCATTCATTCTAGTTCGCCTCTTCAGCCATGCAGTATTGCAACAGCTTAACTTTACCCCTGCTCCTTTACCTTCCCTATTCTCTGAGCTTCGTTCATAACAGTGCGAATGAGACACGAGAAACATTGAATGCTCAAGGCCTTTTACCAATACCCCATCCTTCATCTTCCTCCATACCGATTCTGAACCCTATTTTAATTTCGGCATTGTTACTCCACACGAGATGTTCTACCCCAAAATCCTAGACAACGCCCTACAGCTGGATGGCTTCACAGTTGCGGCTCTCTTGGACTCTGATGGGTGCAATTGGCAGAAGGCGAGATCTGTTTACTCAAGGTCCTGGGCAGAGGTTGGTAGACACCGCGGAGACATCTACTAGAAGTATGATAGTAGTCGTGGGTTCCTGCATACCAATCAAAGCAACGCGTCGCACTCGGAAGCAACACCGCAATACCCTATTTCACACCCTACGAATAGCCTCCCACAAAACGACACTTTAGACAGAATCAGCCGAATATTAGAGGAAAATTCTCCAGCTGCAGACGTATATCGAGTTGCAACAATCTGCCTCGGTTTTACTTCCGGCCTTCTTGGGTCTTTCCTGTTCCTGCTCTTGGTTTTTTACTGCACAAATGCGTTGTCAAAGTCGTCCAGTGTTGAGGATTCCAAGGCTATACAACTCACGACGATCAAAGCCGGCAGCACTCAAGAATCTAGCGCTCCAGAACCGGCCGTAGTATTGGACGCTTCCTTCAGTAGGTGCGGTAACACTCGTGACCTGGATAATACCGAGCTCGATCCCCCACCGCGATACTCAATTGCTGGTCCACACGCATCGAACAACCATGCATAGTTATGCGGCTCCAAGAAACGCATTATTGACAACGCTCTCATCAGTATTAAGGGTAATGGTCGCGTTTTGGAGTTCTTCCTCTCCGACTGGCGTTATTGATAACCCTTCATAGCTTCCTTTCGTACTGTCCTTGGCTTTGGTCTCATATATTCTGAGTTTGATTGTCTTCATGGAAGATTTATTAATTTGCTGCTCGTAATATTGCGGGGTTTTAATTTTCTTTCTGTGCGTGTTCGTGTCGATCCTGTGGTTCATGTGCAACAAAGTGTCAACCCCTTCGTGTACGCGAGGCGCACTTCTAGATTCATCTCCACCAACTAGTTCGCCTTCGGTTTAGTTTAGCTTGGAACCTCCCCATCCCGTACGTCGAGGCAGCAGCTCATCCGACCATGGATTAAGCGAGGTTGTGATGGCGCCAAACCAGAACTGGCATACTAGCCGCTTTCAGCTGAAAATTCCTTTTCTCATCCCAACTGAACAGAACTTCATGGTCAGATGAACTTATCTCCAACAATAGATCAACTTGATAGCTGTTAGAACGCAGCTCTACTCTACTACAGCAAACAACCAAAAAGGTATAAATAATCAACGTTGATTATCGAAGTAGAGCAGTTTATATTGTCTGAGGGCCCTCTAGGCCCTTCAGCTTTGGCTTGCGCGCTCGCGCAGCTCTAGTCTACAGCCTAACAGAAGCCTACTAAGATATATAGATCGTGTTTAAAACGTGTTCTAAACATGTTCTAGATTTACTAGATTATAAGATATATAGAGAAATGCGTTCTAGTTCTAAAATACAAAAGCCTCTAGCTGAAACATATTTAGAGTGTAATTAAATCACGATTTAGTTAACTTGTATAGCTATTAAGAATTCCTAGTATCGTGTCAAGTGTTGGTGGAACCTGTTGCAAACGTGATATTAACGTGTTAGGGCTGAGTTGAGTTGAACTCGCTTAGAGCTGCGCACGCGCTAACCCAGGTTGACGTTAGCCATCACAACCTCGCTTAATCCATGGTCAGTTGAACTGCCGACACGTGCGTCCAACCTCTGCTCATACTCATTCGTCTCAGTATGAAAGTTATAATACCACCATCTGATTCTAGGAAGTCCTATACGCTCACAAGAGCCGCTCTGGAGACGAGATGGCTTCTCTGTGTGTTTGCTGGCGCAATCATTATGTTGCTAGTAGGTTGAGCCCTACCATAGACCATCAGTCCTCTGAAACTGAATCCTGAAGAATATTTTCTCTTTGGGGAACCAAGATCTAGTTCTTTTTCATTCAAAACAACAGACATTTCGCATATGTTCCATTGATACCTACCTGGCAACTGGCCTCAGTTTCCTCCACAGCGCCGAAAGGCTCCCCTTGGACGAATATGTACTTCGGAGAAACAACCTCGCAAAGGCCCTAGTAGCAGAAAATCTTGACGCTTTTGTCGCCGAACCTGGTTTTACATTCAGTTACTATGCCAACATCACTCAGTCCGAATGGGAGCCGTGGGAACCCGAGGAGCGACCATTCCTCATGATCATTAGACCAGAAAAGTCAGTTGAGGGCGAAATTGTTGCTAATACTTCTTTTCTTGTCCCGAAATTTGAGGAACAGCGTGCCCGGCTCCTGCGTATGCCGTTTGCGGAAGATATACATATCATAACCTATGAAGAGCACTGGGATTATTACACGACGCTCTATACGTCAGAGATCTGGGGCGAAACTCTATCTCCAAAGTTAATGGTAGATGAAGAGATACGCGACTTCGTCCAGCGCGGTTTGTCATCCAACGGTTTCACAGTGACTGGGCTAAGTGGTGACGTCGAAGCTGTGCGACAAGTCAAGACAGACCGCGAAGTAGGTATCTTGAAGGCAGTCAACACCGGGACCGTGGAAGCTATACGAGCTATGCGGCAGTGCCTTTACCCCGGTTTGACCGAAAATGAAGTAAGGGAAGTTCTCGACGATACTCTGGCAGCAGCAGGTTTGAGTCCGTTTTTCAACATCGTCGAGTTCGGGAAATCTGCAGCGCTACCTCACGGCGGCTACGATGGATCCCGAAAGCTTGTGGCAGGAATGCTGATATTGATAGACGTTGGGGCACATCTGTATGGATATAGTAGCGATGTGACCCGGACATTTTACCCTCCATTCTTCCACAACCCATTTGGTGCAATACCTAATATTACTGAACAAAACAAAGTCTGGCAACTTGTCCTAGATGCACAGACTGCAGCTGTAAGAGCTATGGTTCCAAATGGCACAGCCGCGGCAGTGGATATCGCTGCACGCGACGTCATTGAAGCAGGGGGATATGGCAAATTCTTCACTCACCGATTGGGACATGGCATAGGTATCAAGGCACATGAAAGCCCTTATCTCAATAAAGGCAATTCTGGAGCGATTTTACGCCCCAGAATGGTTTTCACCGCCGAGCCAGGGGTATATGTGTTGAACAAATTTGGAATCAGGCATGAAGATGTTTTGCTTGTGAGGGACGATGGGGAAGCTGAGAATCTCAGTGGTGAGTTTGCAACGAGTCCTTGGGACCCTTAGGGTTGATTGTTCTGTGCCCAATCCCATCTCGAGGGCAGCCAATGTTTGCCCATTTGCAGGAGCATAGGCTGCTGATAGCTTCTGTAAGCTCTACTCAATCTCATGATCCCTCATGCGACCGAATTCAAGAAGATTGTTTCGAGTTGGATGGATGATCAATATCGTGTACCGCCTTCATGTCCAGAGTAGGCGGCCGTGTGTAGAATTGGTATCACCGAAAGGTATCATGCCAATATGCAGCGACTCCTCTGAATAGAAGGTGCTTCCCTGGTAGAGTATTATGCAGGTGTGCAGAATACATGGCATGAGGGATCATGAACAGGATGCTGGGATTATTCCACTATATGTACCGGGTTTTCTCGTCATGAATACAATGCATCCAAGTCAGCATAAAGAAATGTCTTTCACATGTTGGCGTGGAAAGGAAGGTGGATCGGTGAAGCGACATGTCGTTTTGACAGTTGACGGTCGGTGTGTTTCCACGGTTGAAATGACGCCGTCGCGTGGCCACCCCACAATTATCTCCTGGCTACCGCCCAAGTGCACAGCCGTGCCCAGTTGGACTACGATGATCCTCTGCGAATTGTTAGGGAAGGTAGCCGACAGCTGCCAGTCGTGTGATCGTTTCGCGTGGTCAGGGCGCCTGAATCGGCGCTGAATTCAGGTCACGCGTTACCTCATTCAAGCCATCCGAGGCTTAGCCATCATGTCCAAGCTCCCTTCCCCAGGTTTGTTTGAGAGGCCTTAAACATGGCGGCGTCATCGTTACTGGCTGCGTCCTGGCGTTACTCACTTCACCCTCTCCCTCCCCCTTCAGAAATATGTCCAAGCCTGCGCGCTACGACTTCAAGACGCGCCATGTTGCGCATCCCGATGCCATTGTTGCTGGCGACAAGTATCGCTTCACCATTCTGACCGATGGCCTGCTTCGCTTTGAGTGGGCCGAAGACGGCAAATTCGAGGACCGGGCGTCCACCTTTGCCATCAACCGTAAGCTGGCGGTGCCCGACTTTTATGTGTGGGACCGCGGCTACAGCATCGAGATTGTCACTAAGCGCTTCCATGTGGTGTACGACAAGAAGAAGTTCAGTGCAGATGGCTTCAAAGTACAACTCAAGGGTGCCGTGACGGGAACATGGACATATGGCACCCAGGTCTCCAATTTGGGCGGCACGACGCGTACATTGGACATGGTTAATGGACGAACAAAACTGGGCCCGGGTGTTCTCTCACGAGAGGGAATGGCCCTCATCGATGATTCCAAGTCTATGCTGTTCGAGGACAGCGGCTGGATTGCGGGGCGCCGTACCGGTGACAGGAGCGACCAGTACATCTTCATGTATGGCCGTGACTATCGCGAGGCAGTGCGTGCATTCTACGCCGTGTCAGGCAGCCAGCCTCTGCTCCCCCGATATGCCATGGGCAACTGGTGGAGTCGTTACCACGCTTACGACGAGAAGGAGTACCTCGAGTTGCACGATCACTTCGACAAGGACGACGTGCCCATGAACGTAGCAGTGGTAGATATGGACTGGCATCTTGTCTGGAACCTGCCGGATGGCATAAACGGTTGGACTGGATACACTTGGAACAAGGCACTCTTTCCGGACCCGGACAAATTCATGAAGAAGTTGCACGATCGGGGCATGAAACTGACCCTCAACCTGCACCCTGCCGACGGGTTTCGGCATCACGAAGAGCAATATCCAGAAGTTGCTAGATATCTAGGCATTGATCCTGCCACAAAGCGGGCTATTAATTTCGATTGCACGGACAAGAATTTCATGGATGCTTATTTCGACATTGTCCACCACCAGCACGAACAGCGCGGTGTCGACTTCTGGTGGGTTGACTGGCAACAAGGCAACGAGTCCAAGATCCCTGGCGTCGATCCGTTATGGGTACTGAACCACTTCCATTTCCTGGACAGTGGCCGAGGGTCCCAAAGGCCATTGATTTTGTCACGCTTTGGCGGACCAGGTGCACAGCGTTATCAGATTGGTTTTTCGGGAGACGCCATCATTACCTGGGACTCACTGCACTTCCAACCCGAGTTCACGGCAACCGCATCAAATATTGGGTATGGATGGTGGAGTAACGATATTGGCGGACACACGCATGGTTACAAAGACGATGAACTCTACACCCGATGGGTACAGCTTGGGTGTTTCTCGCCTATCTTGCGTTTGCATTCGGACAACAACCCATTCAATACTCGTGAGCCATGGCGTTTCAATGACGAGGCTTGCAAAATTGTAGAAGACACCCTTCGTTTCCGCCACCGGCTCGTCCCATACTTGTATACTATGAACGCCCGCTCTGCATCCGACGACGAACCCCTCATACAGCCAATGTACTGGGATCACCCTGAGGATGACGAGGCATATGGCGTTCCCAATCAATACCGTTTTGGCAGCGAGCTGATTGTCTCACCAATTACCGAGGCACGCAGCAAAACGACACAATTTGGAGCATCAAAAGTATGGCTACCAAGCGGGAAATTTGTTGACATTTTTACTGGCGTTGTGTACAATCGCAAGGGTGAATTGCAAGTCCACCGTCCCTTGTCCTTGACGCCCGCCCTTGCACCTGAAGGTGCCATTATTCCATTAGACGGCGCATGGCGGCCAAAGTCTGGCTCCCCTAACCCCGAATCCCTCGAGGTCCTACTTGTGGTTGGCGCGGACGGATCGTTTACATTGGTTGAGGACGATGGCACAGGAACCCATGTCGACGACGGCGGATTCCGCATGATCGACGACGAGGGCATGGAATCAACTGATGAAAATGTCAAGTTCGTTTCCACACCTATCACATACAAGCAGTCGACAGGCGTCCTGAAGATCGGACCCGCGAGTGCTAACGACGGTGTTGTACCAAAGACACGAAGTTGGAAGATCCGCTTACTCGCACACACGCCATCATCCCCGGCATCCATCCACTGCCTCACGACATCCCCCCACACCAAACGCCACGCCAAATCCCTATCCCACGCGCTCTCCACCGAAGAGAATGGCACGCTTCTTACCCTCTCATCTATTCCCACCGACCACACTATCATCATCGAACTCGCGAGCCAGTCCAAACATTCTTCGGGCCCGCAGCTAGACATTGTCGATCCTACGCCTAGACTTCATGACATTATCGACAAGGCGCACATTGAGATGGACCGCAAATGGGATTTGTGGAACACGGTGAATAACAGCGAGCCTGTGCTGAACAAGGTCCGGGCGCTGCAAGGCAAGGGGTTGCAGAATGAGTTGTTGGACGCTATGCTTGAGCTGTTGCTTGCGGACGAGAGGTATGCCGGAGAGAGCGTCGACGGCGAGTGCATGTGAGTGTATTTGTGATGTTGCTCGGGAACGTTTTTGTTGGCATTTGTTGATCTACTGGGTCATTGGGATTACGCCGGGCATTTTACGATATATATATATATATATGTATGTAGCTTGGAATCATGAATGTACGAAACTTTGATCGCAAAAGCATCAACCTGGGTTGAAATGTTTGTGATGCGTTGGCGAAGTGATATTTACAGTGCCTGGACACGGTTTGGCATGACAAGATGGTTATTTCAACGCACACGAGCACATGTGCAATGATCAGTGGAGACATGTGCGTGGTCAGTATATATAGTACGCATGGGATATGTCACATACAGGCCCCAGTGCATACATATGCATTCAAACATATCATAAGCTTACGGCCTCAACACGACCTCACTTTCCTGCCCCTCCATCCCCTCCTTGAACCCTTTCCTTCCCAAAATCTCCTCCACCTTCTGCAGCACCGGGCCCTCTCTCCTCCTGGAATAGTCGCCCTCCTTAATCTCATACCCAGCCCTCGTCGCGCTCTCTAAGCTCTCAAATTCCCAGATATTCGCCTTCATGCCCACACCTGGCACTTGATGCTTGGCCAAAAATGCCAGCCACGCTTTCACAACATCAGCGTGGCCGTCCTGGATCTGGATTAAACGCCGCATAGTCACACGCTCGAAATTCTCCTGGCTCTTTTTGAAGATGAAGTTTGCGCGCGGGACGGTCCAGCGCTCTGTTATACGGGGGAGGGGGATGGGGCCGCGGCATGGTAGGCCCATATAATATGCGGCGCGGACGGCGAAGTCGGCGAAGAGGAGGAGCGGTCCGACGCTGTATGTGCGCAACTGAAGGTCGCAAACGGGGACACCGTGGGTGGGAGAGCGGCGGAGGGGACGTAGGTAGGTGGCGCGGACATTGAGGGGTTTGCGAAGTTGGTTGAGTTGTGCTTGGATCTTGGGATCGAGGGGCGCTTTATCGTTGGGGAGGGTTATGCCGCGTTCTCTGGGGGAATGGATTAGGGTTGAATCATGGGATTGGAATTGGAGAAATGGAGACGTACTTTGCAAGTTTGATAGGCTCGACGCCTGCGCGCTTATATATATGGAGCAGGGTGTTGTGGTCAGGCGTATTTTGCATTTCTTTCCATAGCTTTTGTGCTTCTTCACGGGTCTTGGGTACGTTTTCCTCAAATCGCTTTTCCGATTCTTGTTGGCTCTTCCATAATCTGGATAGTGTTAATATGGGCCAGTTTTGTAAATGTATATGCGGTAGCTCTCGTACGTTTTGTATTCCTTTACATCGATTCCCATGTGCTGTAACCGTTCGTCCAGCGGCATGCCACCACTCTCAATATCGGCCATCAGCTGATCCGTAATTCTGCCATCTTCTTTGCCGTCGCCTTTCCCATCAGATGCTGAGCTTTTCGTTCGCGAAAACGTTTGGGTATATTGTCGAGGTGCTTGGCATATCTGGAGGCAGATTAGTCACGGGTTTGCCGAGCAATTGACAATTAGGAGGAAGAGACTATACACTTGTCCTCTTTGTTTGCCCGATTAAGGAGCGCGTACACCGGGGCGCCGCCATAATTCTGTGTCGCGACCTGGTCGTTGCATCACGGACTTCTGCCAGAGAGCCGCACTAGCGCTGATTTGCTTACCGCCTCGGCAGTATGGAGCTCACGCTCGCTGCCGTCCGCGGCCCTCGCAGACCTTCCGTATTCGGTTGCCGCCTATCCACTCACTTGAAATATACTTCCTATATCTTTCTGCCCACCCTATCTGTTCTATACAGAATCGTTCATATCATTCTCTTGACGTAAACATACAATCAAATCATTCAAGATGGAAGATGTTGCGGCTGCCCCAAATGCCTACATCCGTGCCACCGAGACTGCGCAACACGTACGCTCAAAATTGCCAGAATCACTACGGAATCCAAAGGTAGCAATCGTTTGTGGCTCGGGACTCGGTGGACTAGCGGAGACCATTGAACCTGAGCCCAAGGTTGAGCTTGCTTATGAATCCATCCCCAATTTTCCCCAGAGTACAGGTAAATGCAAAATACAGACTTATACGTCAAATTGGGCATTCGCAGTGCTGATTTTGTGGAATACAGTACAAGGTCATGCGGGCAAGTTTGTATTCGGTCACATTGGGCCACAGAAGACGCCTGTAGCGCTGTTGGTCGGACGAGCACAGTAAGGTTTACATCACACCAACGAGAAAAGAGTTGAACTAACGTATGCAGCTTCTATGAGGGCCATACAATGGACCTTGTAACATTTGCTACTCGAGTGTGTAAGGTTCTAGGCGTAGAAACAATCATTGGTATGATACAAAATCTACTTGCTAGAGGAGAGTTGACAACGGTTGTAGTTACCAACGCAGCGGGTGGTCTGAACCAAAGCTACCGTGTAGGAGACATCGTGTGCTTGAACGACGTTGGTCTATCCTGGTTCTTACTACGTTCTTCACTAATCGACGCAGCATCTATTCCTAGCTGGACTAGTAGGCGTCCACCCACTGCGAGGGCCCAACATTGAGAAATTCGGTGTTCGTTTTCCTCCGCTTTCTGATGCATACGACCTTGACTTGAGGAGGCGAACACACAAAGCGTGGGCACAGCTTGGGCTCGGAAAGCAAAGGGGCCTACATGAGGGTGTATATGCGTTTGTCGGAGGTCCAACGTGAGTGGTAAACTTCTTTTCATTCTTCTACTTCTTCACGCATTTCCATGTCTATCAAGGCTATTTCAAGACATTAAGGCTAAATTTTTGAAGCTACGAGACAAGAGCTGAGTGTCGGATGCTCAGCATGCTTGGCGCAGACGTTGTAGGAATGTCTACTGTACCAGAGATCATTGTCGCCCGGCACGCAGGTATTCGAGTCCTCGCATTCAGTTTGGTTACCAACGTAGCTGTTCTCGAAGCAGGTTCTCGTGGAGATGATGCCGATATCCAGAATATGGATCGAGCGCAATTGACGGAGCATTTGAGCAAAGGGAAGGCAAACCACGAGGAGGTTCTGGAAGCAGGACGAGAGGCTGCCAAAGACATGCAGGCGCTAGTAAAGCAGATACTAGCGGATCTATGAGTAGCACAACATGCTGGTTAGTGAGACAACGAGGCCGAAGATAGTGGCAGAGGCGAACTGTCAGTACATATGGTTATTGGAATGCAGTGATGGTGCCCGTATGCAGTTGCAATAACCCGCGTCTTATCCAAGCTAGGAACAGGCCTGAGCGCTGGCTCAAAGTGGATAAATGCAATAAATCGACTTGACATGGCATCCGGGTATTCGCCATGTAAGACTTTGTGATACTCAAGGCTTCACAACCTTGCCCTTGTTTCTCTTGGCTTGTACTGATTTGTAATAGGCTTTCTTGCCGCTGGCCTTGCTTTTGTTGATGCCCTCGTATTTTTTCTGGAAACGGCCGCTTTCTTGCTCTTGGGCAATGACCTCTTCTAGAATGGTTTGCTTGCGGTCCCTATTCTTCAGACGACTACTGTAAAATTCAGTGGCTCCCTCAATGACGGTGCCGACCTGGGAGAAAGCAGGAATGTCGTTCTTCGCATTGTCCTTCTTGTAATGGCGCTTCGGGTCTAGGACACTTCTCATTTTAAGTAGTTGCAGGTCACGCCGCAGCTCTGGTGTCAGCTCCGTCTTTGGCATATTAAACCAATTCGCACCTGCCGTGGCCTTCTTTTCCTGTCCGACTTGTTAGCCAATAGAAGACCAAGAGATGCAGAACAAGGTGTGATGTGTGAAGTGCCTCAGTGTAACTATGATAAGAAAGCATCAATGGTGCAGGAAGGTACCCAAGACGGGACCCGAGTCTGCTCAGTGAGAAAATGGAATAATTATCATCAATGGCAACGGACGAGCGAAGGAAAAGACTAATAAGATTTGTAGCGTACCTCTGCTCTCTGCCGCTTGATGGCAAGAGGATCTTCAATTTTCTTTATGCCATTGGCGAGAGCTTGCTGCTCCTTGTCGACAAGCTTCGACTGATCGAGGCGCGTGATATTGCCGGTAGTTCTCTCGTACGTGTCGGCAAGGTGACCGGGCTTCAGTTTGGGAAGTCTGAAAGGAACGTCTGGAACAGCAGGTAGCTTCCCCGCGGCCTTCACTCGCATACGGGCCGCAGCCTCGCTAAGCAGCTCCCGAATTTGCTCATCAGACAGCTCCTCATCGGTGTCTTCTTGGGGGAGGGGCTGATGCGTTGTCGGCGACTCCATGTTGGCGCTGGCAAAGGTGAGAGACACGAGACTCTAAAATCTGGGTAGAGAACTTTTTGGAGCATGCGCACAGGCCGGGTCGGCAGAACGAAAAGCCGATGGTTCGCGTATCCGCCACGTCAAACTCGCCAGCCGTGGCTCGCGGTCAGCTTCATTTTTTGAACTATTATGGGCAGTGTGGTGCTGGCGTAGGAATGGTATGATGCAGTCGTGCATATGGTGGTGAACAACTCATCACTGGGCATGGCTGGTGGTCATGCAGCCAATCAGTAGGTGTAGGTGCGGTCCAATCAGGCGAGCCTTGAGCATGCGATGAGCCAGCGTCTGGGGCTGGGGCTGCCGTCATGGCCCTTCCAACGTGGTTCCCCCAGCATGGAAGAAGCTGCTTTTGCGGCATAGCGGCAGGCGTGGTGACGATGCGGTCGAGCCCGGGGCTCCAGGGACGGGAGGACGAGAGGTGATATGTGCAGTGCATCGCGACTGTGCTGGAAAGCGGCTGTGCGACGTGCAGTACGGTGCATATTAACATGGCGGGAGTGACGATCCAAGCGGGAGGCATCGTCCTCTGCTCATCTCACCATAAGTCGGGGCCGCCTGTCTGCCTGTCTCTCTTATTGCTCCCCAACCACCGTCTGATTGAAGTTCTTCGTTGGCCGGCCCTTGGCTAGTCGCGGGCGGTTGTGTCTCAAGCCCACCAACCAGCTTTCCGATCGTGAATTGTATGGTGGCTGAGGACGGTGATTCGCCCAAACACACGACAGGTCAGTGACATCCTCATCAGAACAATCAAACAGCAAACAGCAAACGCAGCCCGGCCATGGAGCATGCGAGGGAATGACGCTGAACATGGCAGACGACGTCCGATTCTGGCCAAGGCTCGCAGATCAGATCAGCCCGCACGGCTAAACCCCGCAGCGCTGCAGCTCCCAAGCCAACCACTCAGCAGCCTCTCTGGCAAATCCACCAGCCATTGCTCCAGTCACCAGCGCGACCACAACAATACACCAATAGCCATTGGGTGTTGCTGACGAGATTCTGCACCAAGCCGCTGCATCTTGCCTGCTGCCGTCCTAGAGACCTTAACCATACGCGAACCCTGCGCCCGCGTAACATCTGCACAACAAAGCCGCCGCCATGGACCAAGTCAACCTCCCAGGCCACGGGCAGCCCAAGATGCGTGCTGCCCCTGCCGCCCCGCGCCGATACGACGGCCAGGCAGGCAATCCGCTCTACGACCCCCAACAGGGCGGCCATTATGGTACGTGACGTCGTCATGTCTGTTCGGGTCTGGCGGTGGGCGAGCCTCAACACGCGCACGCGCGACCTTGCATGAGCCGTCGCATCCTCTCTGGCCCATTGCTAGCTTGAACAACCTCGAGCAGCGCCCGGGTGCACCAAGGCCACGCGACATGTTGAGAACCTCGCCATCTCGCAATCCACCGTCGGCCTCGCGCCCATGCCCTCTACTCTGAACCTTTGCTGACCTTGCTCCACAGGCGCATCCGCATCCGTAGGTCCTCAGTGCGCACCCGCGCAACCTACCAACCACTGATTTTGGTCCAGATTGCTGCTCAAGGCCACGCGCCCGACCCACAACTCTTCACCGGCTCGTGGCAGAATGTACGACGCGACATGGCTGGAGGCTGAGACAGCGAGCGCTAACGCATCATAGGTCAACCAGGGCCTCACGGGAAACTACCGCGACATCCTCAACACCTACTGGCAACAGCAAGTCACCAAGCTCGAGACGGATGAACATGACTACAAGCTGCACCAGCTGCCGTTGGCGCGCATCAAAAAGGTGATGAAGGCTGACCCTGAAGTTAAGATGATCTCGGCCGAAGCACCAATCCTGTTTGCAAAGGGTTGTGACATCTTCATTACCGAACTGACCATGCGTGCTTGGATCCACGCCGAGGAGAACAAGAGACGTACTCTGCAGCGCTCCGACATTGCCTCAGCCCTCGCCAAGTCTGACATGTTTGACTTCCTGATCGACATTGTTCCCCGCGAAGAAGCCCATGCCCATAAGAGAAGTGGTGGTCAGAATGCTGCAGTCCAATCATCGGCTGCCGCTGGGGGTCCTGCTGGTATACCTCCACAGGTTCACCCGCAGCATCCCATGGCTCCTCCAGACTATGGCATGGGCCAGCACATGCAGCCACAAGAGGATTTTCGCCAGCCCAACATGTACGCTGGTCCTGATCCTAACGTGTATAACCAGCAGCCGATATTCGACCAGACCTATCAAGCATATCCAACCATGGCACAGCAGCAGGTTAGTCCTGACCAATGGTTCCATCTGCCCCATCGGGCATTGTTAACTTTGAGATATAGATGTATGCTGTCAACCAAAGAGGACCCGACCCAGGCGCCGGCGATCCGCAAGGCTACCGTCATGAGGAAGCGGACGCTGACGCCGAGGGAGAGAGAGAGGACTTTGGCCCTTGATTGGACCCAAGTCTTGTGTCTTGAACTTTGTACTGCTGGCAAACGTAAATTGTTGATGCTTGGTTGTCTTTTCCAATCTCAAGGCGTTTTATTTCGGTGTTTGGGTAAAGGCACGGCCGCGGATGGATCCATAGGCTCGGCGGCGTTACGAGGTAAATACCAAGTAAGTAGCTTACATAGAACACGCTCCTATTTCTTACATGTGAGGCTGTACCTGAGTCGCTGGAGCAGCCCTGTCCGATCCGTTCCGAACATCTTGACCAGGGTATCTACGGGAGCCGCCGAGGTAAGACGAAGGTCGGACATCGTCATATGTGCCGCCTGAGTACACGCAGAGACATATAACTGTTGCCCTTGTACCACGCGAAGCCGGATGCCGTCACTCCCTTTGCCCCGCGTATTGACTACTGTCGCAACACACCTCAAACCCACTGGCCCGTGCTGACCCCACCTTCCTAGAACCAACAGAAGATCCGCATGGTCCTATAAGCTCCCTCTTAAGCTTCTATTGACACGCTTTCCACACACCGACTCTGCCTTTGCTCCTCCCAATTCACTTCACAGCACCTACGAGTCTTTGTTGCCTCATCTCCGTTACTTACTTTCTTCTCCTTCTCTCACTTCACAGTCAGTTCCCCAGACAGCTCTGAGCTACCCCGCCCCCGCCTTACCGTCTTCTTAGTTACCCAACTCAACAAAAATGGTCAAGGCCGTTGTCGCTGGTGCCGCTGGAGGCATTGGGCAGGTACAGCCTCCATTATTGAAGAGCTCCTTTGCAACAATTGACGCCAAATAGCCTTTGTCACTGCTCCTCAAGTCTTGCCAGCTCGTTGACGAGCTCGCCCTTTATGATGTCGTCAACTCTCCCGGCGTTGCGACCGACCTATCCCACATCTCTTCCCCCGCGGTATGTTTTCACTATCATCACACAATAGGCAAGGAAGTTGCTGACGGTAGACAGGTTGTTAAAGGCTACCTGCCCAAGGATGAAGGCCTGGCACAGGCTCTCACTGGCGCCGATATCGTCGTTATCCCCGCCGGCATTCCTCGTCAGTGAACCCCCACACCCAATCCCAATATGGCAAGCTTATTTATTCTTTCCCCTTAGGCAAGCCTGGCATGACCCGTGACGACCTTTTCAAGATCAACGCTGGCATTGTCCAAGGTCTCATTGAGGGCATTGTAAAGCACTGCCCCAAAGCCTTCATTCTCGTCATCTCGAATCCTGTCAACTCCACCGTCCCAATCGCTGCTGAAGTCCTCAAGAAGGCCGGCGTGTTCGACCCCAAGAAGCTGTTCGGTGTTACCACCCTTGACGTCGTCCGTGCCGAGACCTTCGTCGCCGAGATCACCGGCGAGAAGAATCCCGCGAAACTGAACATTCCAGTCATTGGCGGACACTCTGGCGAGACAATCGTCCCTCTCTTCAGCCAGGCTAAGCCTAGCGTAAACATCCCTGCGGATAAGCTTGATGCGCTGGTCAATCGTGAGTTAGGCATGAATCTGTCAGGTGACTTTGGCTGATTATCGACAGGCGTGCAGTTTGGCGGTGATGAGGTCGTCAAGGCCAAAGACGGCGCGGGCTCAGCTACCCTGTCCATGGCCTACGCTGGTTACCGGTGCGTGGCATCATGTCATCCTATGATACGTTAGCTAACAGCGAATAGATTTGCCGAGAAGGTGATCAAGGCTGCCAAGGGCGAGAAGGGTATTGTCGAGCCCAGCTTCGTCTACCTCCCCGGTGTCACTGGCGGCGATGCCATTTCCAAGACCACCGGCACTGAGTTCTTCTCCGTTCCAATCGAGCTTGGCGTAAGTGATCCTTGGACACCTAAGTGTGCAGCAACTAAGACATAATACAGCCTAGCGGTGCCGAGAAGGCGATTGACGTTGTCAGTGGTGCAAACGACCACGAGAAGAAGCTGCTCCAAGCTTGCTATGAAGGCCTCAAGGGCAACATCTCCAAGGGCATTGACTTTGTCCAGAGCCCCCCTGCCAAGTAATTTTCCCCCTACGAACATAGAACCGGACATGTGCTGATTGATGATCTTGGTAGATAAATTATAAAATCCTAGATAAGGGACGAGGCACATGAATATGATGACAGACCTTGACACCTGCATCAACATTTGCATGATTTGGATGGGCAAAAGCAGATACCATAAATAGATAGCTGAATAGGAAAGCTCTTCAAGCAATCCACCGTCTCGTCTTCGCTAATGTATACGTCTAATGCCAGTGTTCATATAGTGATGAAAACGCCAAACGCCACCCAATGCCGCTGGTATGATTATCCCCTGCCCATGGTGCTAATTCTTTGCCCCCGCTGTCCGTATTTGAAATGTGGCCGCGGGTAATGCAGCGCACTCTGCCGTAACTGTCGCCGTGATGCCCAAACTAGCTAAACAGCCTCTTATCACACCTGCAGGAAAGTACAGAAATGGCTGTACTCTTGCCTGCGTGTTGGCTTCTCTCCCTAGCCCTACATCGCCTGTCTGTGCGACCAATTGTGCCTGCATAGCGGCATCAAATTTTTTGGTATCGAAGCTCATTCGCGACAAAGGCTTGAAAGTATTGTCCGTGAGCACATATATGCCACGATGATTAGTTTTGAGGTTGTCAATCTGTTTGCGAAACAACAACGTCCAAAGATCCTTGCAGAGGAATTTTATGATATCGAGAGGCGTAGTAGGTCGTGGGGAGTCGCGAGAAAACCTGCAAGAGGGATCAGGAATTAGCAAAAGATTTACTCAAGATGACTATTGCCAGGAAAGTATTTACCGTTCCACAACCCCTAATCCAACTCTGTACCCAAGACTCTCTAGGCGATGGAACACCGCTTCCCTTGCTTCTTCTTCATCTACCGTTGCCGTTCCTCCTACTGGACCTCCAAAGCCCGTGCCTGCGACAGTACTCGATGCGTCGTTGCTTGTGCCAGATAGTCTGTTCTGTTTCGTCGAGCTGCCTTGCATCCATTCTTCTTCGCGTGCCGCTAGGTCGGCGGTGATGCGATATGCCATGGGTACGAGTTCGATGAGGAGCAGGTCGAGACAGGATGTATTGACCAGCGAGAACGTGGGGTCCGTGTAGGAAGTTGTGGGGGCATCGGTGGTGGGATGTTGTGGCGCGGAGGCCATGATTGCGGGTTCGAGGGCTGTGGTAGAGCGTCTGGATGGTAGATTGGGGGCTGGTGTATTAGGTTCGGTGGCTAGGTTTGGATTGTTTCGACAATGTGTAGGGGTTGGCGATTCAGTCGGGTTGTGGTGCCTTCTGATTGAGTGTGATTCGGAACCCGGGGGCTTAGAAATGGGTGTGGGGGGAAATGGGCGGGCTCGAGATGTGAGCCGCGGTCAATCAATACATGGGTCGACGATGTCATGGCTTGGCAACGTAGTCAATCTATTTTCAGCTTGGGCAGAAGACCTTGATGCTACACGGTTTTCCCAAGGTAACGGTATATTCTAATAATTTATATAACACTCCAATTATGTTGATATTTTGCCTGTCCAACCGTCCCCCACGCCGATCTGCAAGAACACTACCAGCACTGCTGAATACGCTGCAGCAGCCGCCAGACTCTCGAAAGGCCTCGCAACAGTCGTGAAGGCTACCAAGCCCAAGAATAATACTATGAAGCCCGTCATAACACATAATCTCTTCCACATAACGTCGGTATATGCTAGTACCCACAGCGGAGCTATCAACATCCCCATTCCTAGTATCGTAATTATACCACCGAGGACGCGATCGATACGCGCGTCGGAACTATAGTGCACTGTCTCTGGATGCGTCGCGTAATGTGACGGCAGACTATGCTGCTTTTTACCCCACAATTTCGACAACCGGAATCTTCTCGATTTCTCTAGTAGCTGGCGCAATGGAGTAATCGACTTTGGAACAAGTTGGACAAGGTCTTGGGTCATCTGTATGTACGCAACCTCCTCGTCTAGGATAGCATTTTGTGCATTCGATAACCAATTTGATATACTGCTTATATTTCGTTTAGGTACTCGTGGTCGGTTGCGCAGAGTAGAATGTTGGATAAGCAGTTCATCTAAACAGGTCAATACTCAACCATATTGCGAACTCGGCAGATGGCTCACTGTATTCTCGGACTTTGACATTGAGTGTGTTCAGCAGCCTCGTTCTTTCCGGTAATGCCTCTTGCCGAAAGGAACCGTTGTGTATATCCGCTGCACTTTCCTGCGCATGAAGTTCCTCGAGATCCTCTAATCCTTTCTCTAGCACGGCTATCTCATCTTGAAGGTAGAGTAGTAGCCGCGCATTCACAGACCCGAAGCGGCGGAATATTAGAAAATCGTTGTCTGATGCGAGGAAGGCTGAGAAGCCACGATACCCAACCTGTTTCCAAGGCTTTGTTGGCTGGCTGGGTGGAATCGGTGGTGTTTCTTGCGACTGCGCAGACATTTATAACCCAAACAGTGTAAAAGTTACGATGCGATGACTGATTTGATGAAAACTGCTCCGCATTCAACGCAAATCATCACGAGGCAGACAAAGCTTGCATACCAGCTCAGTCACGGGTTCATTTGCCCCTCATTGGTAGGTTGAATTAAGTGCAAGGCTGCACAGCGAAGCGATATCTCAGGTGCTGACAAGGTTGCGACTGCAACGAAGAGCCAGCCTTGCCTGCACTCATACCGGCCGTCACCTGACCAGGGGGCATTGCAATTTTGATGAAGCTAAGATTTCATGCGAATCTTATTTCAGCACCCTTGGGCACACGAATACGTTTGTAAAATCCGGAACAGGTATGCCCGCAACTTGCGAGCAGATTCGACACCAAGGAGCAGACAACAGATCTAGAAAAGGGGGGAAATCCGACCTTCTTCAAAGTGGTTGACTTGAAGAAATGAGCCAATATAAGAATCAGAGGCAAAGAAACGTTTGTCTTGTTCCTGATCGTACGCACATAACACTAAATCAGAAATCAGAGCCGCCGATTGAAGTTTTTTTTACTGTTCTCTAGGTTCTATTGCAGTGTTTGAACCGAAATAAGTGCAGCTTAGTGACCATAACGATTTGAGCAACTGTGGTCTTCCCCAACTTCTTTTGGGCTACAGATACTTACACGTTGATCGCAATACAAGACTAAAAAGGTGGTTTCGAGATACATCGCCGACGTCATGATCGTCGTCTATGAAAGTTGAGACTATGTGCTGGCTCCAGTTACCTGCAAGAAAAGCCAGGTATTGGTGATCGTGATCGACCAACGCATCTGGGCTGACACTAGCCGTGCATCTAGGTTGAATTCCCAGAAGAGTGTATTCTTGCCACATAGCAATCGCACCTCGGCGTCTTGAGTTGGTATGATTAGCTACCACATGACCGGCATGCACAATCTCCACATACGAGCAACATCTACCCTGAATCAGACGACATCGGTAAAAAATAGCGAACTTCCGCGGAAGCTGAGGAAGACGCTTCTTACAATGGCAGCCATTGCAGGAGAAAGAACATAATTCATGCGAGTTCGAAGCCATTTTGCCATCATCCTGTTACTATAAAAAAAACATCGTACGATAAGGCCGTTATTAGCTTTCCACGGATGACCTTGCCGTTCTCGACAACCCATGTCATATGAACGTAAGTTTACAATTGGCTTTCTCTATGCACCCGGGTGCCGATTTTGGTTCAATCAATACCCTGCTGAGAGTTTCTACCTTCTCTACATTCCCAGTTAGGTATCTCTGCCTGTCGTTTTGCAATTCATTAGCCCTCATTTTCCACAACAGATCCACCTACGAAAACTATGCATTACAGTCTCACTAACAATTCCGCATTGGAGGTCCTATTCCTAATCCTTGACACCTGGAACCTTTCCAGGTTGATCCTCCAAAATATCATTGGTGTTTACATACACGGCGCCGAACGATGTGTGTATCACTCTCCTTACGCGTGCAGATCTTTGCTATTTACCCAATAGCTTGGCTCGCTACACTTCGCTGTTTCCGAGCAAGTAAACTTACATCTAGGCACCGTTAGGCTGGCGCATGGGTAGTCCGCGGTACTCCGTCGGGGGTTACGAATCCGAAAGGTTGATTTAGCTTACTTTTTCCAGCCTTCATCTCTCAGGAGCGCGTGGATGCTTGTCAATGGCGTACAGGGCTTGACAATCAGAGGCTGAGAAGTGTCAGGGGTAAGGCTGAATGACTTACCAATTCGCTTATCTCAATTAAGCGCATGCTAAAGTCAGCCTCATTACCTACGACCTTACCGAACACGGTAACTAGAGTCTAAATCATATCATTTTAGTCCTAACCGAGAACATGGAGTTTGTTGACTTGGTTTGGTGAAACGAGAATACTCGGCAGGGTTCTGTAGAAAGCAATGAAAAGACCTGGATTTATATAGCACTGATCTCCCGGATCTAGTTTTCACACTCGATTCAAGGACACTCATTTTCACGACCTCGCTCATTCAGTGCTCAGCCAGCACGTCGAATCATCACTCATTCTGATTCGACACCGTCACTCGCTAACATAAATAACATATATTTAATTAATTTTACAATATGCACTCATCTTTGCTATGGGCCTTTGCGGTCTTTGCCGCGGTCAATGGTCAGGCCGTCAGCACAGATGGTTCTTGTGGTGCTACAGGTGGAAGTTTCACTTGCGCAGGTAGTGTCTTTGGGAATTGCTGTTCCGAGTAGGGCCTCTCCACTCACTACTTATGGGATACACTTTCTAATGGCTAACCTCTAGATACGGCTATTGTGGTAGTACCAGTGTGTACTGCGGAACCGGCTGCCAGTCTCAGTATGGAACATGCTCTACTCCACCAACCACCGGCGGCAGCACAATCTCGCCTGACGGTTCTTGTGGTGGTACAAATGGATACACATGCCAGGGAAGTGCCTTCGGTAACTGCTGTTCAAGGTTTGCGTACTCCAACCCTATCTACATTGATCATAGGTTGACCTCGCTTAGTTATGGATACTGCGGCGCTACATCTGTCTATTGTGATGCCGGTTGTCTTCCAGGGTTTGGATCTTGCAATACTCCTGCTTCCTCATCTACTCGTCCTGCCACGACCCTCTCGACCGCCACTCGCACCTCTACCCGCTCTTCCGTTGCTACCCCGTCTTCCACTTCAAATGTTTCCAAGGATGGTCGGTGTGGTAATATCATGGGAGCTACTGGTGGATTGAGCTGTCTTGGATCTGAATTCGGCAACTGCTGCTCAAGGTAAATATCATCCTTCTTTTTGAAAGACCCAGGAAACTGACTATTCACAGTTATGGATACTGTGGAAGCTCGTCCCTTTACTGTGGTGATCAATGTCAAGCTGGCTTCGGCCAGTGCGATTCTGTTTCCTCATCCGTAAAACCGTCATCGACCCCAAACACCAAGACATCAACCAAGGCTTCATCAACCGTCAAAAGTTCTACGAAGGCATCATCGACGGCCAAGCCGTCAACCAAAGTATCTTCAACTAAGGTATTCTCAGCCAAGGCCTCGTCTACTAAGTCCTCGACTCCAGCTCCCTCAAGCTCGACTCAGGCAGCTTCAAGCTCAAGCGTTGTTGCACCTTATTCGTCCAGCTTGGTCGCATCCTCTATCGTGGTACAATCTTCAAGCAGCATAGTACCATCCCCTTCAGTAGCCCCGGCCGCGCCTAAGTCCGGCTCTTCGGTTGCAGTATCTGCTGCCAGCTCTGTTGCGCCTAGCCTAAGCTCGTCCATCGCTGTCTCGAGCTCATCTGCTGCTGCTTCCAGCTCATCTGCTGCTGCTTCCAGCTCATCTGCTGCTGCTTCCAGCTCATCTGCTGCTGCTTCCAGCTCATCTGCTGCTGCTTCCAGCTCATCTGCTGCTGCTTCCAGCTCATCTGCTGCTGCTTCCAGCTCATCTGCTGCTGCTTCCAGCTCATCTGCTCCTGCCGTTTCCTCTTCTGCTGCAGCGCCCAGTTCATCTTCAGTAGTAGCCTTATCCTCTGCATCCAGCTCGTCTGCGGCAGCCGCTTCAGCTGCGGTATCCAGTTCTTCAGTCGTGGCGTCCAGCTCTTCAGTTGTACCATCTATCTCTTCTGCAGCTGCAGTTTCCTTGTCTGTTGCTGCCTCTAGCTCTTCTCTTGCAGCGGCCTCTCCTGCTGTAGTATCTAGCTCCAGCTCCTCTATCGCCCCGGCTTCGTCTTCTGTTGCAGCATCCAGCTCCTCTGCTGCTATTGCTAGCCCTTCCGTGGAGGTAGCCTCATCCTCTGTCGCGGCATCCAGTTCCAGTTTCAGTTCATCTGTCGCAGCTTCAAGTTCGTCCGTGGCAGCGCCTATCTCTAGTTCATCCATTGCCGCAACCAGCTCAGCTGCATCTTCAACAGAAGTTGCCTCGTCATCAAGCCCAGCCACCTCGTCCACACCGCCATTACCAAGTAGTGTTGCATCATCTATACTATCACCTCCCAGTGCAGTTACGCCTCTAGCGCCATCTTCGACACTAGCTACCATAACATCCAAAGCTTCGTCTAGTGCCACCCCCATAGCATCTTGCTATCCTGCACCCACCAATTACGCCACTAATGGTGACTTCGAGACAACGTTCGCTCCTGCTTGGAGGTCCACAACGCAAAAGGATGCGACCTTCGACCCGAAAACTGGGATTGTTCATTCAGGACAATACGCATTAGCAGCTACCGGCACATTAGCTACCGGTAATGCTCAACTGACTATAAAGCAAACAGTCCCGATCCCAGTTGGTGTTCAAGTGACCGTCAATATGTGGGCGAAATCGGAACGCAAAAACAACGACTGCACATTCAAGCTTTACTATAACGCAAAGCAAATGGGCGCTACGTATAGACCTTCTGGTACCAAGGTCAACGACTGGGCACAAGTTGGCACTGGCAATACTCCTCTCACTGTGACGGCCACAAGTCAAGAAGTCTCTATTGAGGTCACTTGTGACAACATTAAGGGTGCTCTATTTGAACTAGACGATGTTTCGATTGTTCCAGTCAAAGGTCCCAATGGTATGCCAATTTGTGCTTCCACTTCAACGTAGATAAGGGTTTTCAACCAACGGTTGGATGAGCACAGGCCTAGCAGTCTTTCTATGGGAAAATTTGTAGATATGCTGGTGTCTTCGTATGGCACCATTCCTTGTATGTCAATTGTTATGGTTTAGTTTGCCTTAGGCATAATAAATATGGACATCTGAAGTAATAGAATCATATTACAAGTATCGAAATTCTGGGTATGTGTTCAATCTGAACTAGTTCCTCGCCATATTTGAATACCTAAAAGCACATTTCCGTGGGATAACCCATGTTCTCAAGAGCTCGAGTAATCCTTCCGCATTTAGCGCAATGAAACATATGGTTCACGATACCCGAGCCGAGTAAGCCAATGAAATCGCTGTCGTATATAAGGTTACCAGAAGAGGACATGTAATATCAAATAACGAGTCTACTAGAACAATTGATACGCTAGACAGCATCTCTGATTATGCCGAGGTATTGTTGACGTCAATCACGTGAGGAGTATATTTTGCCAAGTCAAAACTGCATATATGTCTCATCCAACTCTTGTAGCTGGGGGCTTCGATAACATTGAAAACCTTCACGGTAATCATGTCTGCGGAGCATCAACCCTTGTCAATTTCTGATACACCAGAACTATGCCTTGCACATCCCACACCTAAAGAGTTACTCGCTATTTCGATAAGCAGCGCATCATCATGGAAAGATTCCCTCACAAATGAGTTATACGTTGAAGAGTTCCAAGTTATGGCAGATGCGCCGTTGGCAAAAGACGGTGGCCGGACAGCTTGGATCCTTGTTGAAAGAAACCTTCCTCCAGATCAGCGGCCAATCCTAAGCTCATGCGAGACGTTTAAGAAACGCTCGCTGACGAGTAATAGCAAGGGTGAAATAAAGGAGGTAATTGTGCATAATTTAGCGAGCGTCTTTTGTGCTACAGAGTACAGAGGCCGTGGATATCCCAAGCAAATGATGCAAATCCTGGGGAAAAGACTACGCACCTGGCAAACAGACGAGAGTCCATGTATTGGGAGTATACTATACTCTGATATTGGACCGGACTACTACAAAAAATTGGGATGGCATCCTACCAACTCCAATATCTCGATGAAATTCCAGCCGCAATCGACTCCCGACTCCTCGCTAGTCAAGCCACTACGGTCTGGCGATCTTCGGGATCTATGTGCAAGAGACGAAAAGCTTCTTCGGAAATTGATGGCATATGGGACGGAAAATTATCCTAGGCGCTTATCCCTCATTCCCAGCATCGATCAGATGGGCTGGCACTATGCAAGGGAAGAATTTGCTTGCAAGCACCTCTTCGGCAAGACAGCGGACGTTAAAGGAATGATTGCAGGTCCACCAGGGCAGCAAGTGTGGGCACTATGGACGCGTAGATACTACAGCCAACCAGGAAGTGGGGCGGCGAGCAACATCCTTTACATACTACGTCTGGTGATGGAAGTCGACGAGTCAGCCTCGCGCTTGCCTTCACACGCCAAGTCGCAGCCAGGTAAAGATATCATTGGCGATCAAAAGCAATTTCTCAAGGCTGTACTGCAAGCTGCACAGAGAGAAGCTTTGGAGTGGAAACTCGATAGAGTTGAGCTCTGGGATCCAACAATATTGGTTCGCAGCATGCTGACAGATATGGAGTTTGAGTATTCCGAGATGGAACGTAACGAGGAAGCTATTGCGAGTGGGATGTGGTATGACGAGAATGAGCCTGATGGTATACACAAGGATACTCCACTATGGGTCAATAACGAGTACTACGCGTGGTGTTGAGCCCAGCTTATTGTCGAACATAGAGCGGCGTTTGCTCGGGGTAAGTAGCTATATTTGGTTTGTTGGATTTTGTCATTTCGCGGTGTGTCGGGGCTTATTGTAGTCATAAATGTTTGATACTGAAACTTCCCAAACCAATACGAGACATTTCATGGGTATTCCCCAAGCTGCCGTTCTTCGTAGACTGATGTGAATTTCCTGTTCACCGCCTGCCTTTACTCGATTTCCCTTTTCCCTTACTACCGCCTGCACCGGTAATGCTCCGCACATCCTTCTTGCTCAAGCTCAGTGTTCCGCCTCTAAACCTGCCAACGCTAGGAAGGCCCACTGCCATTTCTTTCTTCCTATTCTCATCTCTCCTTGGCTTCGATTTCGCTAGCGTAGGCCTCTCCAGTATAACTCCGGCCTCCTTGGCGTCTGAGCGTCGCTTTTCTTCCATTTGTCTGGCCTTTTGCGTCATGTGCTTCCTCTGCGCCATGGGCATTTTCCTTTGGGCGAAAACTGAGCCTTTCGCCCCTAGTGATTGTAGATGCAGGTCTGTAGACTTGTGGCGCGCAATGCCTGTGGCGCTCAGTGTAGGTGTCGAGGTTCCAGATGTAGAGGCGGAGGCGGAGAGGAGATGGGATTCGCGCAGTAACTTTTGTAAGGCAAGGTCATTTTTGAGATTGGTAGTTTCGGTCAGGCCGGTGTCGTTTGCAGGCTTGCTGATTGTGGGTGGTTTCGAAGGTGCTGATATGGAGGCTTGCCAGTCTGTGTAGTCAACGACCTGGACGCCATCTTCCGCGTCGCTGATGCCTGACCAAGCCGACTCACTATCCTCGGCTACATCCTCTTCCCCTTGTTCCTCAGCCACCTCGAGCTTTTGTCTCTTGGGCTCTACAGCAAGAGGCTTGAACTTGGCCTCGAATGCGCGCTGGAATACAGCTTGTACATCTTCAGCCTCCGAGTCATGTGAGTCTGAAGCGGGCGACGAAGATCGTGATGCTCGCTTTAGTTCTTCTCGAGATATTCGCTTGCGTTTGCCGAGAGAGTGCACCATTTTGTCGAGCCGTGGTTGTGGTCTACGGGCAAGCTATCCCGTGCGACAAGTTTGGCCTACAAAATTCCAACGCTGGCAAGGATCTCCGTTGCCAAGACTTTGCGGACCTCCGTCTCCCCGCCTCGAGTTCCCCTCCAGACTTCTGAACAGCACGGCATCACAGTTGGTAGTTCAATGACGCGTTTTCGGCCCTGCATAGACCTGCATGCCGGTAGCGTCAAGCAAATTGTTGGCGGCACGCTGTCGACTGCAGCACCAGGTGTTCTGAAGACAAACTGGACCTCGGAACACCCCTCGGCATACTATGCAGATCTATACAAACAACATGCTTTGACCGGCGCACATGTCATAATGCTAGGCCCAGGAAACGACCAGGCAGCTACTGAAGCGGTGGATGCATGGAAGGGCGGCATGCAAGTCGGTGGCGGCATTACCAACAAGAATGCTGCTGAGTGGATTGCTAAAGGTGCAGAGCGAGTGAGTCGGGGCACGCATCGCCATATTGAAATATTAGAGGCTAACCAAGCTCGCGGTAGGTCATTATAACCTCTTACCTCTTCCCAAATTCCATCTTCTCCATGGAACGCTTGAATGCCGTCTTACACGCCCTCGATAATGACAAGTCCAAGCTTGTCATCGACTTGAGCTGTCGACGAAAAGACGACAAATGGTTCGTAGCAACCAACAAATGGCAGACCATCACAGACTTCGAGCTGAACCAAGGTATTTCTTAGCTTCATTACGTGCAAAACCTAGCTAACGAGCGCTCTAGAATCCATATCTCTCCTCGAACCCTACTGCTCCGAATTCCTCATCCACGCCGCAGACGTCGAAGGCCTTCAAAGCGGTATCGATCATCAACTTGTTGCCAAGCTTGCCGAATGGTGCACTATCCCAGTCACATATGCCGGCGGGGGTAGGTCAATAAAAGACCTTGAATTGGTCAAGAGTCTCAGTAATGGTAAGGTAGATTTGACTATTGGTAGTGCATTAGACATTTTTGGAGGCTCCAGCGTCAAGTTTGAAGACTGTGTGAAGTGGAATCAGGAACAGGAACCTTAATTGGTTGAAAACCTCTTGCGATCGAAAAATGCATAGGACACAGTCTGCTACATTATTCTGCTATCATCGTATGTAGCAATACTATCTAAAGTACTAAACGTTCGCCTACAGGGTTGAATACACACCTGCGGGAATCTAAATTTCCGCTCCTGGTTATAACAGAACGTGCATCATCACCTTAGTCGCAAGGCTAGATCTTAATGCATGCAGCATGCTTATCAGAAGCTGTTCGGAAGGGTGAGCAAATTCAGCCCCGCCCACTTGTCCCTTTCGATTTAGGATATCATGATGAGTACGAGTGCACCTATTTACTAAGGTCGGGATCATATTGATGTTAAGTCTCTAGATATATTTCTGGCAACACCACAAAGCGATTGATATAAACGAGTACAACTTCATCAACAGCTTCAAGTACATTTATGGTTGCATTAATGCTGCAGCATATTGCTCGTCATCCAACTTCGGTGGTGTTGGTGTGCTAACCACTTCTAGATTTGACATTATTTCAACAACTATAATAGCAGTGTCACTCTTCTAGACTTGACCATCTGTCCGGCTTCTATCCTAACATAAGAATACCCAAGACTTTCTTCAGACTCAATAAGCATAGTCTGGATATGAGTACGACAGATCTTCCTGCTTTTCGATACGAACTTCTTGGTTCTAAACAGCCTTCAATCTGTATTCTCGAGATCTTATCATCATGGCGGTCTGGCGAGATAATTTATCAACTCTTAGCCGTAGTTCTTGCAGAAAATCCCAAATTTACTGCATTGAGCTACTGTTGGGGTGCAAAACATGGAACCATACCAACAAGCTTTGTCCAGTCTGGAGAACAACACGCTTCCCTGAAGGTTACTCCGAGCGTGCAACAGTCTCCTCACTAATTTATCGCTATTTATCCTGAGCCCTCAACAAGGCCCAAGTTGTAGATAGACACCGTGTGCATCAACCAGGATGATCTTGAGGGAAAAATCTCACAGGTAGCCACGATGGGCGACATCTATTAAATAGCTCAGGGTGTCGTTGTATGGCTTAGAGAGAGTACACCACAGGAAAATGTTGCAATGGGATTTATTCCTCGATTTGTTAATGCAGATAAGCATCTCAAAGAGCTAGAGAGCAATAGCAGCGTCAACTATGCCAGTCGAACATACCCGTCGGCCAAGCTGGGTCTCCCAAGAGATCCAATGGAGCTCGAAAAATTTGTGTTGCTGTATAACAGCAAGTAGTTCTCACGCGTGCGGATCATTCAGGAAGTGACTATGGCTAGGAATGATGCCCTCCCGACATGCGGGTCACAATCAGTACTTTAGGGTGATTTTGTGAAGGCAGTCCTCCTACACGGAAGCAAGTTGACCCGTGTCGTATCGACTCTACCACGCATTTTGAAAAGGGTGGGAGGGATTATTGAAGCTAGAGGGTTAAAAATAAAAGGCAACGATGTGGATCTCTTGGGTACCTTGGTACACTGCCGATCATCATTGGCGAGTGATGCACGGGATACGATATTTGCCATTCTAGAGCTTGTCACTGATGCCATTGATGTTCGGGTGTACTATACGCTTGAAATGCGTCAGGTCTACATTGACGTTGCTTTTGTGATACTCACCTACGAACGACGCCTCGACCCCTTGGGTGTACCTTGAGGTTCAGCTGCAAAAGTGAACATTTCCCTTTTGCCATCGCGGGCTGTGGACTGGTCTTTATGGGTCAGTATAGTAATGCTCAATGGTCGAGATCGCGCCGGTAGTCTAAATGTTCCAGCCAATGACCTCATACGGAACGCTGCAGGTCGAACGTATGCAGAGCCGAAGCTGAGCGAAGATGGCTGTCTGCTTGGTCTTGAAGGTTATATCATTGATGAGCTCATTACGGTAGGTTTACTATGCGAGAACCCAGACTCCATTCTAGACTTCAACGTCATAACCATCGACGCCCTCGGAATCAACAAGCAGGGAATCCAAGCCTTACTTGAGTGGGAGAAAATATCTAAAGCCCGAAAGGGGGGCACATATCTACCAACTGGGGAGACGATGCTTGAAGCATACTGACGTACTCTCACAGCAGGACGGGGACCAGATGAGCAGAGCTTCAACCCGTCTTCTTCAAAGTTTCTAAAGTGGGATAATTATAGCCGCCCAGGACATGTTCTTCGACGATATTTAGGATAATTAGTGGCAAAATCTCCGTCGTACGCTTCACGTTAGGGCTCAACATTGTCAATCAGAAACAAGATTATACCAAACCAGTGCCAATGTGCGAATTCTAACTTAAAGATATTTAGCCCTAGTCTATCCTGTTATGTAATAACATCTCCTAGCTTAATTAATGATAGCACAATGCTGTTGTCATCGCTCTCTTCCCACGAGCCTCTTTGATATCTACCGGCAACCCCCCCCCCCCCCCCCCCACCCCCACTTTCTAGAATTTGCATGCTATCCCCAAAGTATGTTGATAGATGCTCGAAATACATTCCCGTGGTAACACCACGGACGATATCCGAGCTCCCAAGCGCTAATCCTTCAATATTGCGTACAAAAAGTTTGAATATACAATAAAAGCAAGTAAGTTATGCCAAATGGACGGGACATGCACAAATAATCGAAAGGCATATCCTAGCGGGGAGAATGTAGCATAAATCACAGATTGATGCGTCAATCGATTTTGTAAGTTCTGATACATAGGTTGTTGCAGAGGGTTTGTTGCCCTACGCAACTATGAACGCCCTAGACCTGATCAGAAGACTAGCAGCATAGTTTTACCCTAGTTCTATTTGGACAATATAATAACCTGATGAAGCTGGATATTCAATTCGTACTGCAATAAAGATGCTAGATAGAACTAACACTTAGTGTGATTCCGAGGCTAGTCATCGAGTGTCAATATTTTAATAGCCTCCCACCTATAGTGTACAAAAGAAGGTTAAACAAGAACACATTACACATTCCTATCTAGCGTTACGTAGTAGTAGTTTATAAGCTGCTATAGCAAACTAGAACTTCAAAAAGAAATCTTGCATCGGCCGGGAACTGAACAATTGTTAGTATTGATTAGGAGCCAGGTGGTGGCAAGACTTACTCGAACCCGGGGCTAGCCGAATTGTCAAGTCTTGGCAACGGCTAATTTTACCACTAAACCACCGATGCGGGCATTTGTTGAAATAGAATTGCCGTAAAATAAATATATTCCTATTGAAAACCGGGTTCGCATCGATATCAATTGGAGCTTCTCAGTGTCAAGGCGTGCCCGAATGAATGTAAAGAACTCTACATTCCATACCAACATCGAATAGCAACACCCCACACTCTAAACGCACCGATTTCGCCGAGCCAAGCAGATCTAGACAGGCGCTAAAGCGCTATATCAGATCTTTACCTCTTTTGGTAGAAACTTGCTGTAAACAAATCAACTATAGGGTACTCACACGGCGAAACGAATCATGATTAAAATTTAGCCAATCAGCGCCTTTAGCCATACCTGATATCAAGTATCGATCCATCAGCTTATTCCTGGATTATCTCCACGGAGCACATCGTTCCGAGTGGAGTGAGTACTGTTTTACACCATCGTCGTCCCACTTCTGTAGCAAAAATTCTGTAATTAAGACCCGCAAGATTACTTTCTAGGATTTCCCTGAAAGTATGTGATTTGTATTGTTCGTGTTTGTATCGTGTCTGTACATGATTTCAAATGCTTTTGTTTCTGTGAAATTTAGGTATGGCAGATCAAATAGATAAACCTCACCTAGGGAAATAAACGGTCTAATATAACACCCGTATTTCTTCATAGTTCCTTCTCCCTGTTAGTCAGGGAGTAGCTACTGTTGTAGTACCTACCTATGTACCTGCATACAGGATTTGTGGAGAATGACGGGGAAGTGTCAGTGCGGTGCACGGTGAATGTGACTAGCTGTAATTACTATCTGAAGGGCCTTATCATCTGTGATATACTCTCTGGAAGTACTACAGACTAGGTATGCTAGACTTTGCACTGGTGCGGCATTTTGCCAATCGTCTACTTCTCGCTTTAATGACCGCTTTAGGAAATACTGATAGGAGCGGATGTAATTCCGTAATATGTTGGAGAAGTTTGTCATCTTCATCATTCCGGCCATCAATTATCTGTATCGATGAAGTCAAGCACTAGTTTACTAGAGAGATATCTGTGCCAGTTGTTCCAATACAAAAGTTCGTATAAGGTTTGTGATATGAAACTCGGGCTTATTGCGGAACAGACGGTGAGGCTTCTCGCTTGAGACAACAGGGGTAGAATGTAAGATAGGGCCTTGAATGAGACCGAGGTTTGTGTCTACCTCTCTCAATGTTTGCATTGCAAATGTTGGTTCGAAAGAAGATAATAAATGGCTAGAGATGCATTTTACATACGTTGGCGGCCTTACCTAAAAAGGGAAGTCCTGCCGAGAACATCAAACAACACCATTTGAGTGGCCGGGGAGACTATCGTACGCTTCGGCCCTCTCATCGGGGGTCCTAGCTTGGCCGGTATGGGGTCTTGTCTTGTTTTAAACCCCACTTTGACCCTAGAGAGCGGGACAGAACAAGCGGTAAGCTGTTTCGGTAGGGAATGAGAGGCTATATAATGAGCCATCCGGCCACCAGTCTTTCTCACACTTGCATCAACATCATAATTTTTGATATTAGAGGCGTACTCGTGTACGATAAAAGCTTTGTACACCATATAAATTTGACTGTGCACACTCCTTGACCATTGCCACATCATGGTAGCCCATCCATTTAAGACCCTTAGCGTCGAGGAAACTCGTATTGCCCGCGATGTCGTCTTGTCCCTACATCCTAATGTTGTTATCGACTTTAGAGAGATCTTCCTCCAAGAGCCTGAAAAGGCCCTTATGAAGGAATACCTTGATCTTGAACACACAGCACGACCTGGACAATCACCAGCCTCGAAGCGACCACCGCGCCTTGCGAAGTGTCAGTACGATGTCATCGGCTCCAGCAAAGTTCCAGAATACCATGAGTCTGTGGTCAATATCGAATTGAAGAAGAGAGTCAAGCATGAAGTCATTGACTCGGAAAAGCAAGCTAGTCTAACACTGTGGGAGTTCTCACACTTGGTGGAAGCATGCAAGCAGAGCAAGGAATTCCAAGACGCGATTGCCGAATTCAAGCTTCCCGAAGGCTTCGAGCTTGTTGTCGAGCCATGGTCAGTTCTTCATAGTCTGGATCGAGAAAATTACTGACTTTTGACAGGCCCTATGGTGGACTTGACTTTGGCGCCGAGAACAAGAGATACTTTCAAGGATTGTGTTTTGCCCAGGACACTAAGAACAAGAATCCAGATTCCAACTTTTATGCGTACCCACTTCCGCTCATTCCGGTTATGGATGCCCGTAAAAGGGAGATCGTGCGTATTGATCGCCTAGCAACAGGTGGCAAAGGCGACAGCTTGACCGGCAAGACACATTCGGAACGAGTCCTGGACCATTGCTTATCTGCGGAGTATGTACCGGAACTAGTAGCTGGAGGCACTCGACAGGATGTAAAACCCATCAACATCACACAGCCAGAGGGTCCCTCCTTCAGAGTCACAGACGAGTCATTGGTTGAGTGGCAGAAGTGGAGCTTCCGCGTATCCTTCAATCCCCGAGAAGGAGCTGTTCTCCACGATGTTCACTACGATGGTCGAAGCATCCTGTACCGTGCGAGCATCAGTGAGATGTCTGTACCCTACGCTGACGCTCGGGCACCATTCCACCGAAAGCAAGCATTTGATTTTGGCGATGGCGGTGCTGGAAACTGCGCCAACAATCTCTCGCTTGGCTGTGATTGCCTTGGTGTGATTAAATATTTCGACGCTGTCATCGTCGATTCTGATGGCACACCTAAAGTACATCCTAATGTCATCTGTCTCCATGAGCAGGATAATGGAATCGGCTGGTAAGGAAATCCACAAATTTGTACTCTGTATGGCCACTGACCTTGCTAGGAAACACACTAACTGGCGCACTGGCCGTGCTGTTGTGACGCGTATGCGAGAACTCGTTGTTCAATTCATCATCACGTTGGCGAACTACGAGTATGTCTTCGCGTACAAGCTAGACACTGCCGGTGGTATCACGCTCGAGACCCGTGCAACAGGCATTGTATCTGTCGTCAACATTGACCCGGGCAAGACCTCAGATTATGGTAATGTCGTCTCCGGAGGTGTTCTCGCTCAAAACCATCAACATATCTTCGCCGCTCGTAAGTATCCGCCTTTCTCATGATATAATATATCCCTAATCAAACGACAGGTTTTGATCCAGCGATTGATGGACACAAAAACACCGTCACATACGAGGAATCGCACTCCGTGCCTCAAAACTACGAAACCAACCCCCACGGAAATTTCTACGAGATCCGTAAAACAGTAGTTAAGGAGTCGGGAGGCCTCGATGCAAACCCTGTTGACCATCGTGTCTTCAAGATTAGCAATCCTGCCAAAAAGAACCCACACAGCGGCAACCCTGTAGCGTACAAATTCACGCCACTCCCGACTCAAAAGCTTCTTTCCGTACCGGGAAGTCTTCAGGCGGAACGAGCACTCTTCACAAATCACCACGTGTGGGTGACCAAGTACCGCGACGATGAACTCTTCGCCGGCGGCCGATTCACATTACAATCTCAACGCGAGGTAGACGGCGTGCACGATATGGCGGCACGCAAGGATAAAGTTGAAAATGAAGATCTCGTAGTGTGGAACGTATTTGGCTTGACACACAACCCTAGAGTAGAGGATTGGCCAGTCATGCCTGTAGAGATCTACCAGCTACATTACAAGCCAAGCGATTTCTTCGACAGGAATCCTGCGATTGATTTCCCTAGTTCGAAGAACCAGGCGAGTGTGCTAGTAGAAAAGGATTGCTGCTCTGGAAAGCTGTAAATCAAAAAGGCGAAGGGCGGAATGAATTAATGATATGGATATCGATAAATAATGACATTGCTATTTTGTACGAATGTTTAGCGGAGCTTACCTCTCTAAGGCTCCAAGTGAATCGTGCTATCATATACTCGTTCAAGAGCGGCAAACAGAGACTAGCTTTGTTGGCTGTATGTTGGTATGTTGAGGACGTCTTTTTGTAGAAATTTGATAGAGGGGGGCATACTTTCGTAAAAAAAAAACCTTTTTCCTATTCCTAATTTTGAGCGGGCAGATATGGATTCGTCTCGCCTGTGGCATGAGCAGCATGGCCCTTGATCAGACCAAGCTTTCTCGCTTCATAGTCAATGCCGTCAGGCAACGAATCTAAAAGGCTCTTCTGCTTCGGAGTCCAGCCGAGTAATTTCTTAGCCCTATAAGCCCTGCATCTTGAATTTGTCCCCCAAAGGTAAGCGCCATAGTCCGTCAATTTATTCGCTTCTTCTTTGCTAACTTGATCGACTTCAGCGGTATTGATCAGTTTCTTCTCGAGCGCAATCTCTGCGATCTTCTTTCCGACATCGCCCCACACAAACTCTCCACTCTCAGCGAAGTAATAGCCCTTGTCATCCCAGGTTGCTTTACCACCGTCAGGTGAGAGGGCAGCGGTGACGAGAGCAAGGAAGATATTGCCAAGGTCTTGGACATGTACTTCGGGCCACCGATTGAGACCCTCACCGACCACGAAGCCTTTGTGTCGCTTAAGAGTTGCTCGGATCATCTCGGGCACTTGCACACTTCGTTGATTCCCTGGACCACGGCCCGGACCATAGATACACGGTGGGCAGACAATGGCTGCATGAACTGACCCCCCAGAGGTTTTGTTTGTGGCCAAGACTATTTTGTCGACATCACGATGGGCCGCAGAATCTGGAAGGGTTGTCACTTGATCGATGCCATCCCAATCGTCGTATATCGTCTCGCGCGTGCCTCCGTATTTGTCTTGTTCGGCATCCTCGAAAGCTAGTAGACCAGTACCAGACGTATGAATAAGATAGGTTTTCTTTTGGTTTTGTGCTAACCCGGCGATGAGAGAACTGATAGCGCCTCCATTATCACTGTCGGCACATTGGACTACGACGTCCGTATTGGCAGCTTCCTTGGTAAGGAGGTCGCCACTGTTCAGGTCACCATAAACTAGTCGAATTTTGGGGTATTGGGCTGCCACTTGAGCGCCTTTGTCGCTGTTGCGAACAAGAGCGGTGATTTCAAGATCGGGATAAGCGTTTGCTATAGCGTAGAGAGCCTCGCCTCCGATGTAACCAGTGGCTCCTGTGCTGCCTATCGTAAGCGTGACAATGATAAAAGATACTTAGACATACATGAAAAGTTTGGTCATGATGATATGCTGGTTAATGGTAGGATTGATAGTATGATGGTTGATACGGGCTGTCACCTGTTGTGGGGGTTGACCAGGTTTTATAGATATTGGGAAGAATTTAGCTTCCACTTTCAGCTGTAGTAGTTTGGCTTTCTCGGCGGATTTATAAGCTCGAGCCGACCTCAGCTCCTTCGCCTGCGATGCTGCGATGCTGCGATACAATAACTGTAGATTACTCCGTTGTTCTAAACGATGACGAATGTTTGGTTGGTAAGCCGTGCTCCACAAGGGCGGCCTTGCCTTCGCATGTTATGCTAACTTCTAACCTGGTGGAGACATGGGCAAAGGCATAATTATCGGATGCGCCCTTTGAAGCACTTTCTTCGGCGGGGCAAGCGGAAGACGTCATTGGCACGTAGCACGTTTCTAACGGATATGATGCTCAATAGCAACACTGGAAGCCTACCCAAACGAGAAGCATGCATCAGGTTCTACGTAGGAATCGTTTTGGATAGATTCGTAGTCTACGCGATAGGATGATGCACTTGATCCTCGAGGTGGTTATGGTGGTGGGTGCTGTGTAATGGCAGGGCTTGGCAATATCGGATGGCCCCTGCCTTTGAAGGCGCGCGCGAGCCACGTATGGCGTCAAGCCAAACTACCTACGCCAACAGCGATGGACATGGACTTGCCAATATCCCACCCCGAATTGCATACTTGAAAATCAGTCTACCTGCATGTAATACCATATAAACCAGCACCCGCCATGGATATCGTACAGGCCGTCTCCGGCTACATCACCAAGATGGTGTCTGCCGGAGACAGCGCTGCGGCAGGCACTACAGCCGCAAAGATGAAGATCCTCTTGCTTGACAATGAGACTGTGGGTTTGTCTCCTGCTTCAAAATAGGCAAGCTCCCATTCTGACCTTCTCTACTAGGTTTCCATAGTCTCGACCGCAACTACACAATCCGCCCTCCTCACCCATGAAGTCTACCTCACCGAGTACCTCTCCCATGCCCATCGCCGTACTCGCCTGTGGCTGACTGATATAGCCGAATGGACAATCAAAAAAGAGAGAAGATGCGCCATCTACGTTGCCTGTGCTTCGTACGGCCCTCTCCAGAGTCCATACAAAGCCTCATCGAAGAGTTACGGGAGCCCAAGTACGGCGAATACCATGTTTGTAAGAGTTAAAGCCGAATAGCGGACTGTATGTCTCTGACCACGCCTAGACTTCAGTAACATTATCAAAAAGTCATCCCTCGAACGGCTTGCAGAAGCAGACGACCATGAAGTAGTCCGCGCAGTGCACGAATACTTTGCCGACTTCCTTGTTATAAACCCCGATCTCATGTCCCTTAACCTTACTTTTCCAAACCACAGGATCTGGAGCACCAGTCCAGATGCATGGAACCAGGACGCGCTACAGAGGTCAACAGAAGCCGTAATGGCGCTTCTTCTTGCACTCAAGAAAAAGCCCCTGATACGATACCAGAAGAATAGTTTGCTAGTCAAAAAACTAGCGACCGAAGTACGGTATCACATGACTCAAGAAGACCAGTTATTTGACTTTCGAAAAACAGACACTCCGCCCATCCTCTTACTTGTAGACCGAAGGGACGACCCCGTCACACCCCTGCTGACACAATGGACCTATCAAGCTATGGTCCACGAACTTCTTGGCATCAACAACGGAAGAGTAGATCTACGCGATGTGCCCGAAATCAGGCCTGAGCTCAAAGAGATTGTACTCTCGCAGGACCAAGACCCTTTCTTCAAGAAGAACATGTATCTCAATTTTGGTGACCTAGGGCAGAATGCTAAAGCATACGTCGAGCAGTTCGCTTCGAAGCAACAAGGCTCGCAAAAGCTCGACTCAATTGCAGATATGAAACGCTTCATAGAAGACTTCCCCGAGTTTCGCAAGCTTTCCGGTAATGTCACAAAGCATGTTACTCTTGTCGGCGAGCTGAGTAGAAGAGTTGGAGAAGAGAGCCTTCTCGATATAAGTGAATTGGAACAAAGCCTAGCTTGCACAGACAATCACTCCAACGACGTGAAAGCGCTACAGAAGATTATTCAAGATCCCAAGGTTCCCGCCAACAACAAACTTCGGTTGGTCGCAATCTACGCATTGCGATACTCCAAAGCATCGTCAAACTCAACTGCTATGCTTCTAGACCTTCTTAGTGTCGCTGGTGGCCTGTCGCGACAACGCGTCAATCTCATTACGAAGCTCTTGGCCTATCACGACTCTCTACAAGCCACAACTGTCGCTGGTGGGGTGCCTGATCTGTTCCAACCCGGCTCGTTCTTTGGCGGAGCGCGAGACCGACTGAAGGGTCTCAAGGGTGTCGAGAATGTATACACACAACACTCGCCACGTTTGGAAGCTACTATACAGGACATGATCAAAGGACGGTTGAGTCAGCAGATATATCCGTTCATCGGGGGCGGCGGGACTACGAAAGATAAACCACAGGACATTATTATCTTCATGGTTGGAGGAACGACATACGAAGAAGCCAAAATGGTAGCGCAAGTTAATGCCAGCTCGCCTGGGATCCGAGTGGTGCTTGGCGGTACTACAGTGCATAACAGCAGTACATTTTTGGAAGAGGTGGAGGATGCAGTGGAGTCTTGGCCTGAGCCTCCCCCAGCATCAGCTGCAGCACGATTGAGAAGAGAGATTGGAAGGTAGCCTAGCGTAGGATGTCACTGGGATGTCATAAGTGCATCTCTGATAGCAATAGAGTTCCGACTCTCAACGAATAACCATGCCCTCGGCGCAATATCATGTATGTACCTGCATGAGTTCTAGAATTGTAAACGACAGAATCTGCGGCGGCGACTTGCCGAGCCAGGGCCAAGCCTGCATCACGTGGTGTAGGGCTGACTACTCTCTTAAAGAGCAGTCAGGTCCATCGGACCGCCTCTCCATCATCCGCCGACGAGCTTAGCCACACATTTCAACCTCAACAAATGGCTCAAACATGAGCAGAACAAGACATGCCAGAACAAGGACAACAGGTCTTGCAGTCTCGAGTGGTTCGTAGACGAAATCCACGACCAATCAATTCTTGTGTTGAATGTCGCACACGGAAATCACGATGTTCAAAGACACATCCTTGCCAAAACTGCACTGCATTTGGGCGAGAGTGCGTCTTCATCACAGTACCTGAGAGCGCTGCACGAAAGAAAGAGAGGGAACAACGGGAGCGTGCTACAAGTAAGAGTGGTACTGGTGTCAATATTCCCGATTGGACCAAGAATCTGCCTGTGCGCACGCAGAGTTCAGCAGACCTACCGGATAAGTATGAGAATTCAAATTCGGTCGACACCACGACACCGGGAACTCCTCCCAGAGATTATGAATGGGAATCGTATCAGCAAGATGTCGAAGGCGATGGTAATGCTTGGGAGAGACTACCTGCAGAACCAGAGGAAACTCAGGACGATGTCTATGAGGATGAGGACGATGATGAAGATCAAATCGCGACAGATCTTACGATCAGAATCGGGAGGATGATTATTTGTGAAAACGTGACTGGTTTTTTTCGCCCTCAATACGCTGAAGAGGTACTGTCTGCCCTGTCAACATGCATTGGTCCTATGCCCCTGGTACTCTTCCCGATCAAAAGCTGAATGCTGTGTGTAGTTGGGCAAGCTTTTGTCCGAGAGGCCTAGTTCTTCTTCTTCAGTCGCCGGCCAACGAGCACCACAATCAAGTGCACTATTATCAGCAGAGCAGATGCCGTCTCTCTCGCCTTCGCTGAACCTCTTGCTAGGTGGCTCGTTGTCTCTACACCAGAACAATAATGTTGGACCACCACAACTGCCGACCAAAATGGAGGCAGAAGCGTTATTTCAAAGATATGGCGATGCTGTGAGCCCACTCGCCCATGTGTTGCATATTCCGTCGCTGAAGCGACTCTTTGATCGGTTCTGGATGAATGTTGAAATAGGCAGTCCGAATCAGAATTCCTGTACGGCATTGATATTAGCCGTCTGCATGGCAGCAGCCGCTTCTGTATCACCGTTGCAAGCAAAGTCGCAATTCGGTATAACAAAAGAGGACCTATTTTTAAGGCTACAGAAAGCTACCGAAAAGGCCTTGCTTCGCGCTAACTGGGCAAAAACGTCAAATATCCGAACATTACAAGCTCTGACCATATATCTTGTAAGGACGTTACACCGGTTCGTGTTTTTTTACTGACTTAGTCAGATACCGCTATGCAGAGCACAAATTTCTCGTGCAACGTCGGTTGTGGTTGGTGCTCTTGTTCGATTGGCGCAATGCATTGGTATACATCGCATGAGCCACAGCTCCGCAAACAGCCTTACACCCTTGCAGCGACATGTCAGGTCCCTGCTTTGGTATCAGATATGTTTCTTAGACTTCAAGACAGCTGAGGCCCAGGGACCACATCCGTCTATACGATCTGACGATTTCGATATTCCACTACCACTCAATGTAGACGACGATGTCTTTGAGTTTGGTAGCTCACAATGGAAACAGCACCCAATTTCTTCGAACAGCTGGTCAGATGCCACCCTATCTCTAATACGATACGAATGCAACGAGATCCATCGAATCATTTTTCGAGGACGAATCGAAATGGACCGCAAGCACATTACACTTCACGATCTCCGAGCGCGCGTAGAAGCGAGGAAACGACAGATCAAGTCCAAGTACTTGCAGCATCTTGATGTTTCAATCCCGATCCAGCGCTACGCCGGTCTTGTAGCCACCTTACTTATGGCACGTTGCGACTCGATGCTACTCTACCGCCACCTGCCCCAAACATACCATCAGCCACGTTCCGACTCTGAAAACATGTTACGCGACGTGCTCCTCAAGGCGGCTCTAACAACGCTCGAAATCGGCGCAACTCTCGACACCCTCCCCTCCCTAAGCTCCTGGGCCTGGTATTCAACCACCTACCAGCAATACCACGCCGTCCTCCTACTCCTCACCGAACTTTACCGCACGCCCGACCTCCCCCACAAAGAACGTATGGCCACGATCATCGACCATATCTTCGGCCACTGCTACGGCGTCGGCATCCGCGAACGCTGCAGCGACCTTCTCTGCACCGTCAAAGACAACCTCGAAGCCTTCTATGTCATGAAAGGCTTCAACAAGAAACGCTCACAAATCGCCCCACAGCAACATCCCACCCTGCAGCCCTTGCCGTCCTTCAGCGCCGTCACCAGCCCTGGCTTCTCACAACACACTGGCACGCCTATGCAGTCGCAATTACAACGCACGCCGACGGGCGGGCTGGAAAACGTTAGTGTAGATTTTGACTCCTTGCTCGGTAGTCTGAATGGAGGGGGCAATCCGGAGGATTTTGACATCTTTGCAAACATGGGCGGTGGACAGGATGCAGGAGCGATTTTCGTACCAGTCGATACGGGCGGGCGGGGTGCGGGCGAGTTTGCGACGACGAGTCCGAATGGGGGGTTGCAGCAATGGGTGAGTTGATTGCGTGTTCATTTGTGTTTATTCATGATGCGGTCGGTCAAATTGTTAATACAGAGACAGGAGAGTTGGGGTTTCCCGACTCAGCCCAAGTACGAAACTTAGGTCTGATGGGCGCTGTACGAGATGGGGGGCTGGGATACGTTACCTAGAGGTGTCAAAGGAGGGGAAGGGGGTTCATTGTTATGTACATGTACAAAGGCGCGCATGATGGCGATGGCTTTATGATAGTTTAGAAGTGTTTTTATAAGTTCATTACAAAACTAGTTTCTCTTACTACAAATGTGCTTGCAGAAAGTTCAGGCAAGAAAATGCAAGCCTGAATCAATATAAAAGGTCTTCCTGAACGCCGCGCGCATATTACAATAGCCCACATACATAACTTGTACAGACCTAAAACGCCGACTGTGGAGGGGCTGCGCTGCAGTCGTACCCAAATGATTTTCACTTCACCTCTACCAAGTCACGATTCTGCTCGATACGGATATGTTTCCTAATTCGCACAGCGAGTTAGCCAACGAAGAGAAAACCATTACGTAAATGTTATTAGTATCGTGCTACTTCGGATGCACTCAACGCACTTCTCTTCATTGGTGGGGGAGGTGGTGGGGGTTTCTTGGCCCGCGATGGTGGAGGTGGTGGAGGTGCTTTCTTTCCGGTCGATCCGGGCTCCGCTACGCTCCAGCTTGCGGTTCGTGATACGACACTGCTCTGTGAGGATCTATCTGGGCTGGGAGGCGATCGATCGCGTCTGTTGCCATATGAGTTGGTGTAGTCGTCTTCGTATTCATCGGCGAAGGTATTCGCCTGACGGACAGGGCGGAGGCTGCCTCGGCCTGCAGATATGACCGACGAATCGGTAGGCACACGCGTTATTCGTCGAGCAGGGGAGTCGTCGCGATGTCCGTTGGAAGTGCTCTCGTATGTAGAGGTGCGGCTTAGTGAAGGGCGAAGAGTTGAGCCTCCTGGTGACGAGGCCTCTACGGCAGGGGAGCGGCTACGGGAAGCAAGCTTTGGGATTGTGATGCGCGGCGGTTCGGGTTCGGGCTCTTCTTCGACGACGTTGAAGCGATCGGCGTATCCGTGGGCGGTGTTGGAGCGTGATCGGGCAAGGCGCGGGGCGCTGGTGGTTGTTCTGTCATGTGTTAGGAACTTTGTCGGCGTTAATAGATGCGCGTCTCTCACTTGGCCGGCCATTCGCGTTTAACATTGATCAGAACCTCGCGGCAACGGTCATAGTAACTGAGCTCGGCTTCAAGGAAGGAAGTCAGATCCTGTACAAGCTCGACTTCGGCCTCCTTGATATCCTGCATGCGTCTGTAGACATCTTCGCTCGTTTCTTCGTACTTGGCCTTTTGTGCACGCAATTCTTCCTCCATACGGAAGTCTTCCTTCTTTGTCTTCTGCATCTTGGCGAGGGAGGTGTCGTAGGCTAGACGGCGAGTCTCGAGCTTCTTGCGGGCAGCCTAGGAGGAGCAATTAGCAGTTGAAAGCTAATTACGTTAAGCAATCTTAGGGAGACATACTTGGTACTCTTTCATCTGAACGAGCGAACGCTCAAGGCCCTCGAGCCATGACGTAGTGGCACTTGCAACGTACGTCTCCTGCACTCGTGCCAGGCGTTCGTTGGCACGACCAAGGGCTGGCGTCTGTCAGTATATGGGCCGAGGCGTGGCTCAGGTAATGGATACGCACAGGAGAGGCAATTGCCAAATTCCGAGTCTGGCTCGAAGTCCTCGCCATGGGTTACCATGGAGGAGCCGAGGTGGCCGCCAGGAAGCTGCTTCTCGCGGTCGTCGCCCTCTGCACGCTTCGAGAGCGACTTTACATATGAGGTCATGGACTTTTGCATTTTGTCCATACCTACGAAGAGGTTAGCATAGGTAAAGCCATATGCATTGGTCTTGACAGCGGCGCATACCTTCGTGACGTAGGTTCATCTCGAGCTCCAGGGCCTTGAAGTCGTCGGAGAGCCCGGTGCGGGCCTCTGCGCCCATCTTCTCGTTTGTCCATTGCTTGAGCCGGTCGAATTTCTTGTTGATATTCATGGCAGTGGTGGCTGGTGACGTGAGAGGGAGAAGGTGGGGGGGTTGGACAGTGGTGATAACGTGGTTTTATTTATCGATAGCGTAGTTCATGCAGGGGCGGCAGACAGCACGATCAAGAACACCAGGAACACCAAGGATGCGTGATGGCGATGGGCGATGATCAATGTTGATGTTGGTGGCGATGTTAAAAGGGGACTCGAGCAATTGAGCACTGTTTCGCAGTTATGGACCGTTGCAGCAGAAAAAGAACAAGCTTGGGGAGACGCGTATCAAATGGAGACTGTAGGCGCGACCCTGAGCCAATTCCAGGTCGGCTGGCCGCGCCCTCTCCCAACTGGCAACTGTTGATCGCCAGCTTTGACGCACGACCACGGGCCATGGGCCGGCCGGTTCACGCTCCAGACACTGCGGCCCAACTCCCGCCAATGAGCTGTCTGTCTCTGCCATCAACCATAATTATCTACAATTACCACTTTTGCCGCTCAGCGCTTCCTCTTTGGCACGGCCCCGTCGTCTGTCTTCGCCGGCACAAGCGCCCTCGTCCTTGTGCCCAGTCCATACAGCGCCATACTGCGTACCTGATCCCTCCCCATCATGCTCGTAATGTTTCATGCATATACTCCCTGTCCGATTCCAGGGTCCTTCTCTGGCTTTGTCTTTGCCGCCATCGACACTAGTCCTCCGGCCTTGCAGATTCAACCGCACTTGTGGAACATACATGGTAAAAGATGCACCTCAAGCGCGCGACGGTGCATGTCCCTCTCTTCTAGAGTGGGCTAGACCTTCGATTCGGTGCCATTCACCGCACGGTCTTGGTTGGTCATCCTACAACCTGCATTCCCAAAGGCTCCAAGCCTGGGGGACCCAATCTAGACGTGCTCCTGACAGGCCATCCCGCAAACATCTCTAGAAAAGCATCTACGCATAGTAGTTACTGGAGCATCCGCAACTGCACAATAACATAGGCCGAAGAGCCGACAACCACCTCTCGGGTGCACACTGACTTTGTGCGAGGTCAGGTGTTTGGGCAGGCGTTGCTGACCAGCACGTGACCGAGCGAACGTCAACCCCAAGATCGCACCATGGCAAGACCCCAAGTCAATAACCCCACCCCAATCTCACCAGAGCAGCTGAGACTTCAACACATATGACATCGCCTCCTTCGTGATTCCAGATCCTTCAAAATACGCTCTATTTCAACTGTAGGCCCTATTTCACTCTGTTTTCTACCTAACAGTCCTTCGCATCATTTCACACTTATCATCCTTGGTTGCATCGTCATCGCATGCTACCGGTGGAGATGTTGCGCTGGTTGCGGCAGCAGCTGCGTGGAGCGCGTCTGAGAACCCCACGTACCTCAAATCCTCCTCACGAGTATCTGCGAGGTCGATCGGTACCCAACCACTTTTTAGTGCTCGTGTCCCACTCAACCTCGTTGCTATATTTCTTACGAGCTTCAAAAACTTTTTGCACCTCATCTCCTTCATTTGTCATGCAAATCTTTCACTGTTCTTCGTGCATTCGTGTTGCAAGAGAAGGATTTATCCGCATACAATTCGTATAGCGCCCAAGACAACACCAAAAGGGATGTAGACGCTTCTGCTGAGTTTGCGGTAGCTGCTGCGCGTTGGCTTTAGAGATCCCCCACGTTGCGGTGGTATCTCAAAGTCATGGCCGGCACTTATTGTGCTATCTCCAGCCGTATTATTTCTCGACCACCCCCCAACGACACTTTTCCTGAACTGTAGAGCGTATATTTCGGTGGAAACGGGTTATTCATAGCCTTTCGGTTGCCTGGAAGGAATGAGGACCGAAGGGGCTGATGTCGGTCAGCGGCGGTGGTCAGGTTGCGCTATGCCTGATGAACCGGAAGGACAGAAGCCGGCAAAGCATAATTGATCACGACCTTCGGAAGGCATAGCCATGACAATGCGCAGAGGTGGAGATTGCTGCATATTTTTGCAATTCGTGTTCAGCTTACAAAAATTAATAGGCACTAGTAGGATACTGGTCGTTCCTGTAGCTCGTGGTGTGGAGGCCCCAAGGATTGGATAAAAAGCGTGAAAGAAGCGGACAATACATAGAGTCCAGAGCACGGTTGAATTAATTCAACGTTATGTTCATATCACTGCCCCTGACAGATGCTCTTTTGACCAAGTGACGTCCCGATCAGTATAATAGCAGTGAATACCGTTCTCTTTGCCCATTCCCAGGCAGCTGGGGCCTGATAGCCTTTAGTCGATCGCCGTTCGGTGCTGTGCTAGCGAAGGAGAGATTACCTCATACGTGCCTAGCCGTGCTTCGTTGTTGCTCCCTCGTCCCGCAACCTTGACCTCAACCACGACCATCACCAACGCCAACTGCAAACATGGCCGACTCGGACTCGTCTCTCTCCTCCGCGCCCTCGACCGACGACGAAATGGTTCTTGAGACTGCACGCGCAAATGCCTCCAAGGCCACACCGCAAAAGAAGAAGCAAGGCAAGATATTGTCCTTCTTCAAACAAAAAGAGCGCTCGCCATCGCCGGTGCGCAAGAAGCGCGAGCCTTCTCCCGAGCATATCTACGCACCAGAAGACAATCCTGATATTGCTGTACGTATTGGACGCGTCAGTCGCGTCGTGTCGCGACGTGATTACTATCCTCCCGCTGTCGACAATTACGTCGGCGCTCTGCTAACATTTTATTGCCATAGTTCATTGTAATGTTCCGCTCGCGATTCAACGATGCTTTTCCCCGTGGTGCGCCGCACGTAGGCCCTCAGGATATTGAATCGGGTGTTGCAGAGGGCACGCCGTCAGCAGATGTCGAAGGCCTCCTTTGTGCGCTGCTTGGTCTCGTCCTCAATCGCAAGAAACCTGTCGAGTCAGTGCCACTCAAGCGCCCCTCAGCTATTCTCGAAATGCAGTCGCATTCGTGCATAGAACCTACGAGTACAACGCTGACAATGCTTGTGATTTGCAGGAAGGGTCACTACGGCCGTGCTCTCGAAGAAAGCATCCAAACACAAAAGTCACAATGGCCACGAGCTTGGGGCGCCACCAATCCCCTCAGCGGTGGCCGTGGATTTATAACCATGACAGCGCTGGAGCGTGTGAGTGTTGATATCGCCTGCTACTGCCGGCATGAGCCCTAATCAATTGTGTCCAGATCACGCTCCTCCACACCCTCTCTATGTGGAGTCTCAACCAAAACGAGCAAGTCAAGTTGATGATCGCCAATGCCTACAAATCGCGCACAATCAAGGACAAACTAGACACTAATATTCCGCTCTCGGTGCAGCCGTGGGGTGTTGATGGCGATAAAAGGCGTTACTGGCTGATCGAGGGTCAAAACGACACCCACTTCCGAGTCTATCGCGAGACAGACCCACACAAGACGAAAAAGGTCAAGTGGTTCAGTGTCGCTGGTGACATCGACCAGCTGCGAGGAGTAGCAACCAAGCTCGAGGAGGAGGATGGGCGCAAAGACGCAAAGGCACTCGGCGAGCGAATGCTCAACGCCATCCCACGCTTTGAAGCGTCAGAAGTGGTAAGTGTCCCCGTATTGCGAAACTAAATGGTCTACTGACGCTTTCGTAGAAACGCAAGCGCCGCGAATATCGTCTTAGCCGCAACACGGCCTTCACTCGCCCCGAACCAGGCTTTTCTCTCTACGAAGGTCGTACTCGCGGCAAGCGTCTTCGGTACACATTCTCCGACGAGGAAGATTTTGATTCGGATAACCTTGGTACTCGTCGATCCACCCGTACTTCAGGCAGGGACATACCTGCAGTGCCCTCCGGCCCCACCGTCACCGCTAGCGGTCGACATGTGAGATCCCGTGCCACTGGTCTCTACGGCGAGACATTACATAGCGGCCAGATATCGGACCATACCTCGCCAGCCACTGGAGACTACGTGCGATCTGATATTTCTGAAGAACCACAGCAGTCTCATGTACATGGTCGATCCACACGTGCCGCCAACCGGGGCGCCGCTAATGGACGGTCCTCCAACCGCGCTATTGTCTCGGATGATGAAGATGATGCCACGTCATGGGACGGTGGAGATGAAGATGAAGACGAACCTGATCAGATGGACTTGGATGATGAAGATGATGAGCAGGACGAGGCATCTTCAACAGAGGACCAAGAACCTCAATCGTTGATGGTCACGTTACGTTACAACAAAAGCTCTCTTCATTCTGCAAACGGTTCCGGAACAAGCCACAGCACTGTACAAGATGCTGTTCCGACAAATGGTGTTACTTCTCAAGACATACGTGTAGGGGACGCAGTCCTTGCAGGCCCTGGCACAGCTCGGCAGCCAGAGCAGCAGATACTGGCTCCAGTCGAACCGCCCGTACACACAGCACCACTACCCGAACCTGTTGCGGCTATTACCTCGGAGCACACATCGCCTGTATCTTACGCCGCTAATGGTATCACGAATATTGCGCTCCAAGCTGCAGCTGATACACCCGTAGCCCCCAAAGCAGATGGCATGGCTACTATGCCTACTCCGCCGTACAACGCCTCCGGTCATCAACCTGTACAACAACAGTCGGCTCGGTATTCTAATGGGCAGTCTCCACAGGCAAAACAGGAAGCCTCGTTCTCTACCCAACAACCACAACCACCCTTGGTGTCGACGCTGCCTCCACCAACGCCCGCGTCAAGCTGGCAGTAGAACTACCTTATGGCGGCTGGTATTTGCCCCACTATTTAATTGTGTCTTTATCATCAACCTGTTTGCGCGGTTTAACACCCTTTTGTCATTGTCACACTTGGAGACAAGGTAGATATCTATGAGGCGTTCTGGATTGGGACAGGGTACGGCAGCATTGCATGCTCCACGCAGTATATTCCTGGGTAAGCGTTAATAGACATTACGACGGAGGTTTGAATGCTGGGCTAGAGACATTGCATGATCACGTTGATTAATCAAGAAGAAATATAACTCGGATGAGAGCGTTTGCGCTCTTGTCAATACATCGTCATTCAGAGACGAGATATTACATAATCCAATTCAAATGACTTTGGTTGTTGTTATACATATCACATGATAGTCATGCCAGACGCCGCCCATGTCCATGGTCATACTCATCATATTCTTCTATCGTGTCAAGCCTCCAGACCTATTGAAACCCCGGCGCCAATGCGCCCGGCATGCCTTTCTGCCCGCTCCACCCCTCCCCACTAACCCTACTCGTCGGTCGCGGCCGACCCAATTTCCCCGCTTGGTCTCCGCGCCACCGCATACCCTCTTCTCTCTGCGCCCTCTCGTTGCGACTCTGCGCCCTCTCAGGAAGCGGCCGCGTGCGCTCCCCCGCCCTGATCTCCGCCTCGCGTAGCTTGGCGCCCTCGGCTTCCAGCACAGTCGCAGGCGGTGCGAGCGGCGGCACAGAAAGTCTGTACTGGGACGGCGGGGTAGCGTCAGGCAGGATGACGTCTTCGTCTAACTGGGCGAGACTAAGCGGCTCGATGTCGTCCTCGTCGTCGACGGGGACGCCGCCTGTTGCGCCGCCTCTGGTGTTGTGTTTGCGGGGCCAGAGGGAGGGGAGCACAATTTGCTGGAAGCGCGGTTCGACGGCTCGATCATCGAACCAGGCGTGGACGCGGGATTCGATGAGTTGGGCGATCTTGGGCACGTCTTGGAGGCGCGAGCGTGAGCCGACGAGCGAGCGGACGGAGAGGTCGAGGCGATAGTCGTCGAGGAAGGTGAAGGCGAGGGTAGTGGGTCTGTGGGGGGGTAGGCCAGAGGAGGTAGATGGGCGGTCGGGCGAGTCTGTAGGATTGGGACTGGGGGCGGAGGTGGAGGGCGGGGAGGACGAGGGGATGAAGGATAGGGCGAGGGTGCCTGAGAAGCGGACGATGGTGACTGCAAGGGCGACAGGGAGGATGGCGGTGCGGGGCGTAGGCCAGTTGAGGTTCAGCGTTGTTTCGATGCCAATGGTGATGACATCGCCAAGGTCGACGTCCATGCGGGCTTGCAGTCTGCCTTCCTCAGTGCCGGTCGTGCCTGGACCATACCAGAAGCCGTCTTCAGCAGGCATCACACGGCAATTGCTGAAGATGGGGAACTCGTCACCAAGTGCTATCTCGGTTACTTTGATCTCGCCAATCCAGTCAGGCATGCTGCCCGAGTTGAGGACTTCGGTCAGCGAGGACAGGATGGCGTCGTCTTGCCGTGCATCAACGCGCAGCTGTGCAATGGTCTGGGCAATGAGCACATTGAACCAGTCCAAGCTCTCCGGCTGGTGGCCGTTGACGTTGTAGTAGGTTTTGGCAAGTATGGTGGCTATGCTGGGCCCGCCTCTGCTCTCCTCGCCCTTTCGTATTATGCTCCTCGAGTCTTTGTGGCGAAGTGATAGCGAGATGGAGTTTGAGCGCGTGCGCAGCTGCTTGATAGATTGCTGGTGGGCGAGCGTGCGGGCGCGCCGCAGCGAATTGAGGTGCAGTGAACGGTCGTCGGCAGACGGAGGCTCGCCGAATATGAAGAACTTGATGAAGAAGAAGATTAGAAGGGCAATGGAGAGCTGGCCGAGCAAGAAGCCCTGGGTGAAGGAGAGGCCATGGGTGTAGGGTGAGGGGCTCTGGGATGATGTGGGCTGTTTGGCCATGGTGGAGGAAGGCGCACGTGTTATTGGCTGATCATGGCGGAGAGTGTGGTGTGACTTGGGTCCTCTTGCTGCGCCGGTTCAATTGAAGCAGCCGAAGTAATTCAAGCCATTCAAGCATGTCAAGCAAATGCGGTGCAGTGTCGAAGTGCTTGGTGGTGTTAGGCCAGGCCGTGTTATCGATAAGGCCCAGGATACTCCGATGCCCCAATGCCCAATCTATATACTAATAGACATGCCAAACACATCCAACATCGCTGCACCCGCTCTCCCACCCCCATGACTGCCCTCACTGCCGTCAGATTCAGACAGACGCCGGATACGGCCAGGGCAGTCAAGGCAGCCCGCGTCATCCGCTCCATCAAGGGCCGATACCGCACCCAGGCCTTCCTGTTCCTGGCCTACCACTTCTTCCTCACCTCGCCGCTCCACCTCGACATCTTCATCGTCTTCTTCATCCTCGTCAGCAACTTCATGAATCGCCAGCAGGCCTTCCCCAGCCAGCTGCTGCTCGACGGCTTGCGCTTCCTGCTTGACGAGAGGAGGTTTGTTCTGCCCTAGCCGTCCAGCCATGGTCTGCTACCGTTCACGGCACTTGAACTGCCGCACAATTGCCTGCCTCCGATTGGCTGGCTGAGCCCCCAGAGCCTGCCCGCCGCCCACGCGCTGTACAACTTGTATAGCTCTAGATGGTCTAACATTGCGCCCTCCACCTCCTCTTTCTTCTCCATGGACTTTGATACGGCCAGCCAGAGCCTCTCGCCTCGTGCTGCGTCCCACCACCCGGGCCTCCGACTACCGGCCACCTGCGAGCCACCGTCAGAGAACAGCCCAACTAAGCGATCGGTATGGATTGTATGTCATTGTCAATTCTGTGCTATTCGCTCAATGGCTGATTGTATGCTTAGGTTTTTGGCGCCACGGGCCACATGGGAAGATCCCTTGTGCGAGCAATCCTGGCCCATGGCGACCAATGCACTGCTGTCGGCTGGACCCAGGAAAACACCTCAGAACAGATGGAGCAGTGGCATGATAGGAACTGCATCGGCCTGCTATGCGACGTCCGCGTGCGAAAAACAGTGGAAAACGTGATGAAGAAGAGCGTCGAGCACTGGGGAAGAGTCGATGTCATCGCAAACAGCACTGGTTATGGAGTCATCGCTGCCTGCGAGGACCAGGACGACTACGATCTACGCAACCAATTCTCCACAAACTACCTCGGCACCTTGCACATCATACAGGCCTCGCTTCCCTACTTTCGCGAGCGAAGCAACGGTCGCTATCTCATCTTCTCGTCCACAGCCGGCGCGCTCGGCGTGCCAGGATTGGGCCCCTACTGTGCAACCAAATACGCTGTTGAAGGTCTGATCGAGTCTATGCTTTACGAGATTGACATCTTCAACATCAAAGCTACTCTGGTCGAGCCAGGTCATGTGAGACTAGACGAGCCCGACGACAATATCATACCCTCAAGCTACGCTGCAAATTCTGGTACGGGCCCTCCAAAGCCCCGTCGATATGGACACTTCTTCGTCAAACCAAATCCAAGCGAGCCATACGCCGGCTTGACAAGTCCTGCGCAGCATTCAAGAAGAATGATACAGTGGCTCAACGACAGGCAACCAGTCAGTGCGGTGAAAAGTGCGGAGCTAGTGTGGCAACTAGCTCATTGCAGCTACCCCCCACTGAGGTTGATTCTGGGAAGCTATGCAGTTGAGAGTATCCGCGATCGAATGAAGAGTATTACAGAGGAGGTAAGTGTCGCAGGATTCTAATCAATTTGTAGTCGAATGATAGCTCATTATTCCCTAGATTGAGGACTGGAAACACTTGTCATTCCCCGCTAGTATCACTCCGGAAGATGAGGCAGGGAGGGCATTGGAAAAAGAAGAGGAGCTAGACGAAGGACAGGAGAACGATTGAACGAAAAGAATATGGCCAAGATGTGATCACTGGAGGGAGGCTCATGGCATATGCACACTGGGTTAGTTTTGGGATCTGTGAGAGCCGACACGCTTTTCTTATTACATCTGACTACTGTCAAGCTAATCACCCTACATGGGAGCAGAATCCTCATCATTGTACAATAAAAGTCCACTGACAAAGAGGTCAAGCAAGCTGCGCTTTCCGAGGATAGTACGCATGGTGCTAGCTTTCGTAATATAAAATGTTCCTCTAGTATCATATGCGTCTCGCACACCGAATAATCATGCAAGAATGCGTAGCAACGTAACTAGATACCCAAACGCGATTGCCGTCTATCAGTCTGCCAACCTCAAGGACCCACCCAAATCCAACCGAACGCCCTAAATCTAGATAAGATCTCCACACCCTCACTCCTTTACACCTCTCCCCCCATCCAAAGCCGTCTCCTCATCCACCATCAACTCCCTAAAAACCAACCTCCCCACCCCCTCTCCAGGATGACCCTCCCTCACCCAGTTCCCTCCACCAGTCCCCTCCCCTCTAGGTAACACCCAATTCCGGCGATCCACCCTCTCCCCCCAAGCCTCCCCCAACAGCCTCGCAAGCTCTACCTTGGCCCTCCACACCTGCTCATCCTCGCCCCACACCTTCAGCAATATGGGATACGTGGTCACCGTTGTTATTGTTTTTGCTGTGCGCGGTACCTTACGCTGCGGCTGCGCAACTTCTTCGTAGAAACGGCCGCGCTGCGCGAGGCAGGGGTGGCACGCGTTGCGTTGGCAGCGGGTGCAGGTTGGGAGGGTGCGGGAGCAGGGGAGGGAGGAGAGGGTGCATTGTAGGCAGGAGAGGATTTTGACGAAGCGGGGTTTTGGAGCGGGGCGGAAGGGATGAATAAGAGGATTGGACTGGATCTGGGTGCCTTTGGTGGTGGTGAGAGATTGCGGGTTGTGGGTCTCCTGGTTCACTCGTTCCTTGGATGCATGTGGCGAGTTAGGAATGCTGAAGATGCCTGTTGTGTGGTTCTGGGCGATGGATTGTTTGTCATCCTCATCATCTTCTTCTTCGTCGTCGATGCTGGTGGCATTGGATTCGTCGCTGCGGAAATGTGGTTGCGACTCCGTAGTGTTGGGTTCATGACACGGGCCGTCGAAGATGCTTCTGTCGGAGAACAAGGTATCTGTCGGCGAAATCTTATCGTATGTCAAGGACAAGGGAGCCTGGTGAGCGGACGTAATTAGATCCGCTGTAGCTTTTTGACTCTGGATTTCCCCGTGGGTTTCCTTCCTATCACTCTCTTGAGTTGGGGCTGGTAGTTCTCTGAGCCACAAAGCAACGCGCGCATTCATTGGGTCATATTCTCCGCCACTATTATTCATATGCGAATGTTTGGTCTCCATAGCCGAAAAGCAATGTCAGTGATTGGGTGAGGTGCCTCGATATCAGATTCGGGAAGGATTTATGGTCGGGGACAGGAGTAAATGAGAGTACATGGTGATTGTGAATGCACTAGTTGGACTAGTGAGAGAACCCGTTGAGGAATCCATTGTCAAACGACAGTGTCGGACCAAGGTTCAATGCGTGACTAGGAACCGGTTGGCGGGTGCCTTGTGTGTGCGAAGCCCTAGTGCCAGTTTGAAGATCAAGCGAATACTGTAATGAAATAGTGACGTACCAAGTTTGCTATGAAATGATCCCATCTGCAATCAGTCTAAAAGTGAATGGCGATTACTACTGCAATGAAGGGTGACTGAAACTGAATTTTCAGTTGCCGGACCTAGGTGAAAAACTTCAAGCTTTTAGGCCACACGTAGAACATTTACAATATATACAAACATCGAACTTACCCCCCAAGGGAGTGGTGTTTCCTGTAAAAGTACATCGAATTATAGTCTAGAATTATATAACGCACCCAAAAGTAGGTTTTTCAGTCCAAAGGGGGTATCGGCGCGGAATCCAATCAACGATCCTAGGTTGCTTCAAAGCACAAAGCCACCCAATGCAGCGCTCTTCCAACTCCTCACCGGGCGTGTATCCTCTAGCTCAACGCACCACCATAGAACCTCCTTGGTCTTCTCAATCTGCCCACTCTCCTCGTACGCTCTGGCCAGCGCGTACCATGCTTCAGAGTAATCCCATCCAGGGCCAAGCTTGGTGAGAGTTGACAGAAGGCCAAATGCTCGGTCCCGTGCCGCTAGGCGATTTAAAATTGGCGGCGAGAGTTGATTTTCAGCAGATGGTGTATGTGACATCAGGTGCTGCGTCCTCGTGACCGTAGGTTCTCGTTGGGCAAATGGTGAAGAAGTCGAAGCCAACGATGCGGCGAAATCGAGCTCTTGAGCAGGTTCTAAAGGTATGACTTCGCTATATACATCAAGGATAATGTTTGATAGGCCGACAATGCCTGCTGGATGGTCCGGGAAGTGTAAAAGGGCACGCTCAAAATCTGTTCGTGCCTGGTGTTTACATTCTTGAGCCACTAGTAATTCCCCGCGCTACTTTTGTTAGTCAAGCTCAACTGTAGAAAATTGGGAAAACTTACGGCAGCAAAAGCATCTGCCCATAATTCCTCGATACTTTTCCCGCCACCCCATCCCTTTTCCGCAAGGGACCTTGCCGTTGATGAGTCTTGTGAGACTTCTGCTTCAATGGTCTCCGCAAGCTTCAGAGCTTCCGCGATAGCCTCTCTGGCATCCTGAAACATCTGCGCCCGAGAATATAGCCCGGAAATGAAGATCCATATATCAATCAATAATGAAACCTTTTGTCGACGTTGTTGAATCAGAGAGAATCGGGGATCTGGGGGAACGTAGTTCGCGTGAGGGAAAGGCGCTGGGAGTCGAACATCTTGCTTCAGAGGCTGATCGGCGTGGTCAAGCGGGGGCGAGGTATGAGCCATGCTATGCGGGATGGCACGCAGAGGCCGATCGCTGCTTTCTACAGATTTCCGTGGAGTACTACCCTTCAAGGTATGCTCGGGAAGGGGCGGTACTTCGGGTGTTTGGTCATTCTCTGGGGCTGAATGTCTCTGAAGACTAGCAGAGCGTCGTTTCCGTAATTTGCTAGGGCTCCGTCCGATGCTTGCTTGGGGACTCTCTTGTTTGTGATGGTTGAGTATATGGTGGCGGCTAAGGCCATTAGTGTGTGTGATGCCGTTCTCTTCGGTGACTTGGATGGCAGGTGCAGCACTGTTCTGGGTTGCAACTGTAGAAGCTGTAGAGCTGAGGACGGATGAGTTTCTTCCAGTGGTATCCTTGATTGAAGTTTTCACTGAACCACGACCACGAAATATACTACCTCGAATCGTTCCGACGGCACTCTTCGGTGGTACCAGAGCCGCGGCTGGTGTTTCTAATTTGGTCTTCTCCCTAGCTGGGTCGCCAAAGACCCGACCATATAGCGCGAGTAGTTCATCGCAACCATCAACCGCAGAGATAGAACCTTCCATAGTTTCGACCAAAGCCAGCTGTGTCATCTTGATCTGCAAAATATTGCTTCTTTCAAAGCCCTCCATGCAATCCACAACACCATGGTCAAGGGTGTTCTTGCCCGTAGTCTGATTGAGATGTTCACTGCGAAAAGCAGTATTATCTTCTTGACCGAAGAGGATCGTGGGATCGCCAAATTGCTCGAATGCGGCTTCACAAGCCCTCTCCGCCGCAGCGAAATCGGCCCTTGAGGTAAGTAATAGAGCGAGTAAATGCCAAAGCGGGATTAGCTTGCGCTCTCGACCAAAATTACTCCAAGGGCCGTCCGAAAGTACACCATCCGCGCTTATGTTTGTTTGTGTATTTGTCACTGGCGATAGTGCGCGTTTGACAACCTTGATTGCACCTGGTATGTCTCGTGTCTCAGCAAGCACCAATGCTAGAGCGTACAGTGCATCAATGTTATTCGAGTTTCCAGTGCTTTGGGCAAGGGCCTTGCGCAAGTAATGAACGGCTTTGGCTTGAATGTCCGCACGTGTCTCTACCTCGTATGTGTGCCTTGCCCAATGTGCTTGGCTGGTCCCGATTGCGCAATAGGCAGCAGCAAGGGCTGCAGGCTCAACAATGGTGTCAACCGAAGCCACGGAACCTGCGTCAGATGCCGACCTGATGTGCTCTGACTGCTCGAGCCATTTCTCAATGCTGTGGCCGATTTCGACAGCCTTCTCAGCCTCTCTTCTCGAGCCAAATCGACAGAGTAAGCGGACGGCCTCTGCCGACGTTCGCAAAACAGTACTATCGTCGTCGATGCCAACATCGGGCTCGCCCGTCTTTTCAATGCGGTCTTTGCCTCGAGTGATAATCTCTACATAAGAATCATACGCTTTGAAGGCCAAGTCAAACTCGGCTAATGATGCATGCACGATGAAGAGGTAGCGCAAAGTTTGGGTAGAGTGGAAGGTTTTGGTGGCCGCTCGATAAAGTATCTATGAAGAAATTAGACCAGTATGATGAACGATGTACTCGTCAAGAGATACTCACATCAAGTACGCTTCGAGCGACACCTTCCTTGCCGCCTTCGCCAAGGTCCTCGTCGGTCCATGTTGGCCCACAGAGCAACCGCCAATTGTCCATGACTGAGTCCACCCATGATTCGATTTCGTGGTTAGATTCGCTAGCCTTAGGGAAGCGAGTCCCCTTAATTAGCAATCCCTCGTAGATTGTTTCAACCCGTTTGAGCTCAGCACGCTGCCGTAGCCGTAGGGTTGATTGATTATGCATGGGGGGCTTTTCAGACGTCAGGTGTGAGGGTTCAGGCTGGTACGGAAGGCCATGTCGCAGGATGCTGGAGAGGGTGTCGTAGTATGCCTTCCAAGCTAGGCGCCGGCATCGAGCTGCATTTGGCGCATCCGATTCTCCGCTCTGGGCGGCCGCCTCAGAGAAGATTGCCCAGTAGCGGTAGGTATGCAGGGCCTGTGTAGGAGTTATGTGCCTGCTGGTGCCATTGGATTGATCGGACAGCTGGCAAAGTCGAACTAAGAGGTTTTCTGTCCACAGCTTTGATTGTGACGACTGTGCACCTACCAATGCCGAGGATAGCCAGGGTATCAGGGAGGAGTAGGTGTTGAGTGCGTCTTCGGTCGCGCCTATCTTTTCCTGGGAAGAGCCTGTGGCAGGTTAGCCTCGACAGCGCATGGCATGTATCTATGGGGTATTAGTCTGTACCCTTCACGTAAGTGCCCTTGACTAAGCAGACCCTCGACCAGGCACTCTGGGGCGCGCCTTCGGGCAGCAGGCTGGTCGCGACTGCCGCGAAATCTTTGGGCAAACGGGCGACGGCCAGGCCAGGCTCGTCTAGCACGCAATGCAGCCATCCCAAGCAAACAGTGGCCTGGAAAGCATCATGGCTCGAGGCGTCGCTCTCTCCCTCAATCGTGGTGAGTAGCGAGGGTATGATGTGTGAGAGGCCACTGGAGGTGGTGGCTGAGGCGCCAGTCGAGGGTCGCTGGGTGGTATATGCCGCTATTTGTGCCTCAGATCGGGCTGTGAGCGTGAGGCCTGGATGCGCGGTCAGCCCACACAGAAGCGTGAATACAGAGAGGAGAATGGGGAGATGGCTAACATTTGCGGTGCGGTGCATGCTTCTCGATTTTTCGGCACAGCTCCGGTACGTCTTTCCAACGACTGGCACACCGGGCCTCGTCCAACTGCTGGATATAGCGCTGGGCCTTCTCGCTCTCCGGGGCATTCTATGTTATTGTCAGCTCCCACTGTCTGCGATGACGTTCTCTTGAACCCCCGACAAATGGCCATTGGAGCGCTACAGGCGTACATACAACCATTGTATTAAAGATAGATTTGTTGCGCTAGGTGGAGTCGCAGAACACCCGCATGCATGTTCAGCAAAGAATACAGATTATGCCGACGCCTGCCATGGCCGCACACGTACAGCTGTCACGGACCGTCTGCAACAATCCCACACCCAACTCGAGCTGGCATCTCGACTAGCTCGGTCTTTGCCACTTCCGGCTAGCGCCACTTCCGGCCCGACGTGCTGCCGCCGGTTGGAACTTTTACATTCATCAGTCGCATGTCTTGTAGTTACTGCTCGAGAGTTGCTGGGGGTAGGAGTACGATATGGCCGCTGTCGCCTCCGAGCTGGCCACCTTACGAGCCCTCACCTTTCGCGTCTCTTCCACTCCAACTCCACAGCTGCCCAAACACGTGCCTGCTATAGTTGCATCCTTGGCCAATTGCAGGACCCTTCTCTCATTGCCCCAAGCCTCCTCAGCCAGGTCATCGTCTGAGTCCTCCGTCGCAGTTCACAAGTACCGCACCTTGTTGTCTACGTTACTCCAAGACCGCACCATTTACGGGAGATGGTCGGCCATTGTGCTCATCAAAGCGACTATCGAAGTCGGTGGATGGGAGACTCTGCAGAAATGCTTGCCTTGGGTGCGTGGCCTTCTGGGAATCCTCACCAAGCCCGACCCACCTTCTTCAAAAAAGCTATGTATCATTACTCTTTCGCGCATCTTCATCTTGACGAGAGAATATCCGACCTTGGTCCGGGAAATCACCACTCCATCTCTTCCGCTTCTCATCCAGTCTAGCCTTAAAATAGCAAACTCTGCGACCCCTGCGACTCTCTTACAAACTATCTTGGAAAGTTTTAACGAGCTACTGCCACGCCATCCGACCATCTTCCGGTCACACTTGAAACAGCTCCATCCATTTCTGGCGCATCTGATTGCCCCTACTCCTTCGAATAAGCTCGCTCAAGAGCAAAGGTTTGAACTTACGAGCGGGGTCGTTTATGCTGCTCAGCAGTTGTATGTTCAAATACCAACCTGTGCGCCTAAGGGGGCTTCTAGCGAGGACTGGGAGAAGTCACTGAGAAACGCTATCAACAGTGCACATCGAGTTGCCGACCGAGTTTTTCGGGCTGTAGTAGAAGACTGGAAACCAGCTGCACGGGAGGCGGCTACAAACGGCCACACACTAGAAGACGAAGTGCAAGATCTCGACCCAGACAACATGGCCCTTCCAGCCTGGTCTGGTATCTTTGCGGGTAGTGAGCGTCTCGTACAAATCTTTAACCTGATTCAACAATACCTAATGAATCCTACGGCCAATTCTGTAAACATCAGCATAAGCGCGGTAACTGATATAGTCACGAGGGTGCTCATACTCACCGTGCCAGGATCTGGTGCCAAGAGTTTTCAGAAGACCACGAACTTCAACAATCAGGTCACCAAAGAAGAGAGGGAGAATTTGTGGTTAGTCCTGCCAACAATACACGTGGCAGCGATCGAAGTACTTCTTACCCTGGCAAACAGGTCTCAGTCTAGCACACTGCCCTTGGACTTGATTGTCGTTGACCAATTAGTCTGGGTCTTTGCAAATGAGAGGAACTTCATACAAATACGAGTTGCTTGCTATTTGGCTGTTGCAATGTTGTTACAGCGCTCTGGGGCTGGGCTTTCGAAACCAATTGTCGATTCGCTCGTCCCTCTTATGCGCGCTTGTTGCAAAGATTTGCTACCCTCGGAGTCTGCTATCGGTCTAGCAAAGGATACGCCGAGTCAATCGAAGACAAACGGACTCCCCCCAGCCCAGGTGACAGCCAATGCTGATACCTTTCTCGATACTGCAAAGGGGCCGGCTGACACAACCTCCGGCTTCCTGGGACTGAAAGAAGCATCCTCCAGTTTACTACCAGTGCTTCTCGCCAGTATCCCAGCTCAGCATTTATCTGACGCCTTACGAGCGCGCCTGGACCGTACTGCCATTCTCATCCAACATAAGCACGCTCTGGTAGCAAGCGTACTGAATCCACCACCTAGTAAGAAATTTGGTAAGCCAGCTGCAAGTATTCTACCCCTCATGGCAAGGTCTTTCCCAGCATCAGTAGAGGTTGAGAGCATGCTAAGGCCGAGGATGCCCATTATCCGTCTGGGTGGCCAGGATGCTGAGGCAGAAGACGAAGAAATGATTGACGATGTGGAGGAGGATGTTGATGAGTTGGAGGAAAATGCAGAAGAAAAAGAAATGGAAGGAAGTGGGGAGAATCAATTTGTTGGTCACGAGCTTGACCTATTACTGGAATCGGCAGGGCGAACAAAAACTGGAGGTGGGAATTTGGCAATGGTGAGTGGACCGGGCATGACGACAAGCAATAATCTTGGTAACAGTGGGATTGAGAGTGAAGCACACTTGCCAAGTGCACAGACGCATGTCAAGGACTCGAGCAAGCGAGCACACATCGACCAAACACCACCATCGCCAAGCAAGCGGGTCAAGGTGGGTGAAGAAGTGCAGCCTACCACATTGGGCACACTACCTCCATCCACAACAATATACCCATTGAGCGTGGGCCCTTTAGAACCGACCACTGTAGTCGAAAGTTCGGACTTTCTCGTCACCAGCAGAGCGTCTGCGATACCAATCTTACCGGAGCCAGACAAAGCTGTCCTTGGTGAAGAAGATAGTGACGAAGATGATGTCGTGTCATTAGTGATGGGGCAAGACACAGATGACGACTCGGACTAGGTAGAGGTAATGGCCGTGGCCCCGCCATTCGGATTGGTTTTGAGTGAAAAAGGTGGTAAACAAACGCGGTAAGGGCACGGACGGGACTTGACTCAGTTTTGGGGAACTTGGTATCTAGAGGCTCTGCTGTAGATACATTCACTTCACCAAAGCCGTCGAAATCTGAAACACTCAATCCTCACATATCACTCCTCACTGCTTATCTAGACGGAAAACTTTTTTTTTGCTTGTGCCTTCAAGATTTCTTCATCCTGACAACTATCTACATCACAGAAAGTGATCTCACGCACATCGCCAGTCGATAACATCTAGCATCGTTCGCATCATGCCTATAGGCGGGGGGAAGCCAACCATCAACTCTCCCAGAGTCATTGTGAAGGCTCGCACTGCCACTATGAGACCAGCAACCCATCTCACGCGGAGACCTTCAACTCCCATCTACAAGAGCAACTACGAGCATGGTAAATATCCGTGGGATGACCACCAAGACGATGTTGTTGTGAACTCCACGGAGTTTGGGTACTCCGGAGATCAAACTCAACTCGTTGGAGTCGACCACTACCGTCACTTGTTGAGCCAAGAGAAGAATTATGTACATATCTGTGTGGTCCCAAAAAGGGATGGGATCAACGCTCAGCGCGCTCAAGACCCAATCTATATAGAGGAAACAGACAGCGAGATGATAGATATGGGTTTGGGGTGTACCTTGGAACAAAAGCTCGAATACGCACTACCACCAAGCCCGGTAGAAGACTACACCGAGACCATCTACAAGGGACACACATGCAATCCCGCCGTTTTCCTCGCCATCGTTCGCATTGCGCAGAAGAACCTGCCCTTCCTCGATCTCGCTTCCGCCATCAGCTATCTCCCCAACGTCCCTCCAGACAAGCCTCTTCCGCATCTCTCACCAAAACTCTTTATCGATGACAATCCGCACTATCAACGACCCTCGGATACACAAATGACTGTTACCTTATTCCCATACTTCTACAACGACGATCGCCATGCCCTCGGATTCTTCAACTACATTTCGACCGAATCTGGCCAAGAGGTAGACGCATGTCTGTTTACGCCATGCACCGCTCAGGACCTAGTGCATTTCCGCATGTGGGAGCGGCTCTACGTGGAGGTTGACGATAAATTTGAGGAAATACAACAAGTTGGGTGCAGGCAGGGTGAGTGGTTGGACACGAGCCTACTGGAAGATATCGACGAGTGGGTGAAGTGCTGGGGTGTTGCGTACAGGGTTTGGCGGGAGCGATTAGGGTTTTGTATGGGTGTTAGGGAAGATCCTTGAAGTGGACGTGAAGCACTAGGAGAGGAGGTGAGGTAAGATTGAGGGACATTTGGCAAGGTTGAGAGCTGGTATGTGTTTGGGTGCACACTGGTCGTGTGTCGCATAGCACAGATCTATCGATAAACAGACGATTTTGGACTCTGCACAATGATTGACGGCGGAAAGGAGTCTTCCCAAGGGATAGAATAGCCATAGCACCAGTTGTTCTATTCGTAGTTCGTTCTAGTAATATCGCGATGACCGCATCAATTGCTACCTATGACGCCGCTTGTCCACACTGCTCTCGTATTACCTCTACCCTGGGTAGGTCATTCGGGCACATCGACATGCGGCGGGCCGACATGGAAACCAGAAATTCTATTACTTCGGCGCAGTAATATGGAGATAAGTCTTCAGCTGGAAGGTGTAGTTCAGAAGATGCTTGTTCGTGAGATGGACGAATGAGGTCGCAGCCGCTAGTGCTAAAACGGAAGGCCACGTCCACGGCAGGTGATTGGCGGGGGTTTAGCCTGGAGTAGGACATCTAATTTGCCTTTACATGCTCCTAAAGCACTGTTCACGCCGCTGCAATGATTCGCACATGAGCCGCCCACTAACTAATCGTCCAAATGAGCTGCATCGTGTCTTACAACCCATTCGTTGATCGTCGGCCCGCTCTTGAATTGGTGACAGTGGTAGCATGGCGCTAGGGTAGTACCCGCAACCCCTCCGCGTTGTTCTTGCAGTTGTTTACTGGAGCTGAGTCGGATTGATCCGTAGCCCAGGTATAGGATGGCAAAACTATATAATACTCTGTAATTTCCTAGTGAACCACCAGCTACTCACCACTACTCTTGAAGTATCAAGGATCCAAAAACCATGCGGTTCCCTTCTTTTATAAGTCTTCTTCCAGCTGCCTTCCTCCTATCAGGTACTCAGAGTACTCCTGTGGAGAATGCAAGGCGTCAGGCATCCGTGGATGATTTTGTGAAGAGCCAAGCCGGTATCTCCGTCAAAGGAGTACTCGCCAATATCGGCGCTGATGGGTCAAGGATCCAAGGTATTCCAGAAGGCATTGTCGTAGCCAGTCCTTCCCGATCCAACCCAGACTGTACGTACGTTGTGTCATAGGGAGCATAAATCGACCCTAACACAGAGCAGATTGGTACACATGGACAAGAGATGCGGCCTTGACCTACAAAGCTCTGGTTGAGCGGTTCATTGCCGGGGACACCTCGCTCAAGCAAAAGCTTGATGGTTATGTATCTGCTCAAGCATACCTTCAGGGTGTTTCTAACCCATCTGGAGCGCCGGATACTGGAGGCCTAGGCGAACCCAAGTTTCATGTCAACCAAACCGCTTTCACAGGCGCGTGGGGAAGACCTCAGCGAGATGGCCCACCTCTCAGAGCGACTGCGCTGATCATTTACGCTAACTGGCTCGTCGCCAATGGCGGCATCAACCAAGCCACACAGAGTGTATGGCCTGTTATTGAAAAAGACCTTGCATACACTGTCCGTTATTGGAACCAAACAGGCTTCGATCTATGGGAAGAAGTAAATGGCTCATCTTTCTTCACTTTATCAGCTTCTCATCGAGCTCTGGTTGAGGGAGCGGCTCTTGCAACCAAATTAGGGAAAACATGTTCCGGCTGCGCCACCACTTCACCACAAATTCTTTGTTTCATACAAAGCTTCTGGACAGGTAGTTACATCGATTCAAACATCAATGTCAACGATGGACGTACAGGCAAGGATGTTAACTCAATCATATCCTCAATCCACACGTTCGACCCCGAGTCGAAGTGCACCGATACCACATTCCAGCCTTGCTCATCCCGAGCTCTGGCTAACCACAAAGCTGTCACTGATTCTTTCCGTTCCGTATACTCCATAAATCGTGGTATTGCTCAAGGCCGTGCTGTTGCCGTAGGACGCTATTCCGAAGACGTCTACTACAACGGCAATCCTTGGTATTTGGCAACACTGGCAGCCGCGGAGCAACTGTACTCCGCCATCTATCAGTGGAACAAACTCGGTTCCATTGTTGTCGATAACGTCTCGCTTCCTTTCTTCAAGGATGTTCTGCCAAGTATCGCGACAGGAACCTATGCAAAAGACTCGGCTACCTATACTTCGGTTATTTCGGCTGTCCGTGCATATGCAGACGATTACATCAAGGTGTTGCAAAAGTACACACCCCCGAACGGTGCTTTAGCCGAGCAGTTTGATAAGAACAATGGGTCGCCGCTTTCTGCCGCCAATCTTACTTGGTCGTACGCTGCTTTCTTGACAGCCACCGAGCGTCGTGCTGGCGTTGTGTCTCCGACCTGGGGCGAGTCCTCCAACAACGTACCACCATCGGCTTGCACCGGCACCCCTGCCTGTAACGCAAAAGTCACGTTCAATGTTCGCGCGACCACCACCTTTGGTGAAAACGTTTTCGTAGTCGGCCAACTCGCAGAGCTGGGCAATTGGAGCCCGGATGCTGCCAAAGCATTGCGCGCAGACAAGCACACGAACAGTGATCCACTTTGGTACGCGGATATCAATATACCAGCTTCAACCGTCTTTGAATACAAGTACATCAGGAAAACATCGAGTGGTCAGGTGGTGTGGGAGAGTGATCCAAACCGGAGGGCTACTTCGTCAAATGGATGTGGAAGTAGTGTAACAATCAATGATACGTAGCGATGAATCAGGTCGAGGATTTAGGATAAAGACGAAATGGCTGGGAAATTGCTACTTGTAAGATCAAAGTAAATTTGGATAGTCTGTCCATGTTTGATTGCGCTTGACACGTTAGGAAGTCTGGATATATTCTCTGAATACGAAATGTTTCGATAAATTATCACGATTCGGCATCTGCCTATTCTATGCCTCTAATCAAGTAAACTCAGAAAAAAAAACCCCTTTCCTAGTTAATTCTAAATGCGTTTGTTTTGATAGGGATCGTGAAAAGGTCACTTTTCGAGTTGACGGAGAGCCTGAAAGTGAGGGTCATGTTTGTGAAGGGCCTGAAGTGTACGCTGCACCAACCATGCATCACGCGTAGTCAGGTCCTTGTCTTGAGGTCTATATCGAAACATATCATCACAAACCGCCCTTACAGTTTCAACAATGACGGCAGCGTCCCACCCCGCCTCAATTGCTCCCATGATTGTGGCCATCTCGAGAGTAATATTACCAATGGTAGGCTCCTCTCCCACACACACCTGCTCGACATAATCATCCCAGGTCCAAAACCACTGGTCCTTTGAATACCCAAACTGCTCGAGCGTAAAGTCCAAAACGTACTTCTGTCCAATTGCTGAAGTGATCAGGATTGCACAGTGCCTACCCTTCTGGGCTTCCCAGTTACCATAAGCTATCACAAACCAAGGATTGACGTTGCAGTTTATCCAGTCGGATTTGGCGCCGATGTCCGCCAACACGGCACTCAGGAAGGGAAAAAACGCGTATACCATGATATCACAGAGATTGTGCTTCTGAATGGCGAGCTGCATGGCTGGGGGAATCCCAGGTGGAAAGGCGTCGGCGCCACGCCTGAAGGCGGTTTTTTTGTTGTCTTCAGCGTTGGTTAATGTCCTCCAGACATCATACTCATCGCCTTCACCCATCGGTTCGTGAATGACTTGACTGAGAACTTGGGTATGCATGTTGGAGACTATAGCATTACAGATTAACTGATAGGGGAAAACAAAAACCTTGTGCATGTGAAGAGACACGTGCAAGGCCTCTTGTATGCAATCCTCGCGTGCAGTAGTTATCTGAAAGTCAGACATTTTTAAGTAAATTATCTCGGTTGGTGTACTGATCTCCTTCAGGAAAAGAGCCTCGTCAAGAGCCTGTCTTGAAGGATCACCGGGCTGTTGTGTAGCTAAGTTGGAGCATATAGAAAAGATTGTAGAGGATTTATACATGTGGGTACACATAGCGACATGGGGACATTGTGAGCAGGCTGTTTGTGGACTGGGCATTGTTGACAAAAATCAGACTTGCGAAGATGAACGCTATAAGGATCGGCCATAGCCCTGAAGTGGAGAAGAGTGTATACACAATGAGGTTGTTGTTCAGCATTGGTTGGGTCGGGTAGATTTCAAACCTTCTTGCGGGTGTTGTAAGTCGTCTATCAGAGAGAGGCGTGGAAGCGAAAGCAAGCGAGGCAATATCAAGGTACATTGGTCAAGGGGGATACCTGAAGCGATATGCCCAGTGCCCAATGCGTAGTGTAGGTCGATCTAGACGATCCAGATGCTTCTGGTGTGTGGGGATGCAGGAAAACGGCACCGGCTATCACCGGGTTGGGCGGTGAGCCGGACAGGGACGCGGGGTCTAACGCGCTGGGTCTGGTGCTACTCTACCCCGCCGGACCGTCCCTCGCCTACCCCCCGCCCTCACCTAAGCCTCGCCGGGGCCGCCTCATCACTGTTGCCGTGAAGCTTTTCAGCGTTTGTCCGTTCCCCGAGTATCGAAGCCACATGACTCAATATCAATCTGGATTAAAAAAAACACGCAACGCATGATGGAAACGCAGCTTTGCGCGACACCGACCCCGCGGACACGCATTTATGGCGCACACTTGCCACGGCCACACATGACTCCTGTGCATGTCGAGACATGGTAAATACGCGCAAAGATCCACTCACAATGCAAGCTGAAATCACGTCACGCCTCCTCAACCCATAACACACAGCCACGCGGCGCAGTAATGGGGCGGGTGCATGGCTGCACCTGCATAACCTGCTCTTGGCCTCCGTCAAGCCGCCGGCCTTAGACGGCTGTGCCACCTGGTCCCATTATCTCTCGTGGTTTCTTTTGCTCGCGATGCTCTTCTGTGCATACCAAGCCGGAACTGCGGCAGCGCCGTTAGTGAAGAGCGAGCAATAGCCAGTGAGACCAAAGGCGAATCTACAAGGGCTTCACCCTAGCCATGGCTTGGTGGTGGGGTCGACTACGCATTGCCCGGACGCCGCGCTATTTGTTTGTTCCAATGTTTGAGGCTTTTACTACAGTCCGTCTGCTCGGTATTATTTGCGTATTCCCTGGTCTTGTTCTTATTGTACATAAAGCCTGCAGCTGCCCCGCCTACAAGTAGAGCAACTTCCCCCTGCACAAGACTCATATTCTACTTCCCCTAACTCGAGCAATAACCTCACTACCTCACTTACACTAACGCGTCACAATGTCTTTCCACTACTCCGCTCAGGACATTCGCATTGATGATGGCCGCATCCTCCGAGCTCGCCTCCAGAGGGCCGATGGAGAGTACAACGATGCCGAGATCGACCTGAACAACTACATTGGCAACGACAACGGTATACCCCTCCTTGAAACTTTCACTGAAATCTTACCTGTTTGCTGACACCAAAGATAGGCAAATTCTTCTGGGACGGCCAGGGCTTCGCAGACTCAGCCCAGAATGTCCACTTCTCCATTGAGGGCGATGGCTCGGTCCCCGTTCTTCGTGCTACCCTCTTCGATGGCGATGGCAACGGCCAAGATCGCGACATCAACCTCTCCGAGCGCATCAGTAACAATGATGGCAACTTCAATTACAGTACGTTGTCTGTTGTTATGCCATCTCAGGGTCCCGCTAACTTCTACGTAGACTAAACTCTCGGCAACTTACCTACGAAGAGGATCTTCGCCAAACCGATATAACATTGACTGAACTGAAGGTCACACTATGTGCAGCTTGGACTGAGCGGGTTCCTTCGTCAAGGGTCGGGGAATCCTGAAGATGATATGGATTTACATACGTTTTAAATACCAATCACTTCCAAACTTCCAAGCATTCCCTTGTGCTTGAAAGTGCTTTCTTTACGTCTAATATTGTCATGGCATGATTCAACATTCTTCTCACAATCTAGGTTGAATAAAAAAGAGTTTTCTATGCTCATGATTATCCGCGTAGTGACCTGAACAGTAGCAGAATGTGAACCTCATCATATTGTACCCGTTGAAATTTCTATTCAAAGGACGGAACGTTGAGCTCAGTTCCTCCTTTTCTTCATACTAACCGTAGAGCACCTTCATAATCCACCTAGGGCTATACCAGTACGTAGAAAGACCATGAATCTATTTTGATGGTCCGTATCTGGCATGGTAGTACATCAAGATAGGATAAACAGGGCTTAGACGTATCCATAAACAGCCCTAATAATTAGCGATTCACAACCAATAGAACCCTGCAGCTCTTTTCTCCAACTTCTAGCAGATATCTTCACGCCTATATTTTCACCAACATCTAATATCACGTCTATTGACTTCTGGATTTATCTCGTCTCACAGAAAAAGAAAGTAATGTTGTGTGGCAGGTGCATTCGTGATGACCCAGCCCCGGAGATGGCAAGGAAGGAACGCAAACGGGACTTCAAAGATTTGCCACCCGAATATAAAATAGCCTAGTTCCCTCGTATATAATTGGGCGGCTAAGGAAAGCCAAAAAGAAAGGCTTTGGATCGTCCGCATAACCAACTGAGTCACCTACTAAATTGCTCCCTGGAAATGAACGCATATAAACAAACGACAATCCGCGCGTCGACCTATAAAATTACCCTCCCCATATACTAGTGACCTTACAACTCCGCGACACGTTCGAACCAAACCTAACAGCTGCAGGTGTCATCTCCAACATGTCAAATTCTGTCACAAGTCTTGAGCAACTGAAATCTCTGCTCCCTGATTCTCAGATTCTTGAATACGCGCCTCTTCGCGAGGTAGAAATCGCGCGGTCAGAAGACCAGCAATCGTTATCGTTCAAAATCTGGTTGGGCTACACACTTGAAGCGGGATCACACCAAAGGAGAAAAGTGTGGGTATATATGTACCCGGCGACTACCCATGGACAAAGTCCAGAGATACAGTTTCATTCGGATGACCTTAGTGATGCCCATCACGCAAAGTACGACAGCCATAACATTGGTACAACAATGACAACATGGGCGCCCGCGTTTCAGCTCCGAGCAAAAATGTCCAGAGCCAAAGTTCTTGCATTGGCAAAGTATTACTTCCTGGAGTTGCTCGCTGAAAGCCAAAATATAAGCGACAACCTGAAGCTGCGCTTTGCTGTGCCTATCACCAGAACTTTCCAGAATGACATATATAACGTTTGTCGCGAGTTCTATGAGCAAGAGCAAAGGCTGTTAGCCTCGACGGCCAACGCCCATCATTCCAATGGGGGCAATGGGCTCAGTTCCAGCTCTAGCTTATCCGACCCACCTATACTATTTGATACACCACTTCCGTCCGATCCGCCATACTCATCCGGCATCCAAGAAGACACAGATTATCGTGCGACGCAACAAACCAATAGTGATCAACCAGTCAAGCAAGAAGATGTGTCCAGCTTTGTGCATAAATCAACGGGAGACAACGCCACGGTAGGTCGCACCATTATATATTGCTCTCGTGATTGATCACTGACATTGTAGCAGAACTCGACTTTAGATGATGAGGTGGTCACACAACTAATAGATTTGGATGATCGCGAGGATTCACTTACGGAAGATATTACAATATTAGACGAGGATATCTCCGAGCTGGAGGTCAGGCTTCTGGCAAAAAGGGAAGAGCGTAGAGAGAAAGCAGAGAATCAGGAGAGTGTACGGGGGCTGAGGGCCAACATCCTGAATGAGAGGAACCAAGAGGAAACATACAGTCTGGCAAAGGTTGTCGAGAAGATTCGGCGACGCAGGAGTCCAAGATGACTTTAATATTCAATAGTCATTGCGTGGTGCTGTAAAATGAACTGGAAGTCTTCCGTGCTTCCTTATAGACATCTACTTAAACACGCTTTCTAGCACTATTGGGACTCTAAAACTTGATCGTGACTCAAAGAATCATTATGCTGTACTTTGAAGAGTTAAGCAGGCGTGGGGCTACGACAGAGAGAGTGAAAGTGTTCAGCTTTGGTCTGTGCCTGCCAATGATTTTGCTGCCATACACTACAGAAGTATTACATTCTCACGCAATAAGCGGTATATCAATCGCTGGATTATAATCACTTAGAAACATTGCTTACCCTAGATTTGAGCGCTAGAGGCCCTCATACTGGTCAGTGCTAGGTTACCCGCTTTCTGCTTAGATGGAAGGGAATCTTTGAGATTTCAGATTTCGAGTTTAAGAGAGCTTTTCATTTGCCTGGATCATCTTGTTTATGTGGAACGGAAGTTGATGCATGGCAAGACAGGGTTTTGTTTACCGTTTGCTCCCCGATATCTGCCTAATAGGGACTAGCTTGAGGGACGGGAACCTGCGTAATAACAAATTTTTGCCAGCGCGACGCTACCTATCTGGAAATACATACTCAAAGCATTCAAAATCGCTATCAGCCGCGTATTTTGTTCACACATGTCTATCTACGTTTTGGTGGGTGATCTTCAAATGGCTATGATGGATATTACTATAGAGCTTACCAACCTCAAGTGTTAGGAACAAAATGCAGCTACTCGACCAACTCAGGATAAAGCTTGGCCGTGTTGCTACGCTTCTCGATGCTATCCCAGTAAACTCAATTGAGATGGTAGCCCATAAGGACAAAGGGCTCGAGCGCTACATGAACCACAAGATTTTGTTAGGGTCTATGCCAGATGAGACCGGCGTAACCCAACCGGTGTGGGTATACATGTGCGATCTCGCGCCAACCGGCCTGAAATTTGGAGCATTTACCTTCGAAAGCACCGGAGAGCCAACCTATCATCGAATGCACGATATCAAGAGTAGATGCACTTTAGAGCAAGTATTTTGCTTTCCAAACGACAAGAAAAGGTCACTGTTTGCAACGTTGAAGGTATGGCAACCTAAAAGGTTTTCGTTGCGGGTTGCTAACTCTCTACAAGGCCTTTTTCGTGGTCAAGGGAGCAGATCTGCCCCATGACTTCGAACTCACAGACGGATTTATTGACGAAATTGTTGGAGTCTGTCGAAAATATCAATATTTTAGTGACGACCAACGTCCTCGTACGAAAACCGATGTTGAAGGCTTCCCTGATGGCAATGACAGCGCGTTAACGCTGCCCAAACGGAGCATCTGCAAGTATGGGTATCGCGAGGCACCAGGCCGACCCTACAATATCTCACCATCCCCAAGCTGTCTACATCCATTGGGGCAGAACCCAAAAAAATCCCCTGTCTCACGGAATTATTGGCCGGGAAAGAATGTTCTCACAAATACAAACAGTTTCTCATCCACTTCTCGAAGGACACACTCTGTGGTAATATTTTATAGTGGTTGCATATACCTCTGGCTGACTATCTTATAGGAATTCATACAGTCTCCAAAGCGCATGGCACCACTTGAGCCATTCTGCCAGCCACCAGTCTCACAGAAATCCCCGGCTCCATCTAATACAACCGGTCCGTCATTACTCCAACCTTTTGATACCTCAGTAGCGTTAGATTCAATGCGCAGCATTGAAGAGTATTTCAAATTGAGTAACGATCTCGATACCCTTAACAAGAATCTTGCTCGGGTCAAGAATGAATGGGGGCTGCAGCGAACCAATATGATAGCACACATCGATGAAGAAACACCTAGACTGCAATCGGAACAACGAAAGCTGCTCTGCGAAAAACAGAAGGACGAGATGCTACGACTGAAAGCAAATCACAAAGAGGAAATGCAGAATCTCATAATGGAACAGGCCGAAGAAGTTAAACTTCTCAAAGGAAAATACGCGAACTCAAAGTGGGAATACGGCGAAGAGATCGAAAGGCTGAAAGAACAGCGCATCATTAAACTTGAAAGAAGGAACAAGATTGAGGAGGACGTTTGGCAAAAGCACAACAGCTTCACAACAGCTCAGCTGCTAGCTGTGGTTCGCGACCAGCAAAGGGCAAACAAACGGACGAAGATCAAACACGAGGATACAGACGATGCTAAGATGCTATAGCTATTCGACAAGGTCCCATGATTGAAACGTGCGGTGGCGTCAAAAGTAAGAGAATCGGAAGCTTACTGGAGTACGACCTTACATTTTAGAATGTCACAAAGACTGGGGCAACCCGTGTGTAAAGGGATTTCTGAATCTCCCTTTATGCGAGTGGGAAGCCGGGTCAAGCGGGAAGGCGCGTGTCTTGGTGGTTTAAGTTGTATAATACTCCACACGATGCACAACAAGAGACGATGTTCCGATTCACCTCACTTGAGACACTGGCTACAAATTTACTTAGTGGCTTCTCAAGATAAGAAGCAGTATCCAGAGAGTGAAGACAGACCAGGGTCTAAAATGAATTGCTGTATCAGTTCCCATCAGGGTATTACTCTACCCAGGTATTATGTTAGGTAGTTTGGGAGTATGCATAGCTACCAAGGTATGGGATGGTGGGCGACGATTTGGTTATGTGCATTATGGGTGAATGTGCTATGGACAAATATCTGATCTTGGTGATGCATATTGGTGACATGTTAGACTTTCAAGATTCGTTTGTGTAACGCTTGGCAACCCTTAGATTGTCACCATTTCACGTGTCGTCTGGCTCGGAGTTTCCTCGGACTATCGAATTGGGATGTTCTGGGATGCGTCTGGTGATGATTGTGCAGCTTTCAAGATAGATATACGCTTCTAGTGAATAGTGGCTCCACTCAATCGTTGGCTTGTCTAGGATGCCGATGAATAAGGCCCCGACGGCAGTCGCGCCCCTGCCTAGACTTCTTTGTTCCCCCGATCGCGTCCTACCTCTACCTAGGTACTCATGCACACCAACGGCCCTGTCCCGACCGTGCCCTACCTAAATCTCGCTGAACTATTGGCTCTCTTTCAACCGTGCCCTCTCTCGATTCTCACTCAACTATTGACCCTCAACTAACCCCGAGACCATCATCCATCTACAATGGCAACCCAAAAAGTCCAACCTCGCCTACCTTCTCGGAGGTGGCAGTCTTCGCTCACCAAGATTAGCGCAAGACTGAGTACATATCGCTTACTGCAGGTCCTCGAATCTTTCCCAGCTGCTACATCATTCTCCTTTTACGAAGCAACCATTCTCAAGGAAAATTCAATAAAACTTCGGCTCGGCCCCAGACAACAAGTACATGAAGATCAGCCTCAAGCGACATTGTGGGCATATATCAGGCTCGAGAGCAGTGAGTTCGGCCCGCCTATCGTTTTCAGAGACGAGGTCACCGCCGCGTTAGGAAGCCAACATAAACCACAATTGTTTCCCCGCACTGCAGCGTCGTTACTACGCAAAGCTGGGGAACTCGCCATACCATTTCGTTTTCTTCAATGGGATCCACCTAAGGCTAGTGTCCATGGGATGCTATGCGCACTAGTTCTGTACTACACGATCGTCAATGGCTTATGCGACGTCGTCATACGGTGGGGTGCTTTTGAGGATAACTTAGTGAAAGCCCTCAGGTACATCGAAAGTAATCCAGCTTACCAGCAATGGCGAGATGAGCGGATCGAAAAATTTACCACCAACGCAGGCCGAAGCGAAATTTCTACTGCTGACCTACCCATTAGTAGCCCCGAGGCCCCAAAAAGCGGTGGGGCCGTGTATTCCTGCGGAAGCTCAGTTGTAGTCAAGCCAGGAACAACTCTGGCTAAACTGAAGGAAACACTTGGAGATAGGTTTCAGCTCTTGGACGCCCTACCCTCAATAGCAATCCAGTTTGAACGTCAAAATTTGTTTCCAGAACACTTCCCGTTTCGATTACATTTCGGCAAATACGGAAATTGCGACGTATATGTCTATTTAAAGATCGGCCCCAGAAGTAGCGCCTTAATCGTGGCCCAAGATGAGAACGGCGAAAACCGGACCTGGAATTTTTTGGACCTTCGACAACTACAGCTGTTCGAACCATTCAGCTCCATCATGCGCCTCAGCAACCGTGACTTAAGCACCCGCGGTAATAAGATACGGTACCTAGTCTACTACTACTTCATGCTTGCGGAGAATGAGGGGGTGATTGATAATCCGCAAATTCCGGGCTCTTTTTCTAGCATGCTACCTAGCTTTTGTTCTGCATGTAGAGATCTGGAACGGGCGAATTATAATGCAGGTGAAGCTGAGGCAAAAGCCTGGACACCAAAGAAGACGACAGCAGACACTCAAGAGAGGCCATCGACCAAAGCGCACCAAAAAGTTGAGCTTCAGGTCGTGAACCGAAGCTCAAATGATGAGAGCTTAGCAAGCAAAGTCAATTCAATGTCTGTGATACTCAAACTCAGTATTAAACCAAAGGCCCTCGCTCAGATAATGGAGCCAAAGCACCTTAACCAACGCAAAGAAGTACCAGACAGTGATGAAGAAAAAGAGGAGGAAGGTTCAGGAAGATCCAGCCGCGAACAATCTCAAGATAGACGATCACCTACGGAATTACCGCCTACATCTTCCATTGAGGCGCAACCGCCGTCTCAACGAGAGGCTAAACAAGACTCATACATGGATGATTCATTTCCTAGACAAGCTCATCGACATGCGTTCGGCCAGCAGGAACTTCCAACAAAGGCTTCTAATGATAATGAATTCTCATCACCACCTGCTTTCTCAGACCCACCAAAGAGTGCATCCCCTGTTTCCAGCAATTGGGGACGTTCAGCGCACTTACACCATATCAACACAACATCAGAAATTATTGAACTATATAGCGACGAAGTAAGCAGCTCGCCTGCGGGCTTGCATGGATTTGAAGAGGAAGCAACATCGGAAGAAGGCCATGTTCTATTCCAACATCAACGTCACCGACGAGGATCTGAGCAAACGGATAATGGCGAACTTCGGTATCCTCCTCCAAGAGAGCCAAAGCGCAAAGCCGATGATATGATCAGTGAAGAGGAGAATTTACGGCGCAAAACTTTGTGTGCTATTGTCGATGAGGATGATTCGTGTCATGAGGTAGATGGCGACATATGGCTTCAGGCCTCCTCCAGGAAGTCGCAGCCGACGCTGTAACGATTTGTGCTAAAGAAGCCACATATGTAATGTTCCACGAAGTGAGTACCTATCTGCACTATCTCAGTAGTAAAATCTGAATCACAATATTGATCAAATTATACGGGCAACGCTTAACGTAAACTTATCATAACTGTTTATGCACGGCTAGCTACAAAGGTCAAAAAGCTAAGAATCTGCTGCTAGACCCCACTTCTCCAGCTTGAAGGATGATACTTTATTTTTATCAAGCGCCTAGGCTAGATATACTCTCCCGCTCCAGTCTGCTGTTCTTTTCCTTCTCCAGAAAGTCGTCCTGTTCAATCCGGCTCTTTTCAACGTCCACGAAGAAGTACAGCCACGCACAGCTAGCCAAGCTTAGTGCAAACAAAAAGTAGAAAGGACTACTATTGTTTCCCGTATCGTCGATAATTGCGCTGCTCACCAGTGGTCCGATAAACGCACTCGTCTTACCAACTATGGAGAATAGACTGAAAAACAAAAACTCTTTGCCGCGAGGTGTGACTTCGCTTATCATGGTCTGTGAGTAACTGTACCATGGACAAACCAATAGCCCGTAGAATGTCTGGTACGCCCACACCTCCCACTTTTTATGGAAACCAAAAGTCTGGGTCCAAATGCCGATCATTCCCCAGCCATCCAGAAGAACAATGGAGATAGCAACGACCATGAACATTGTTTTTGTGGAAATACTATAGTATTTTTGAATACGCCAAAAAGCACCAATTCCTACGGCCTGGGCTGCAATGCCGACGATAAGAAGGTAAGTCAATTGCAGGCTGTTGTAGGCAACAATCTCATTTTGAAGGGTTCCAATGACGGTAACTGTAGTATTGAGGCTATCTCCAAGTAGAAAATAGCCGACCAAATATGCTAAACTCTGACGAAGTTGCCACACTTGCGTTAGCGCATATCCAAGCTGCTTGATTCCCGCGAGGATGATATTCGTGCTTCCTGGATCCTGTCCAGGTCTTCTCTTTTCGAGGATAAACCATGGGAGAGCACATAAAATCCAGACTCCAGTCGCAAAGGCAATAAGCACCGAGAGACCCCAGTTGTTGTTTGCTGTGCTGTCGTTGACGTGCAGACCAAACATAATTCCAACAATTACCGCTAGAATGGCGATTTCGAACACGCTTTGCATATAGAAAGCGGTGTTGGACAGCTCGTTTCGCTTCATCATGTCTGCAAAATCGTACTCTGCCCGGGTGATTCTTCCTTCAGAAAATTCGTCGGCTTTTATTCGCAGTTCCTTCGAATTCCTTGCCAGACCGGGAAACGCAGCGGTCCAAAAGGTAACCGTCGTTTGATAGGCAATCAGTCCAACAATATACAAGCCAACGCCGGCATGCCATCGGTCCTCTGTGTGAACACCAAGCCAGCCAAAACCAATTCCAAAAGCGCAAATAGAAAGTGCGATCAGAATATTGGGCCGCCAGGTGCCGAAGTCCGCGAATGAACCCAGGATAAGGAAGACAACTACCTGGATAGCGAAAGATAACCCATTTGACACAAGGACTATACTGTTGATAGTTCGGTTCCGGCCCATGAAGTGGAGCTTCTCTGACTCTCCAGCTGCTTGGTACAGCAAGTTTTGGAACGCTGTAGGTCCAAAATTGAACAGAGCGAGGCCATTGTCACCAACATAATAACTATGCAATGACCGTGATATCAGATAGAGCCATGGTGGGCGAGGTAAACTTTTGGACTACATACGAATAATACGCCCAGAGCTCGAATCTCGTTGTTTCGAATCGTGGGTCGAATTGATCAGGGGCAACGGGTGTATCGTCGTTGGGCAAGCTGATAGCTCCCTTAGTTGTGTCCTTAGCTGGCGCATTAAGCGGTGCAAGACCAGGGTCGTTTGCAGCCATTGCAATAGTTGTCGTTCAAAGGTCAGTGGAAGGAGCCGTCAAGAATAACAGCATCACGAAATAGTAAAGGAAGAGATTTCTTGTATGCGGAAAGCGGGCGTCCGATCTTTGCTAGAGAACGTCATCACCGGCGATAACACGCTCAAGCCTGATTACCAGAACGATCTAGGGCCTAGGGCATTGCGAACCTAGCAAACTAGAAAAAATTGGCCTATCATGCATTGCGAATTCACTGCAAGAGGAATCGCTTCGGTCGCTAAGCTCCGCGTGCAGGCAACAAACTCGAGCGATAGCAGTCAAGCTTTGCGACCATGACGGTCTGTGCGCGGTTCTCGTGAAGGAATCTCTCCCGACTCCCGAGGTCTTCGATCTCGCCTCATCTGACACAATAGCAACATAAAGTGCACCTATCACATCGGGAAAAGCGTGCTGAGTAACAATTCAATAGCAGCCGAACAAACCTTATCAATTTTGCTCCATACTTGCCCCGAGACGTTGACCGGTCAGCATCGTCTGCAGCCACTTGCAATCCATAGTGGGTTTACTCATTAGAACGCTCGGAGAGATAAGGGATAAACGGGGCTTTGGTACGATTCGAGAAACTCTTGGTGGGTATGCCGATGGCATACCCCGCAATGAGAGCTGAAACCAACACTCTCCTCAACCGTCCAATTCGGGACGAACGCCACGGGCGCTTCCCCTGCCGCACACAGGTGTATCTGACCCTCACTTTCGGGATAATTAACCGAGCTACTACACACGGATCCCTATGGGTATCCCGAAGAAAGAAGTATAAGGCTTGGCTTTCAAGGGTGTTCGTATCAGCGTTTCACTGCAGCCAGCAGCTGAAGGAGTCAATCCTGATATGGCGTCAGGCTATGCAACTTTGTAATTCAAAAGCCTTCCCAGCCCACAAATTCTCTTTATTTCCAAGTCTATCACACACACTCTTTTGAGCCATATCTCGATCAACTGCAGTCATTCATTATCTTTCTCTCCACTTGCTCTTCGCATATACACAATGCCAACACGTCGGCTACAGAGTGAGCACTTTCGCTTGCTTTTCACGCTCGCGACCATTTTCCTATTCTCACCGGCTATATATGCCCAGATTGGAACAATCACCCAAGAGATATTAACATTTGGAGCATTTGCTGAACAAAAGCCATGCGCTTTCGCGTGCTTTCAGTCATCGGATACCATGTTCTGTCCCAGAGACATTCTAGGGTACCAAATCGGGTGTGCTTCGGTCAATGGGTGTTCTTCCCGAGGCTGGCAGGCAAAGAACGACTGCTACTGTCGTTCTGATCTACAAAAACCAGCACAGCAGTGGCTGACCAGCTGCATCCAGAAATCATGCTCAGTGGGCGATCCACTCATCGATGCATCTACTGCAGGCTCAATCTATGCAAAGTATTGTTTAGAAAAGGGTTATACTCCAGCTGCGCTTCCAGCAAACACACCAGCTACGGCAACAACTGGAAATGGCGCAGTTCGTACATCAGCCAGAGTGCTTGACAGTGGCCCGACTGCTACTTCAGGTTCCAACTCCGATACTTCGTCTTCGTCGTCACCCTCGCCATCAACCGGGCCGTCAACCATGACTATTATTGGTATTATTGCTGGGAGCCTGGCTGGTCTTCTTGTCCTAGCCGCAGCGCTCTGGATATTGTCGAAGTTTTGCGGGTCCTGCCTCAAGCGGAAGCAGAATCAGGATAACCAGCAACTTCCGCTCATCAACCAAAAGGCATACTATCCCCCTGACCTGCACCACGAGCAATATTATCCTTCTCCGTCTCTCCGAATAGATCAAGAGCCAGGACCAGACGACTCTATATCAGTTATGGGGTTTGGAGGACCAGCTATGCCGGCACAGTCTCTTGTTTCAGAAGGTAGACCCTACCAACGTTGAGATGTTACTCTTGATCCGCTTTGCAGCACAAACGCTGGAACGGGTTATGGAATTTCATCGGTTCATGTATAGCGAACGGATTTATGTTTAGTTACCATTTGGTGGGCATTAAGTTACGGCTATCCTTTTGTCCCTTTTGTATCAAGCTTCATTATTCAATTTTTAACTCCATCGTGGTTGTCCTATTTCAAGCCTCCATCGGATCAGGTATCTCATGGTAGGTTCACATGAACTACAGCTGCCATATAGCGGTGGCCGCACTCTGGCGAGAAGGCACAGTGTAATAAAGTTTGCCAAGTCTACAGAGAACCAAAAAAAGTCTGCAAGGACGGCGAAAGACCTATCAGACCTTTTGGTTTTGTTGCAATCTGCACTTGAAAGGGGTTGGCACTCGACCCCCCACGGATACGCTTAAAATACACCCCCTTTTTGGTGTGTAACCACTGCTTACATTGGTGGGGGTCCTATTCGCTGACCCGGATAGATCCCCTGGCGATGTGGCTGCGGATATGGTTTGGTCAAGCGAGAGCTGAATGCCCAGGTAGTAAGGCTGTAACCTCATCTTATACACAGCCTACTAGGTGAAACAAAAACAATATTGCCAGCTGAACACTCTGGAATTCTTGATAATTAGTCACAACTGTTCTCAAAGTTTTTATTATTTTAGAGCCCACCACGCACCATCAAACCTGACACACCATGGCCGAGAACATCACGACAGAAAAGATGCATCCCGATTTACCGCCTGTCTTCCCGGAGGGGCCAAAGGCAAGCCATATCCTAGACAGTACCGGATATTGCTTGTTGTCTTTAGATGGTGGTGGTGTCCGTGGACTCGCAACTCTCTATATTCTTCAAAGAACCATGAAGGAGGTGAACTTCGAGCGTAAGAAGAGGGGCCTTGGGCCTAAGGAGCCTCACGAAATTTTCGATCTGATGGGAGGAACTAGTACAGGAGGGTAAGCAGAAAAAAAGAAATCGTTGATTCCCAGATACTAACAGTGCTTAGGCTGATTGCAATAATGCTGGGTCGCTTGCGGATGTCAGTAGAAGACTGCATCAAAAAATACACAGAATTGATGACTCGCATCTTCGAAAGAAGAGAGAACCGATCCATTATGGACGTCTTTGGTCGTGTTACGCCGAGGTTCTCTACCCAGGCACTCTCGGATGCAATCAAAGATGTGATCAGGTTCAGTGGACACTCTGTGGATGAGAAGTTTGAAGAATCCAAGGAGCCCAGTTGCAAAGTGTACGTATCAACATCACTAATAAACCTCACATACTGGCCAACTGACGAGATGACAAACAAGGTTCGTCTGCGCCCGTTTCCAGAAAACAAACGTCACAACTCGTCTACGAAGCTACGCAACGGCGCGAAGCAGTTATGAACCGACGATCTTAGAGGCAGCATTAGCCACAACTGCTGCGCCGACATACTTCTCGTCTGCTCCCATCGATGGCAGTAACTTTGTTGATGGAGCGCTTGGCGCCAACAACCCAGTTGTGCATGTTGAACAAGAGGCAACGGATATCTGGTGTAAGGAGACCGGAAAAATTCAGCCGCTTGTCAAGTGCTTCGTTTCCATTGGGACAGGACGTCCTGGTGTGAGAAGCGTGGCAGATAAAGGTCTGAAGCATCTTGTTCAAACGCTACAGCGTGAGGCCACGGAAACGGAGGGCACCAATCAAGAATTCGAAGGTCGATGGAGAGAACACATGGGACTTGGAAGATGCTTTCGATTCAACGTGACCAAAGGTTTGGAAGAGGTGGGGTTGGCGGAACATAAGGAGAGCTCCTTGATTCGACAAGCAACGACGACCTATCTTGAAGAGCGGGAAACCATGAAGAGACTCTGTGAATGTGCTTTGAATCTACGGGAGAAGGAACGTATGTAAAGCTCTTTGATTCAAAGTACCTAGACAAATAGTTTTACTTTGCACTGCTGATACCATTGACACTCAGATCGCCCGACGCCCGACTACGTGCTGAAGATGAAAAGCCTAGAAAACGAAAACCCACCAAAACCCGCAGAGAGCTTGGAAAAAGCAACAGCCTCAGAAGTTGGTAAGCCCCGCAGCCTCTCACTATGTACTTTCACACCAGATATTGACGTCTGCTCAGCCGAGCTCCTATCTCTTGGAAATATAGCTCTCAAGACCCCACCTGCACAACTCACGACGACTCACCTCCTTTATGCACGTCACTATTTCTCCAAAGCGCTTCATTTCCTTAGTAAAGACCCTTCGAGCTCTCCCAAACAGGTCTCCCGTGTGTGCCAGAAACTCATGGAAACAATGCTTCTACTTAGCCAGCTGGCCCGCCCCCTTCCCGAGCGAAAGGAACATGCAGATAAAGCACAAGGATATGGAGAGGCAGCCTTGGAAAACGTGGAGAAGTTTGGAGACAACTGCATGGTAGCCCAGGTTGAGTTTCTGCTGGGGTGTGTCACAGCCTGGAAGGTATATTTGAGGATGAAGAGTGGCGAAGAAGGTGCGGCGGGGAGAGACGGCGTGAGAGTGCTTCTAGACAAGAGATTGGTTGCCTTGAAGGAGTTTCCCAATTTGAATATCGAGTGGTACGAGGGGCAGGCTAAGCTTTATTTGGGATACCTGGATGGGGCCCGAAAGGGGATGCTCGACACTGCTTTCCAAGTACGTTGAGACAAGCCCATTTGTACACGAATTCAGAGCAAAGCAGGGAGGACTTCCGAGATTGAGCAGCTGGTATCATGTTCTACTCATGGCGTGAGCTCTAGCACGTAACTGCCAGGCTTCATTTCCACTCTACGACCTTTCTTTTCAATAGCTCGCCCCCCTTCTCTTGTGATAACAACCTGACTTTCGTCCTTCGGTAACACTAGGAAACCAGTAGTACTTGTTGGTACTGTAACATTCATCTTGATGCTGCTTTCATCAAACTTCTCATATTCAATCTCAATCAAGCCATACGGGCAATCAACACTACCTTTTATGTGTCTGAACTCCGAGTTCAATGGCGGCTTCATAGTCCATGTTCGATATGCCTCGGTTTCTGGTTTTAATCCTAGAACTGCTTCGTAGAACCACTCGTATATTGTACCCAGCATGTCATGACATTTGCTACGACATGCGTCCTGCCAAAACTCGTTCAGTGTGGTTTCTCCGCGGCGTAGAAAGCGCATGTATGAAGGATGTTCTTCTTGCCGCGCCATATCAAGGACAATATCATGGCGGTCAAGATCTGCGAGTGTGTTCCACAGGTATTTGAGACCTATCTCTCCCGCTTCTATCCGATTATTGGCAGCCGCGCAGCAGTCTAGGAAGGCGCGCCGAACGTCGGCAATATATTGGACTGGAACGAGGTTGAACTGAAGCGCAAATGCTTGAGCTACCATGTTGCGATCTTGTTTCCCGGGTTGGTCGCGAGATGTGTAGAAAGCATACGGGTGGAGTTGCTTATCAGTGACTAGCAGTTTCTCATTGTATACCGCTTGTATGCGATCAGCCCACTCGTGGAAACAATGTTCGGCTTCCATTTTTCCAAGCTCCTGTGCCATGCGCTCGATGTTGCGCAAACAACGATAGTAAATTGCGGTTTCGATGTTTGCTTGGTTGTTGCCGAATGCAATATCGCGTCCCCAATCACCAAGTCCGTGTTCGATCAGCCCGCCTTCTCGCTCTTTCGTTTTTATATACTCCATGTAACGCGCACAGGGCTCGAACAGTTTTTCAAATACGTGAGTCGAGTCATAGTAGAAGCGAATAAGCTCCGGCAATAAGGCCACAGCGCCACCCCATGTGATCGTGTCGTGCAGAGGCCCGCACATGTAGCGGATCTCGGGAGCCATAGTAGGGCACAGTCCGTTCGGCTCTTGTGCATCCACTATATCATCCAGGATCTTAGAGTACAGCGGCTCCATATCGCGAATATATTGCGTTGCGGGCGCTAGAAGATGCGTCACTTCAAGCCAACCAAATTTTTCGATCTGCGGGCAATCGGTGTGATAACTGAAAAGATTACTGGCAAAAGACCAGTAACACATATTAATAAGCGCATTAACATCATCTTTGTCCGTCTTTATTGAGCCCAGTCGTCTCGAGGCTGATGAGACATGTCTGCTCACGATCGAATGCACAACCGGCAAACCGTGACCTTCCTCTAACGCGGCACCCTCGACCTGGATGTAACGTGCGCTAGTGAAGCAGAAATCTGGTTCCCAACTTTCAATCCCTGTTCCAGCGAGTGTAAATTTGCAGAATACGCCGGTCTCGAACTGCTTGAAAAGAGGATCTGGCATCATGACTCGGCCATCCTCATCGATTGATTCTGAGAAGCGTACAACAACGCTGGAACCTGCGGGCCCAGACACCTCCAACTTGACCATGGTTGTCGTATTCTGGGCAAAGTCGAAACTAACAATACCCGGCTCCAATGCTTTTGACAACGTTGGCTTGAAGGTTTCATGCAGTATTACAGGGGGTTGGCTCTGGTATCTTAATTTCCCTCGTGGACCTGTGACTGGCGTAGCGTTTATCCAGCGTTCATCTTCTTGATATACCGGGGTATCCCATCCAGTAGGATAGTCCCGGTTATCTTTTGTTTCTGAAGAGTATATGTTTGCGAGCGTCGTCGCACTCTTGCGTGTTTTCCAATCAGGTCCTGTCGTGATCATTTCTCGAGTTCCATCTTCGTAAAACATGTGCAATTCGGCAAAGAAGCACAGTTCGTTGCCATATCTGACATACGTGTTGTCCTCGTAGCATGGCCAGAAGAAACGATCATCACCTTGATCGCCTGCGTAGAAACCGTTACCAACATGTGCGCCAAGGACATTATCACCCTGCTTGAGAATGGAAGATATGTCGTATGCGACGAACTGTACGGTTCGATGGTAGTTTGTCCATCCAGGATCCAGCACATGGCCATTTGCTGCCCCCGGATCGCCGTTACAGACGAAGTTGAAATGGCCAAGGCCAGAAGCAAAGACAATTGCGCGAGCTGGCCTACGTTCAAGTTTGAACAATTTACGTAGATAGATTGGCTTGTCGCCGTTATCGCCAATCCAAACTCCTTTCCACCGATTGAGTTCATCCTCGAACCAAGTGCGGAAAATAAGGCTGGTATGCGGCATGTATGTTTGATTCATACTGTAAGGAGGCAATAGATCACTAGAACGTGGGTATGCCGTAAAGAATTCGTTGACGGCACTTTGTGTCGTATTGCCAGTCTGGTCCCATATGGTCACCCGCCAGTAATGGAACGACGCCGAAAGCAAGCCACACTTTGGCGCACAAAGAACATTTCGTTGTCGATTACCATCGACCTTGCCTGAGTCCCAGAGAAGGGATTCAAAAGAGGGCGAAATGGATAATTCAACGCGGTAGCCAGTTTGAACGGCATATTCATCAGTCGATTGCAAGACCCAATACAGGTGTATCTTGTCGGTGTCGATACCGAGAACTTCGTAGTAAGCGTGAATACCACAGCGGGATATTGTAAAAGGCATGACCGGAAGGAGGGACACTAAAAGAGTTCAAGATTGGGACTATCGAATGTCTAAGATGAGATCCTGCTCCTTGATTTAGTATCTAAACCATGTGTAGGCAAACTACCTGTCTCTCCAAGCATATGCACGGGTTATCACTGCCGAATTTAGATCCGGTTGTGGTGGGCTCGATCACCCTCGGGCTCTGTTACAGCGAGATCCTGCTGCACGTTATTAGGCTGGTCGCGTTGTTTCCATGTGAGTGGCAAAAGGGAAAAGGGTCTGTCATGCTATCGGTGGAGAGTCCACCGATCCTGACTCGCTCCGAGATGCAACTGTGGGGCGTTTCATGCTAGCTCCGAATACGGTAGTGATTTGACTTTCGCTCCCGATTTGAAGTTTTCTTAATCGACAACAACTGTGTATCTACTACTGATATTAATTGTGGGCATATACATTCTTGCCACATCTGACGGAGTTACTTCCAAGATACCTGGAGAAAGTACGCACGAGCGAGGTGTGGAGTAGTGTGGAGTGCGTGGAGCCAAATACCAGCCAATCTCGGTCAGCGTCCGTGGTAAAAATACCAAGGCGCTATTAGAATCCGGGGTCTTGAACTTAGCATCCTAGGATTCGGGGGGATGCTTCCCGAGGTATTATACAGAAGGATACCCGGGGAAAATGCCCGCGTCACGGTGGTTCTTGATATTTATGTCTAGTCTGCCCGCTTGAGCGCAACATAACGATTACAACCCGCTGGTACTGACATCACAACAAGATGGGTGTCGCGATCACAGTGCTTTCTGCTCTATTCCTAGCTACAGGAGGCTGTAAGTGGAGTTCTGGATGCTGTTTACTTGGAGTGACTACTGACCTAGCATTTCACATATAATTAGTCCTTTTTGGGTACGACTCTGGCATTATTACGTCGACAATTGCTCTCTCCACATTCAAAGAGTACTTCAATGATCCATCCGACAACACTGTAGGCGGGATCGTGTCTGCCTTCCAAGGTGGTGCAATCGCGGGGACCATTTTCAACATGCTGTTTGCAAATCGGCTGGGGCGTCGCATGACTATATTCATTGGTGCTCTTGTTTCTATACTCGGCAGTTCACTGCAGGCAGGTGCCGTCAATATGGGCATGCTGATTGTTGGACGTTTCATTGGCGGTGTTGCTGTTGGCCAGCTGACTTCGACAATTCCCATGTACGCAGCAGAAATATCTGAGGCAAGGCATCGCGGTACCCTTTCAGGGCTGCTGCAATGGATGTTGAGTTGGGGCTTCCTTGTTGCCCAGTGGCTGGGTTATGGGTGCTCCTTCAACACCACTCAATTCTCATGTAAGTCTGACAACGCTGAATCTACAATGCGCCAACTAAATGATCGGTCGTAGGGCGCTTTCCACTCGCCTTCCAAAGCGTGCCTGGCATAGTTCTGGTTGGAGGAATCTTCTTCCTCCAAGAGTCACCGCGTTGGCTTATGGAAAAAGATCGACACGAGGAAGCTATGGCTTCCCTCACGAAGCTCCGTAGTGGTACTAACGATGAAATCATTGACCTTGAGTTTCGTGAGATTCGCGATGTCATCGCTGCTGATCGTGCTCTCGGCAAAATCAGTTGGACATCTATCTTCACAAAGCCGACATGGCGCAAACGGCTTTTACTGGGTTGCGGTGTCCAAATTTTCAGCCCATTATCTGGAATCAATGTGTTAAACTATTACGGGCCTCGCATCTATAGCCTTCTCAACATAACCACACGCGAATCTCTGTTGATAGTCGGCATCAGTGGTGCGCTGTCAATCATTTGGTGTACCATCGGCCTCGGACTCCTCGACAAAGTTGGACGTGTCAAGCCGCTCATCATCTCAGCGGCAGGCCTCGCTTCTGCGCTCCTTGTCAACGCCATTCAAGGCCAGTATTTCAACCCTTCCAATGGTGCACAATTACGCAGTATGGTTGCAATGAACTTCGTATTTAGCTTGTTTTTTATTCCTCTCGGCATCATATCCTGGGTGTACCCTGCTGAGATCTTTCCCGTCGAGTGCCGCGCTCTCGGCAATGCGGTGACAACCTTCTCGAACTGGACCGTGAATTTGATCTTTGCACAATTCTCGCCTGCGGCATTGACCAAATTGGAATTTAGGTATTTTTACGTCTTCTTCGTTTTCAACGTTGTGGCATGTCTATGTTATTGGTTTTTCTATCCGGAGACAAAAGGGCGGTCCCTTGAGCAGATGGATGAAATATTCGGGGACCAGCTGGTGCCGCACGCTTTGAAAGATCCGGCCGCAGCAGCAGCGGCAGTTGAGAAGGACGAGAAGTTGCACACCGAGATTTATGCAGATCGCGCAGTCTAGGGCGGGGTGATCATTATCTGTTATAGCGTGGCTTAGTCGATCGTTTTTACAGTGATGCTCTAGGGGACTCATCCAATATGTACGGTATATTATAATGTGTACTAGGATTTGCTACTTAACAGTGTACCGATGAACAACAATATAATAAATCGAGGGTTCGTGGTCAACATGCATCGTGTTGTGACTACCAAAGCTGGCAAGTTGGCTCCTTCGCCTTACACTGAAAGCTCTCCCTGAACTCACGGCTATTAGCCATGGTACCTAGAATCCGAGCCCACTTTGGCGCATGAGGATCCGTATATATTCTGTTGATAGCTGTGTCTTTTCGTGACTTGCCGCACCACCAATTCGAGTATGTGACAAAAAACAGCTGGTCGTGGGTAAAGTGATCCAAGCCAGGCAGGTCCTTGTTGGGCTTCTCAGCTGCACGGCGTTGCCATGCCTGGAAGGATGCAGATAGCCCACCAGCATCTGCGATATTTTCACCAAGAGTAAGACGTCCATTGACGTGAAGTGGCTTATCATCAGGCCCAGGAACGCTGAAATTGGTATATTGATTGACGAAGCATTCGGCCTTTTCTTTGAAAGCATCAACTGTCGCTTTCGACCACCAGTCAGTGTAATTTCCATTTTGATCATAGTGGCGGCCAGTGGAGTCAAATGCGTGGCTCAGCTCGTGGCCTGCTACAGATCCAAAAGCACCGTAAGACATGTATGCGGGTGTGTCGACATCGAAAACCGGAAATTGCATGATACCGGCTGGGAATACGATCTCATTGCCGGGTGGATTATAGTAGGCATTGACAGTTGGTACAGTCATGCCCCATTGCTCGCGATCCACGGGCTTGCCAAGCGCTGACCACTCGTAGTCAACGGCGAAGCGGTTCAAAGAAAGAGCATTCTGGAAAAACGTTTCGGATGAAACGTTGATTGACTTGTAGTAGTCATTAAGGGTAGGGGGATCCATAATATCAGGACTCTTGGTAGGATATCCAATCTTCTGAATGATGTTGTGGACCTTCTGGACGGCCTTCTTCGTTGTGTCGTCGTCCATCCAGTCGGCAGATCCGAGCTTTTTCGCAAACTCGGTTTTGATATCAGTGATAATGGTGTCACCGAATTGCTTAGCTTCAGCTGAGAAAGCCTTCTCAACGAAGAAGCGACTCAAGATCCATCCCAACCCATCGTCAACGTGCCCAACGCAAGTTCGCCAGCGCTCGGGTGTAGAATCAGGGTCCTAGACAAGTCAATACTTTCTACATTGAGAGGAGTAAAAAAGGACGTACCTTTCCAGCAAGAACGTTGCGGAATTGCTTATAAGGCTTCACTGCGTCGGCATCGACATAGGATGAGAAGGCCTGAACAGCCTTCCACAAGAAGTAGGATTGCAACACCTCGCAATCCGTAGCGGCTACAATCACCGATAAGTCCTTCAAGTATTTCGGCGCCATGACGATCACACGCTCAATCCTGAAGTCTGCTGGGGCAAGGCCGTGAAGCAAGGATTTGAGCTCGACTTCTGGGACTATGGCAGCAGCTTCATCGATGAGCATTGGGTTGTAGTACTTCTGCATATTTGTCAGTACCTTTGTTGCATGTGATTGTGACTTGTTACGTACCGTGACGTCCTGGCGGTCTTCCGTGGATGGGGAAGCCGAAGCAAGCTTCTTCTCCAGATCAACGATCTTAGCGAAAGTCGCTTTGTTCCCGTCAGGATAAAGAGCGCTCAGTACTTTGACAGCAACTCCACGGTACTCCTCAACTAGCTTTTCGTCCTCGTATCGCTCCTTAGAAGGAAGACCAATACTGTATGGTGCCGCAACAGAAATCACAACGGTATCTGGATCGGTGTCATCTGCACCTGTGCCGGTGCTCACCAGGGAGGAGATACCGTACTTTGCGAGAAGCAGTACGGTGTCCTTGAGGGCATGGGACTCGGATGTCCCTGGCACATTGACTGGGTATGCCTTCTTGATCTCTTCCAAGACTTTCACTAAAGGAGCAGCGCCTACCTCGTTGATCTGATTCTCGTTGAGGCATGCATCGTAGGTGGCTTTCATCTTGTCGAAATTTGCCTCGTCAGCCGACTTTTCTGATGCGTCAAGTTGCATGGGAGAAAAGGAGGAATGCTGTAAAATGTCAGCAGCATTCAACAAACGTCAGCCAAAGACGTACCTGGCTGTCTTTAGGGTACGGTGCTTCAAGGATGTGACGGAGAAGCAACTCTGATTGCTCTGACATGATTGTGCCCGTAAAAGCATCCCCTTGGTCTGCACGCAAATCATGTCGGTCTCTCCAACCACCACACACGAGCTCCTCGAAATTATCACAAGGATCGAGCTCCTTATATTTGGGGGATAGGTTGTAGAGTAGTTCCGAAGCGGCGTGCACGCAGGCAGGAGTCAGGCATAGCTCCGCCCTGTCCACAGTAGCAGGTTGACCTTCTATAAGCATACGTGTAAGCTCAACGTACAGTGACTAGCAGCCCTGGAATCTCAAGTGTTGAACATACCGGAAGGCACTCCATAATAGTAAAGACCGGCCGCAGCAGCTATGATGAGAAATTTGCCGATCACCCGTCTCTTCGAGCAACGCCTCACGTGCGAACACCGCTCAGCTCCGGCATGCACGGCGACTGGGATCAGCGGCGCCTTCTCCGACATCATGGATGATAGTAGCAATTGATGCTTGATGGTGACGGGCTTCTTCTAGAACGATGCCAGCCAGCTGAGCACGCGAGATGATGGCGAAGGGAGAGTCGATGGACGACGGAAGCCTGGAGATGATGACGCCGAGGACGCTAGAATCCGGGGTGCAGGCTAGGTTGGCCCAGGAACGGACGGGATGACGGGTACGCGCATAGTGGCCAATGCGCATTGCCTACCGCTGACGCCAATAGATACATGGCTAGGAACCGCCATCCCATTTCATTATGTAAATTTCCGGCATTGGACTCTCAGCTTCTTTGAATACTCGAATGGTGTGCTTATCCATTGACACTTGCGCCTTTTGGCATCCCAATACCCACAGCAGCCGTTGTGCCAGCGTCAATGGGCAAGATAGCCCCTGTAACCCATCGTGCGTGGCCGCTTGCTAGAAATGTGACAGCACAAGCTGCATCCCAAGCAGTCCCTTCTGTCCCTAGCAGACTTCGCTTGCGTCGAGCTTTGCGGGCGTCTTCACTCATGCCTCCCGCATACATCATCGGTGTATAAAGCATCTGTAACATATTAGCTCGAGAACACAACCCACAGGGGTGCGGCATACTCCAGGGCAGACGCAGTTTACGCGAATGCCGTCTGCAGCATGATGTGCAGCCATTGCTCTCGTCATATTCACCACCGCACCCTTGCTAGTTGGATACAGAAGATGCGGTGTACCGCCCTTCAAACCAGCCACCGATCCCATGTTGACGATGCTTCCTTTCATCTCTCCTCCATTCTTTTGCATCGCTGGTATCGCATACTTTGCCATCTGAACCATGCTGCTAACATTAATCTCCAGCCCGTTGGCCCAAGCATCCATGTCAACCTCAACCGCGGTTCCTGGTGCGCCCCCAATCCCCACATTGTTCACCAAGATATCTAATCTTCCAAACTCTTTCAACGCTGCCTGCACAGCGGCTTCACAATCTGTGGCTTTCGTAACGTCGGATTGGAGTGCGATAGCCTTCCCTCGGCCTGGCTTTGAGGATAATATCTCCGTCGTCTTTTGCGCCCATTCGAGATTTAGGTCCAGGCACAATACGTTGCAGCCCTCGTCCGCGAGCATGATAGATATTGCTCGTCCATTCCCGATGCCGTCGCCCGCACAGCCAGCGCCGGTGACGATTGCGACTTTGCCCTTTAGTCCCCTGGATGGTGGTTCGGACGGAATATCTGCCATGTTTGAGAAGGATAGGTTGTATACCACCGAAATGCTCGCAACGTTCTGGTATTGATAACTCGGGAATGGTTCGGTAACGCGGTAAACCAAACTAGGTAAGCCGACTCGCTACATCGAAAAGAACAATGAGCCCACAATACGATCAGGCCCGTTCCACTTGAATGCATGCCAATTTGACTTTACAGCCAGCTGACCATGCCTCTTCCTCTATGCGTATCGTTAAATTTAGTCCCATAGGCGGTTATTGTATTCGCCATTCATCGAGAGAGCGAACAACACGTATTTTCGCCGCAAGCAGCAATCAACGGGACATGTTTATTTATACGTTTACGATAGCTGCATACAGATCTGATAACCATGTCTATATAAAGTACCAACCAGCGATCTTTTCAATTTCTCTCATGCAACTAGAATCTTTGATATCGAATATCCTGAGATTGAGCAAGCCATTGGAAGCCACAACTAGCAAAACCGAGACTCATTCACGCAGCTCTCTCGACTCATATATTGCAAGAAATAAGCAGAGCAAAGACAAACTTGCCAACCTCACCAACTGCTTCGACGCTATACCATTATTTGGCTTTACTCGAATTACTCCTATCATATGTAGATGCAGCGCAATACTCTGCCCAGGCATCAAGCTCCGCCAACCAAACCCGTGCTCTACATTTGGCATGTAAATCGAGGAATCTCGCCCGCAACCAAAACAAGCCAAAGGAGAAAAACAAGGAGAAAACGACGAGGTCTCCATTCCCCAAACCTAGAAACTACAACGTGGTACGCACAGATTGTCTTGCAACTCGGGTCGCGGCACATAAACTGCAAACTCAAAGTTTCTCCATCTCGCTGCCTCAGGCAACACTACTAGCGCGCCAAATCCCCCCCCTCCCCCCCCCCTCCCCCTCCCCTCACCCCTGCCCATTACGCGAATCGCAAACCCCAAACCTTGCCCCCAATGACGTACACCGTCGTCGCACAGCACAACAAACCTGATACCAGGAAACTTGACGTCGTAACGGCAAACTATTCAACGCCCATCAATCCCCTGGGAGAAAGAGAATCCGTTTGAAAAACCCCCCCGATTTCCTCGTTTAGATTACTTGACGACGACGACGAAAAGTGTTTTGTCTAGCATACTCATCGTTTTTGTGAGGACCAGCATAGCACGTCTGCAACAATGTCTATCCCCCTCCTCTTCACCCTCCCGCCTTCCAACCGCCATGAAGTCATCCTCCTCGATGTATCCTCGAAGCCCACGCTCAAAGCGCTGAACAAACAAGTTACCTCTGTGATTGCGGCATCGCCGAATTGTGCGGAATGTATATTGATCATGAAATATATGGTTTTTGAGCATCTGCTAAAATTCCTGTAGTCATGGGCAAGTACAAAAAAGCCGATGGCCCAGCGGAAACGATCCAGGAATTCAAGATACACTGGGACACCAAGGGGCGGGACGGCAAGATCTGGCCCGAGTACACGGTTGTCACGGATGAGAACTTCGTGGCGATATTGGAGTTGCTGAAGATTGCGCCGGGGAAGGATGTGCTAGAAGTCAGGGTGGGCGAGGGTGAGTAGCTGAAAGACAAGCAGGAATGTAGAGATAGGTTGGTTGTCAAAAGAAAGGCTGTATGATACATTTATACAACAGGTAGAATTACCCTTTTACGATTGAAATGTGAGGCTCCCGCGATGCAACCTGCATGGACTGAATAGTCGGGGAGGGTATCCGAAATGAAAAAAAAAAAGCCTATGGTGGTTTAGACATGATGCCATGTTGGAAACGCCGTTCTAGATGATATAACCAAAGTCTCGCTGCTGGAGAGTGTGCCAATGCGCCGTAGTGTGTAGAAATAAGAAAGGCCATTTCTCACTTGCCGCTCGTCTGCGCGATCATTCGTTGCCAGTGAACAAGATCACGGCTCAGATCATCCATCATTTGTGTGGTGGTGAGGTCCTTGAACTTATCAAGGTCTTCGCCCTCTCTGACCTCGTCTTCCGCTGGAGTACCATTTGACATACTGATTGCCTGGACAGCCGGAGCAGCCACGGGCTTCTCGCCTGCCATCTCTACTTGCCGCTGAGCGATATAGCTTTGCATGGCCCCTGCTGGTCGCCGGATGTCATTCCAAGAAAGCTTTTGCAGCCGCCAATTTTTAGTTTTGGTAGGCTTGCCCCCTGTGGCTCCATCGCTGCTGTCGTGTCCATTGCCAGCCCCATTCGTAGAACTTGGCTGAGGGGAGTTGGGTGCGTCGTTGGCGGGAGAACCGCCATTGGTGGCGGCCAAGGTATCGCGTGAGTACTGGTTCCGGCCGAGCCGTCCGCGCGACTTTTGCGGTGGGCGACCTCCTCGTCGTGGGGCAGACGCCGGCTTTTGGTCTGAGGGCGGCGCCTCTGGGGGCGCCGGTTCAGAGGCTGTGGAAGGCATGACAGGCTCTTCGTTGGGAGTAGGAGTGGGTGTAGGCTCGAGAGGTTCGGGATCTTCTTATTGTCAGTAGTTGCCCATGACAATAGGTACTATTTTCTCACCATCGAGTTTCCTCCGTTCTGCGCGTCCTTTCCGCCTGTTTGCGGCTTCGGTGCGCTCCTTCTCTCGTTCCTTCTCACGCTGTTCTTTTTGGAGCTGGCTCCGTGCCGCGGCACCACGTGGTTTCTGCTTAGGCATTGAGGTTCTTGTGCTTTCGTCTTCCGACTCAAGCACAGGTGATGCGCTTGGAGACCGAGAAGTCGTACGCTGTCGTTTGATGTCCGGCTTGACCCTGAGACAAAGTTTGTCAGCTTCCCAGTGCTTCCGTCATGCAGGGCAGCAAGCGCAACTCACTCCTCGCTGTCATCACGACTCCTCTTCTTGCGATTGCCATTCTCTGTGGCTGGGGCGCCCTCATGTTTGCTCTCTTCGAGCACCTTTCTCAGCACCTCGTCTTCGTCGTAGGCGGCGCGGCTGTTCATTGTAGAGCGGCGTTTGCCAAACGAGTCGACGCTGGCTCGGGAGATGCGGTCCCTGTCTCTGCCTGGTTTGTTCTCGCCGTCTTTGGAGACGGATGATTTGCGGGTCTTGCCCTGTTGCTGGTCGTAGACGGGGAGGTAGCGAGAGTATTTTTGACTGAGGGAGAATTTGTTAGCGTGAGCCAGCAATCTGGAGAGAGAGCGCACCCTTTGGGACTGGTCATGACTTTGTGCAGCTCTTTCCTGCACTCTTCGCAGAAGTACTCGTCGGGACTGGCTTCCTCTTGCATGATGCCGACGCAGCCGCCGTGCTGCCAGACCTTGCAGACATCGCATTGGATGAAGAGACCGCCGAGGTCGTCGCCTTGGGCCTCGGGGTCAGTGGTGGCAGAGATGGGCTTGGCACCGTCCGACGGCGGACCGGGGTATTCTTGGTAGCCGCAGACGCATCGGGTGACCTCATCTTCCTCGGCGACATCGTCGTCAACGTCGTCGTGTAGCTTGGCGGCGTCGTCTTCGTCGTGGTCCTGCTCGCGTGTTCGGCGGCGGGTCAACGGCGGCTCGGTGAGGGAGCCGCGAGGGGCCTCCTCAGGCTCTTCCGAGGAGAGAGAGCGTGGGGTGGCGGACTTGTGAGGCGAGGCGTGCTTGTTGTTGGCTCTGGCCGGACGATCGGTGCGCGCAGACGAGACGGAGGATGACGAGGTGCTGGGAGCGGTCGCAACGCTGGGCGGGGGCTGGGTGGTGCGCGCCCGCGACGAGCGGCGCGGAGACATTGCGAGGCGCAGAAGCAGGCCCGGCAGAGACGCAGTGCTAGGGCGCGGTGTGCGCGCGGGAGAGAGGAGGGCTGGCGGCACGGGGGGGAGGGCTGGTTGCGGCGCGCAGTGGGTGTGGTGACGCCGTCGGTCGGTGCGGAGAGGGCGGGACAAAAGCTTCTCGAGCTTCAAAGGGCGACGGCAGTGTGGATTGGAAGCTGGGAAGGCAGAGTCGGGCGCGAATAGAGCATCATCGGGCATTCACGACGGCTCCGGGGCGTGGTCCTGCGGCAATGCGGTGGGAGGAGACGAGCAGCGTCGGTGAGGAGTAAAATCGAGCCGAGTCCTTCACCCCAGGAGCAAGTACCAGGTGGTAGCGGGCGGAAACGCGCCAGGGCCTGGCTGCGCCAGCCGCCCGCCGTAGCCCGCGCACGTGACCGTCCATCTTGCACCGCGCCCAGGGCCCGGCGACGCCTGCAAATCGCTCCAGCACGTCTGGCGGCGGGCCAAATCCCGGCAAGCTCTCGCATCGTGCAGCATGCAGTCTTGGGGCGCGGCATCGGCGTGCTGCGAAGGGGAGGGGTGAGGGGTACAGACGTTGCTGGCAAGGAGCGAGCGGTGACAAAGGTAGGTAATTAGGTGTCGCTGCCCGCCCACGGCCACCAACCTGGCGCGCCTAGTGCCACCCCCCCGTCCGGCCAATGGCGGCACCCCCCACGCATCAGTCCTTTTACTACCACCACTCCAAAAGTCATGCATTCTTGCGCGAGGCATCATGTGACGCACACTACACTACGCTGCACTTGCGCACCCTTCCCTCTTGCCCACACCCCGGGCCGGCCCCAACTTCTCGTCCTTCGCCATCCCGTTCAGCGTTCCATTGAAGCTGAGCCATCTCCATGCGCGATGCAATGTCCTCTAATACCCCCCCGAAAATACTAATCTACCGCTTGATGATCTCCTTGTGAATCATCTTGTGTGATGAACCCAACACCCTGTTTGGACCTGAAGTATAGCTGCATGTATGCCCAGTCTCCGTTCTTGTTCACAAGTCTATGCGTGTGGCCATGGTAGCCATGCATCTTTCGATAGCTGTCGGAAATACCGCGGTCGCCAAAAAGAATCATGAATTGATGCACTGACTCGGGGTTTTGCGACGCATAGTCCTAGAGAGTTGTAGAGTCATCAGCATGCGTCAAATGGGTTGCCGGATGCCGGTTTTGCGTATGTATAAAGTGTGGCTTAAGGTTGTATTAGCTTCAATCGTTATTGTTGTTATTGCGGTAGAAAAGTCTTCGGGTCATAATGGCCCTGGGCCTTGCGGAGTGGGCCTCTCCACACTAGAGGATAGGAGATAACTTACAAACTTCGCCGGATCCCTTAGAAATAACACAGGGGTGTTGTTGGCTACAACATCCCAGTTCCCCTCCTCAGTCCTAAACTTGACAGAGAATCCTCGAGGATCTCGAGCACAATCGTACGGCCCAGATTCGCCACCAACAGTCGAGAACCTCACTGAGACAGGACACGTCTTGCCAGCTTGAAAGATACCTGCCAGGCAAAGGCCGTCCAGTGGGTCTGTGGTCTTGTAGTAACCATGTGCACCGGCACCTCTGGCGTGAACAACTCATTCGTGAATTCGCTCGCGGTCGAAATGAGAGAAAAGGTCAATGAGGTGGTGGCTTGCAATAACAGTGGCCCATTCTCACCTACGCGTTGTACTTCGTATGGATGGGATATGGGACACGGTTAGACGTTGTATACAATGTGTCTTGACTTGTCGCATTCTGGTCATCTTGATAGCTTTGAATTCCACCATGGTGGTACCCGTTAGTGGAGTGCCCATTTGTGGTTCCGTTTGTTTCACCAGCCATACTGGGAACGTTTGGGATATGAGATTAGGAGGGTGGATGGAGCGCGAGGACAATTTACCTGCAATCCGCCCATCTTAATATCGTCACTCACTAATCGTCAAGTCTCTCTTTAGCGCAGCTCGATGACGCCTACGGAGATATCAAAACAGCACCCTATCACCAAATTAGACACTCAGTAGCCCATATCTTAGCCAGAACGTGCACGATTGACAGGGCAGGAGTAGGAAATCGGCGATATGCTTTCGTACATCGATAGTTGCTGATTATTCTAGCATCGGCAATGACAACGGCAACACGTTGATTGGCCAAGACGATCAGAGAGTCTTCGCAGCTATGTAGTCAACATCTGGCTAGATATTTTTAGTTACCAATGACAAGACTTGAGGCATTAGGATAGATGGGGAAGAGTGACACGCGCTGGAACGCGTGCTGACATCTCGCTTCTATCTTGACGTAACAATGATTTTATCACGCAATACCTTTCCCACCTTTCTCCAAGAATGCGAACATCTGACTCATCTTGTTCCTCTGTCTTATGATCCAGGCAATTCACTAGCTCTTGATATAGCTGGACATGGGAAAAGTTCTGCCTCGCCTTGCTTAATCCCACGCCGCTATGAGGGGGGGGGGGAGTCAAGTGGCAGAATGAGTTTGCTATGCAGAGTAACACATACTATGTTCTCCTGAATATGCTAAGAAATCCAGCAACCCGGTATTATTGAGCCTTGTCTCAAACAGCATGAACTGAGTTGTAAAGAATGTCTCATATATACGCAAAGCAGAAGTTGGTGGCTACACAGGCTAAAGGAATGAAATATATCGAGGGAAAACATGCAAACTTGCGGCAGGCAAAGGCCATGGATTAAACAAATCGAGGTATGCGTATATCTCACAGCTTGCAAGTTGGTAAGGTGGCAAAGCTCCTCGGCTCGTCCTCGGCCATCTTTCGCAATGCAACACCCGTAAAGCGCCTGACTTGTGTTGTGGACTATAAGTGGCTGGAAGTATAGAACGCACGGAGTGCGTGGAAGGCATGGAAGGCATGGAATATCCGTCGACTTATTCTACGCCTCCAGTACGGCGCTGGCGAATCAGCAGAAACCATTCGCGTTAGCTCATTAAACTCTCTAAATGCCGTTTCGACTATGGACGAAACGGGCGCAGCGCAACAGGACAGCACTTTACATGAAGAGGCCACACCTCGAAAAGTGCCCCAAAGAAGAAGTGCACATGGGCCGCCAGCACCAAAAGGGTTTACCAACAAGACGATGGAATCTACCCCACAGTCTTCCCCAGGCTGCAGCAGCGACCGGCTGTTCTCGCTCCACATGGCGGTATTAAGCACTATCGATAAGTCCCAAAACCTGGGTCACAGGATGCCAAGTGTAATTAAGGAGCCGCTGCTTATTGGAGGATTCCATGTCTTTCATATGGTCTGCACCTGAGCACATGCCACCCCGGAATCTAGGTTCGCTTTTCCATCTGCACGCTGCAATTCATCACACATGAAGAATTTTAAACTCGGGACGCTTGGGCGTCGTTCCAATCTATCTAGACATATACAATGTCGCTCCCGCCCGGGCTTCCCCAGACTTTGCCGGCCAATTTGCTTTGCACCAGCCCGGGGAGAAGCGGCGACTACATTGTAATCTTCTCGACCAGCCTCACTTTGGCACTGAGTGCCCACCCAACAGCATGTTTGTCACACCCATGATTGGCGTGTATGTAATCCCTTAGTAGAATTCCTTCCCGTGTACTGATGGGGTTTTCAGTATTCCTTCCGACTTGTACGGTCGTCCGAGAGGTCCTAGTTTTGGTCACCCAGAGCAAACGTCAGGAGCATCCACAGGTTCTGGGGCCTCATCTTTGCATCGCACGTCATCATCGTCTAGCAGTTCAACATCTGCATCATCTGTTGCATCAGACGATACACAAGGGAGACATCATCGAAGATCCTTGTCTGGTGGCAATTTCCACCTCCCACGAGTTCTCCAACCATTTCATAAGAAGGCGCTATCGCAACCACAGTCGGAGCCACAAGCAAAGCCACAGACAAAACCCCGGTCCCAATCTCAATCGCAATCGGACCCAAAATCGAAATCAATTCCCCAATCCCAACCACCGGCAAAATTACAGAAACCAAATCCGAAACCACACTCACGGCCACCTCTGAGCCACCGAAATCTTCCTACAGCAACATCGACCTTGAACCAGCAGCCACGACGGCCACCACCGAGACCACGGCGTCCATCGCAAGAACAACTACCATGGGTAGATCCAAATGCGTTGCGTCCGACCTTGGATCCCGCATTGTTGGCCACTAGCCACAAGAAGCCAATCAGAAGCCCCGTACTGCCTGCCCGAAGTTCTTCACTTCCATCTAAAAGTCCTATTTCACCAATGAATCCTTTGTCGCCAACAAGTCCCAGATTACCGGCAAGTTCTTCATCATCAACAGGCTCCTCGTCACCAACAAGCTCTACTTCATCAACCAGCTCCTCTTCACCATCAAGTTCTTCGTCGCCATCAAGCTCTTCATCGCCAATAACTTCTACGTCACCAACAAGTCTTAGATCGCCAACAAGTCCCACATTGCCAAAAACACCTACATCGCCTACAATTCCCGTATCGCAACGAGGGTTCAAACTAACGACTCCACCCATTCTACCAATCAAAACCCCGAAGCCGCCAGTTAAACTGCCAATAATAACCCCTTCTGACACGCAATGGCAATGCTCGGATTTGGTTGTTCGCTGCAAAACAGATATATATCATGTGGATCGGACGATCATGTGCTATCACTCTCGATGGTTTGCTCGGATCTGCGCTATTATGAAGACACCTGTAAGTCTCACATTGCTAATTATTAGTTTTATGGGGATCTGACCAAAAACAGAAAGCATCGAAGAGTGTCATAGATCTTAGCGCAGATGATCCGGACGCTATTGCTGCAATGATGCAGTATTGCTATCAGCTCGATTACAATGAGAAAACCACAGAGTTAAGCTCTTCGATGGACGAAGTGGCTAATCTTCGCCCACATGTCGACATATACATGCTCGCTGAGCGTTATGGAATTGGTGGCTTGAAAGAGCTCGCACTCCAGAAATTTGAACGGCTGGCAGTTTCGGTGTTGGTGATTCATGGTAACGAAGAGCGCCTCTTGCAGGCAGTACGTGCCATATACGAGCCATCGCGGAGGGCCAATGCCGACGAGCTACGGCAGGTAGCTATCAGGATTTGCGCCGATCACGTGGAAGGGTTTATTTCGGGAAATAACACAACCATGGCGCTAGTATTTGAGTCGATGGACGAACTTCCGGACTTTAGGACAGATCTATTCGAAGAGATGGCATTGCGGTGGAAGGGAACTGAGTCGTAGGGAGATTGTCTGGCTGTCGAGCCATGATGTCATTCACTTCAGCAAACGCGGGCTGGTCAACTCGCGTTGATTTGTAAACGAATCACTTTGCCACGTTTGCATTGCACGTGCTCATTTCGCTTATCGAATAATGCAGTTGTATTCACCTCGCAGTTGACATCGAAGCAATACAAATTTAAAGTAATGGCAGATACTTTATGCTCCCCTCTACTTTGACCCTCACACCTAGCTCTGCTAGTGACAACTCAAAACGAAACGGTCATGGAGAACATGATTACCGAATCTAGCCGCAAGCGCAGCTACAGCCAACTCGCTGTGAGTGCCATCCCCGATCGCCATACACAAGTGCCTAAGGTTGGGGCCATCACATCCATCTCCAACCCCGTCCAGTTCCATTATCATGAAAACAAGGAAAATGAATCGCCTTTCGGCGAGGGCAAAGCTCAATCTACAGATGCCTCAGACGATCTTTTGTCTATGTTCCCTCTTCCTCAGCTGGACGGCAAACTTCCACTTCGCGGCAAGCCGCTTCAATCCCTCATACCATCAACTTCAGGAAATGTTCATTCCCATTCGGAGCCGACGATGGGCCCTATACATCGTTTGAACAGCGATATTCTGGGGGCAAACGTGAACGCCGCAGCTGGGCCTAGCATCTTCGAGGACAACGCTATGATGAGCGGTATAGCTGAGACTGCTGGGCCGCTGACCCCAAGTGCACTCAACATGCAGGATCTATCACTGGGAGACATGATAAACTCCCCGCGTGAAATTATGCCGCTCCGCCGTGCACGCCGTCACCTTGGTCCCAGTACGCACTTCGTCCCTTCAAACGACTTGACGCTTGCGTGCAGTTACCACGAGATCCGCCCCAACGACACCATTATAGTTTTCAACAGAGGCCATAGCGATCTCAAGGCCAACAAGTATGCTCTGTGCGCTGCATCCCGCCTCTTCACGGAGATGCTCGGCGGCCCATATCATCATGGCCAGACATGCGTTGTCCGGCTGCGCGGAGACTTTCCCTACGCCATCCGCGCGATGATTCAGTTCGTCGAGACGGGCAACTATGCGGTTCATCCCATGCTGCGCAGTGAGTACCCTCGTATTACTATGCTGGACTTCCACATCCACGCCTACCTCGTCGGCAACAAGTACGGCATCACGGGCCTGAGCATATATGCGCTCAATCATTATATGGCTACAGCCCATTCGTGCCTCAGCACGAAAACTCACATCCCTCCGAGTCGAGGCTCGCCTTACAGCCACGGCGGCCCCGTTCAGTTCCCTCTTCCGCTGCACTTTGTGCGCCAGCCTGACCCAGCTGTTGTTGAGGCTTTTTTGGAATCGTTGGCCCTGATATGGCGCAACACGCCAACTCGCTATGACCCCATTCGTGCCACTGCTTTGGAGATCATCAAATACCACCTGCAGCGCCTAACATGCTACCGCACCTATGCGGTCTTGATCCAGAACGTTGCTGGCTTCCGTACCGATATTGAAGAAAGCTTGGCCGAGGATGGGTTGGAAGTCAAGACGTATCTTGTTCCTGGAGGCGGGGTGGGCGGCCTTCGATATACTTGAGATGGTTACAAAAAACTTGGAGGGCTGACGTGATTTGAATGAATGGAGATGGATTGACATGTATTGGTTCCGAGATCTGGAACTTGAAAGTTTGACCAAAGACGGCGAAGTGGGTACTGGGATGGCGTTTGCGTTGCGCCGCATTGGTGACACTTTGAGAAGCTTGAGCTTCGGCCTTGGGCTTTAGCATAGTGAAGCGATTGTGAAGCTGACTTGGAAAGAATTGTGGTGTTCAGGGCTTCCGATCTGGACCCAGACATGCGCAAAAAGCGCTAGTGTAAGCAAACCTAAAACCCCCCCCAAAAAAAAGCAGAAAGAATAAATGACGGAATACGAGAAGAGTGAATGTCCTGCAACGTGTGTCAAGAAATGAAACAAACAGAAACAGGGCAACATCGGCAAAAGTTCCCTGCATTAAAGTGAAATGACTTCAAATGTGCTTCACGTTCATTTCGTCTAAAGGTAATAACACATACTCAAATACTCCAACTGGAGACTTCTCCAGGTATGCCAACCCATGCTGGGAAGCACCATCTCTAACCTAGTCCTTATGCTCGTACAATAAAACACAAAGGAGACCTATAACAGCACACGTAAATACACTAAACTTTCGCATATTATACTAGAAAGAAGTATAACCCCTCCTTACCCTTGATTAGAGAACTTGCATACGCCGATTCCATGAATTGTAAGCCGCTCTACTGAGGTTGGCGTAGATTAGTTGGGAGTGAGCAAGAGCCATTTAACCGCTTTTGGCCCACTAGAAGAAAGAAGCGCGTAACGATCCTGTATAGCTTTTCTGGAGTTTATCCTTCGTGGGTTTTCTTCATCCTCATCTTGACCTCCTTTATAGCCGCTGGACCAGCATTAGAGAAAGAAATGATCGCAGCGATTGCTGCACAGCTCACTGGAATCAGATGACCTGTCTTGCAACCGTCTAGGTAGCTAGCGAGGATCACATCCAGATCGCCTCCGCGGAACAAACTTCGGATCTGAGTAGCCCCGGCATCGAGCACTTCCCGGGAGTCGATTTGAGGAAGATTTTCGCGTAGGCTGGACAAGAGGCCGTTGGTAAATGCCGCTTCACCTGCTGCAACAAAAAGTGCAGTACCGCAATTTTCCACGAAAAGGGTGAGGGAAGTTGCGGCCGGAATATCATCAGCTGTAACAAGAGCTTGGTTGGAAAGCATGGGTAACTGGAGGGCAAGACCTATTCCAGTGGCCGTAATGAGCTCGTACCCGATCCATTGTTTGGTGGAGGTATTGCTATCGAGCGTGTAGATCCTGGCATTGCCTGTGGTAGCTAGGATAGCACCGACTAAAAGCCAAGGTTTATAATGTCGCCAGAATGTCAGCAACCCGTTAGATATCATAGTGAATACTGAGATTCCCATGACTAGAGGAATGAGTCGCAAACCGCTCTGTGAGGCTGAGTTGTCGTTGACGGATTGGAACTGAATAGGCAGAATGTACATCAGTGGAAAAAACGCCCCGGCCAGAAAGAACACGAAGACCAGGTTTGCGAGCAGAGGTCGGTTCTTGAAAAGATGCGATTGAACAAGGGCTTTTTCACCCATGGCCCATTCATTGAAGACGAAAGACACAAATAGGATGGCAAATCCAACAAAGCTACCAACCACTCTTGAGCTTGTCCAAGGATTTATGCCAGCCCAGTGCATAGCAAACACAAAGCATGAGAAACAACCTGAAATGATGAGAGCACCATTGAGATCAAGATTAAGGATTTTTTGGCGAAGAGAGACTGATCTCGGTTGGAGTGGGTTCTTAAACGATAAGAGCATGATCAAGGCTGCAGTAAAGCCGATGGGCAGGCTGATCCTGTATGGGGTCAGCAAGGACTTACAGGGTTTTCGCTAGTAATTTTCTGCAGACTCTTGACAAAATCAAGGATTTGGTACGACAGATACTTACCAAAAACACCATCTCCAGCCTGGCCCGTCCGTCAACGCTCCGCCGAGTAATGGCCCAACGACACTTGCAGTGCCAAACGTTACGCCAACTAGGCCGAAATACGCTGCACGGTATTCTGGCCCAGCAGTCAATGCAATGGAGATGAATGAACCTGTCATAACGCCTCCTCCTCCCATGCCTGCTACTATTCTTCCAAAAATCAAGAATTCACTGCTTGGGGCTGTTGCGCATATGATATTTCCGACTTCGAAAATAAGGACCGATAAGAAGTACGTGGTTTTTAAAGGGAAAAATTGATAAGCTTTCCCCCAGGATGGCTATATTTGGTGAGTATTGGCACTTTCATCTTATTTATCATTTTGCTAGATATACTGACCTGAAACGCAGCATTGGTCACAATGTATGCACTCCCATACCATGCAATATTACTGATACTGCCAAACTCCGTAGTGATGCTAGGTATCGCGGTGGAGATTATGGTTGAGTCCAGAGCTGCGAGAAAAATGCTGAGCATTAGTCCAGTGGTGATTAAAACTAGTCTAATGCCACGGGGAAATTGTCCTGGGGGTGAGCCTTGTGTGGCGGGTGATAATGACGCCTCCGCTGGTTCTTGTTCAGATTGCATATTATTCAGCTCCATGGCTTCAGATAGCGAGCCGTGCGATGCAGCCTTCACTGTTGACATTGTGCTGGAGTTCTTGATGTATGAAGTGTTATACTAGTCCTTCGAAGGCGTTGACGGGGGAAGCTAGTGCTATGCACTTAGCCTGAAGTGGTAAGCATCGGAGTTCGGTATTCAATATGACAACAGCCGTGCCGAGGTGAGAGGGTTCACCATCAATGCTACACTTCTATCTTACTTTTAATGCCGAAGCATTAAGTTACAAAAGCCAATACACACTTCGGGGTATGACACATTAGAATACACTGCCGCCACCAAACCCCATACCTGTGTAACACTCGTCGCCCCATATACCCATATCGAAGAACTGCTCCATGTCAAAGTCGGCATCCTTCATCATCGCGAATGGGTCCATATCATTCGGAACCATATTGACATTCATGTCTCCGATATCAATGTCAAAATTTGGGGTGTTGTCATCGGCCGACGGCGTCGGCAGAGCGAAAGAGCTTGGTCCTGATCTCTCACTTCCAGCCTGCCCACGTGGACAGCTAGGAGTATTTTGCGAGGGCACGGCAGGTTTGATTTGACGCATATACCAAGTCTTCGTTAGGTCGAGTATCATGCGCATCACGTACCAGTAATCAGGATGGGCTTGTTTTACTCTTTCATACGTCGAGAGTTGTTGCATGCGGTAGCAGAGTGATTCAAGAAATAGATCAAGTCGCACTTTATCTTGTGCCGCATTGACATCCCATCCCGAGGCAGCATGTGCAGCAGTCGGTATACACAGTCGAGAAACAGTCCGGATCACGGTTGGCAACCGCAACCACTCTGAAAACGAGATGAAATGGTATTCCTGTATCGGGAACGACAGCAGAGCATCCAGAAAAGCTTTTCCTGCCTCTAGGGCTGAATACAAAGCTGTCAATTGTGTTGAGTCTGTGGTCACTGACGGTTCAAGCGACGGTGTCACACGAAGTGCAACACTATGCAGAAGCATAATCGTGTATGAGGCGGAAAGATCAAGTACTAATAGTAAGTTAAGAAGGGGCGCTTGTTGTCTGACCTCGAGTGAGCTTACAGCATTTGGCCCTGGGACCTTGAGCTCTTGCATCTTGGCTATTTCTTTTCCATACATCAAGTTGGCTCTCCATGAATCTTACTTGCATGAGCGTCCGTGCATCACACAGCAGCGTATTTACGGAATCGCGACTGAACAAAGCATCTTGAACTTGATCATCAAGTTGCCGTAAAGAGATAAGATGGCAAATGGTCTCATCCGAGTCATATTCGCGAGTTTGTTTCAAACGCATCGCCCATTCAGTCATAGAAGATGAATGCTTGAGCAGATTCGGCTTCTGTAGTCCTGCTGCAATCCTGGAGATAGTCAGTAAATCAAGAAATATCAACTCTTCATGTACATACATGGAAGAAAGATAATAGCAGCCAAGGAAGGCACGCTGACGCTCATGCTGTTCTCGTACGGTAAGCGGAGGAGGCTTGGGCCGATGAGGAATATCTATCGGCTGGTAATCTTGGTGAAGGCCAATGTCAAGTGCTAGCCCAATTACAAGGTGATGTAGAAAGAAAATTTGCTGTGTTTTGTGACTAAAGATGAAGTGATACCTGTTGCTATAAGCCCTGGACATTGATTGGAAGCAAATCACTCACCATGACAAGTAGACTAACACACTTTGGACCAGACCCAGTGTACGTCTTGGAGCTACGATGGTCCGATGAGCAAGCTCTTTGCGGTACACGGCATCAAGTAACATCTGGCGGTCATGGTTCTGCCACGAAGCTGCTATCAGTATCGCAAGCAGAAGCATAGGTGTATTATCATATAGCTGCTGGGCACTCGTCCCCGGCGGTATGATAACAAAAGGAAAAGAAGGGGACATTTGCCGATACACATCCAGCAAACCTTCTGCCTCACGGGTTTCGAGTAGCTGCTTAACTGCTTCGTGATCAATTGGGTCCTCTCGGCGCCTAGATGGCTGGAACATGCCATCAGGTGCTTGAGAAGCATCTTCGGCTTCAGAAAATCTGTGTATAGTGCGGATCCTTTCATGATATTGACGATCGGTTTCTGCATGGACATTTAGATGCTCACTAGCCGTTTCAGATGGCGATGGTCCTGGTTCAAGGGATGATGGGAAGGGAAGCCAGCTTCCAGGAGCTACAGTCCCTTGCTTCTTCCACGTCTCGGCCAGTGCATTCACTTCGGTGGATGGACTTCGGCTTTCCTCAGATACTGTTGATGGCAATGAAGTTGATTCGTTCAAGCTTGTAGTTGAAGGATTGACAAGGCTCGCAACGAGTCCATCGATCTTCTGCTCAACTTGCGAAATGCGCCTTGCGCCCGTCAGGCGTGCACAAGCTTCTGCATGATTTGGGAATACTTACGATGGCGCCCGCTGCTTTCGGGCCCGTCGAGGCATTTCGGCCCATATGCATTCCTTCGACCCAGCAACACATCTGAATTGGAATAAGCGTGCATTTGGGGCGACAAAATGAGGCTTTGAAGCGACCCCATTGGCTGCTTACCTCTGGCAGACACCAGCCTGGGTGCTCGGCAGACAGCGCGTCTTCAAAGTACGGCACCGCTGACATGCCTGCGTGGTTCGGATGATGGCCACTCTTGCTGCGGACGGCTGCTCGTTGTCATCCATCACATATGCTGGGTGCACAGGTTGGAGTTCGAGCGGAAGTCGGGACGGAGGCAAGTGTGCTCTCCTCTCCGTGCCCGCTAGCCCCTGAGACACGGTTGTCCGAAAATGGCCTAGCGCGTTTGTCCCTCGTCATACTCGCTTTCAGCTGCTGACGCCATCAACCAAAGAGCAAAAAATACTTCGAATGTCCGGCACAATGGGTTGATGTATTTCCACGTTCTACTGATCAGTTTTCCGGTAATTAATGTGGGTTATTAGTGCTTGCAAGCCCTCGTGAACATGATTTCGATATTTTCACATCGGTAGAGACTCTCATTCTGTATATTACATGATCGGAATCTATGGTACACTAATTTGATGGTGGTTGTCGATCACCTGCCCATTTTACACTATGTCGAAATTGAACTTCTGTGCTAGTCGGAAGCCATAGAATAGCGTCGCTCCGATCGTGATCAAATTTAAATGAATGCTCATTGCATGGGCTCTAGAGAAAGCTTTGTTAAGTTTCTTCATGGTATCACTCACGGTACCCGCATCACGCGTCGCTGCCTCCTTATCAGCAATTTCCTTCAACCCAATCTTAGAAACATACTTTGGTGGATCCTTTCAATCATGAGGTCTTTTGTTCTAGGCCCGAACTTGACCAAGTTCAACCCTGCAGTTGCGCCAGCAACCAGAAAGCTAATCCAATCCAACTTGGCGTGCAGGAGCGAAGTTGGACCGTATGGTGGGGTAGTCAAGGCAACCGCGACGAGGAGCAGAGACTGGCCCTGGAAGTATATAGGAAATACATGTTTCTGGAGCGTTGTGAATGCCGAGCGAGGAAGTGCTTCGTATGCAACTTTGGTCATGACAAAAGTCTGGTAGAGCTCGGTCCCGAGAAATGTCGAATAAGCGAGAAGGTGGAGCGGCGCAAGAATTGAGGCCGCCGACAAGGACATTTTGACAACAATGGAGACAAAGAAAGTGACCTGAACGTTTACTTTGGATACAGCGCAGGTTGACTTCTTCTTGCACTGGAGCCTGAAGTCGACCGCCGGAACGGATGACGTATTTAAACCTTGATCCGTGCCGGTTTGGCTCGGTGAATGCTCAGTGATCCTGCTCTGCTGACATATGACCCACCTGATTATTAAAGCCCGAATTGCACAGTAAGCTAAGCTCCTGTCATAGACCATCTTCAACGAGCATTCGTAGGTTGGTGCGCGTCTGCACACTGGTGCCTGTTGTGGAGTCTCTCTGAGTCAGGAACCATACGTACCTGGCGGGTAGGTTCGGTAGGCGCAATCAGACCACCAGGGTCCGGAATTAAATCTCTATCTCAAAGCGCAACGTCTACTTGAAAGTTAAACTTGTTCTCAATAATTTTACGCTGCCTATCTATCTCCCTATTTTTTCCAAGCATCTCGGAGTTCGGGTCAAATAACTGCGAAGACCTTACAGATTAATCAATGTAATTGCCAAGGTACCCCGCGAAAGGCAATCGTTTCGAGCTCGAGGTGGGGGCTAGCAAGGATCAGGACTGAAGTTTTGCCCATACGTGGTATTTGTAACCTATCTATCTCTATTCTTCGGTGGATAATTTCTTGGGGAAACCTGGACGATCTACAAGTTCCCGAGGTTGTTTCCACCAAACAGCCACGTGGTGGGTGTGACACCGACCACTAGAACGACATGGGCAACGATTTATATGAGGTATTGTCTATCCAAGATCCAATGCGCACGGCGACCCGAGCATTCAGCAGCCTTGCAAACCTTTCAAGATGCGCTTCTCATTCCTCGTATTTCTCCCTGCCGTATTAGCAACACCTTCATCACGGCTCGAACGTGGCCCAAAATCCGTATACTGGCTTCTCGCAGGAGATTCAACGACTGCGCCTGGCGGTGGGTGGGGCGATGCATTCCTCTCTACCACAGTCGCTGCTGGCTCATCAGGTCACAACTGGGCGAAGGGGGGTGCAAGCACAAAATCTTTCCGTGACGGCGGCTACTGGAAAAGCGTGATTGACGACATCAAGAAATACAAAGGCAGCTATAAAGTGTATACAACAATACAAGTACGCGGACCGTGCTGGCAAACTGCAACGCATCACTAATGACCTCGTAGTTTGGCCACAACGACCAAAAAGCCAACTCCGGTGTTAGCCTTTCACAGTATGCCACGAATTTAGGCGTTATGGCCGATGAAGTAGTCGCTGCTGGTGGCGTGCCTATCTTGGTCACGCCCTTGACGCGGCGCACATTCAGCGGTGGGAAAGTCGTTGAGAATCTTGCCAACGAGACTGCCAAAACCATCTCCATTGCGAAAGAAAAGTCTCGGCATTTCATCGACCTTAACAAAGCTAGTACGCTTTATGTGAATGCAATTGGTTCGGCCGCAGCCGACAAATATAACCTTGCGTCGGGCGATCGCACGCACCTAAATGAGTGGGGTAGTGTAGTGTTTGCAAGAATCGTGAGTGACTTGCTAGTAGCGGCGTATCCTGACGAGTTTAAAGACGTAACAGTCGCGAATGCGACTCTGAGCGCTACGATCAAGGCGGGTAAACCAGCCTAGTTGAAACTATAATACAAGAGGGATATACCATTTTTTGTAGAGTCAAGTACAACAGTCACATAATTAAGACGCCATTTTGTTGCGTTGCAACTACAGGCACTAAGTGAATTCGTTCAGGAAAGTGGTAGTGCATCCCTATTTATAGGAATACATGCTTCTTGATGGACAATATTGATGCCTGCAATCCTTTTCTTCCCACTAGTCGCTACTATGAGTATCTACCGTACCCATCTCCATCATATCCACCTGTCCGCCACCTTCTTGCCTGGGCTTCATCCATAGATTGAGAAGCGCTCCCTTGGCTGGGAGTTTGAGAAAAGTTGGTCTGACTGGACATGGGCGTGTCCCATGTCTGAGATCCATACGGTGTACTACCGGTGTATTGGCTACTCTGGAACGATGTTTGTGATAATCTCTGAGACCCTTGATCGTATGAACCTTGACTATAGGGAACATAACCAGGTTTCTGGGGCGGAGGTGATGGATACGCTTGGTACTGTGACGGCGGCGATGCTTGATATGGTGCTTGCTGTATTTGATTGAATTGTTGTGGTTGCTGGTGAAGGGATGGTTGCTGGGCGTGGTTGAATTGCGATGATTGTCGTTGTGGGAGAGGGGGAGGGTATTGTTGTTGAGTGGTGGGCGCGTGGTAAGTGTTTGTTGGGGGTGGGGTGTGTTGGGGTGAGCTGGTAAAGTTCTGATGAGGCGTGAATTGGTCTGCCGAAGCCTGTGGGCTTGTATAGCCTGGTTGGTGTTGCTGGTACCTGCCGGTTGACCCTGGGTTAAGCAGAGGCTTACGAGTCAGGGCTTTGCTTTTCCTAGTTAGACTGTTATCATAGCTACCATTGGTGTATTGACTTTCCGGTTGGGGCGGAGGGGTGGGGTACTGTGGACGATCTTGTTGTAGGTAGGGACCAGCTGGTTGTTGATAATTTGGGTCTGAAATGAATGGTTGACTCCATGGCTCCTGTGAATGTTGTCCATATTGTACCCCGAGGTTACCGCCTCCATTTGAAGGATCGGACGAGTAATAATTGGTATTTGGGGGAGGCTGAGGGTTTGGCAATGGTGGGGGTCCAGCAGCAAGACTATCCGGCAATTTACGATGCCTGATAGTTCGGAAGCGCTTAACGGTCGGGTTGCGTTGGCAACGGGCAACTCCACTCATGAGAAGCTTACGAATCTTAGCTTCTTCAGTAATCTCATCTTCTAGTTGAAGATCTGCAACACTCTTTCCATCGTCGGTCTCGCCAGAAACTGACACATTGTCACCCTCCCAAACTTTGTGATCATCACCATCTTCGCTATCGTCGTCATTGTCTTGAAAATCTGCTGCGTTATTATCTTCAATGTCCGAGTTCTCGTCAAAGGCTACTGGTGCTTCTAGTGCCTCGGCAGATAGACCGAAAGTAGGATGTCGAAAGCTGATATCAGCACCAGATTCCAGCAGTATTTCTACACTCGAGGCCTGTCGATGGGCGCACGCCTCTACCAAAGCTTCGTCCAGAAGATTTTCAGGCGGTTTAAGTTCGAGAAGTCTGTCAAGCACAGCTTTGTTGCCTCTGATCGCAGCCGCCGTAATCGCGCTGCGGTATTTTCCGCCTCGAGTTCGAAAATCCGCTTGGCTATCGAGAAGCTTGTTTACAACCTCAAGATGCCCAAAGTATGCGGCTGCAGTAAGAGCTGTTTCATACTTGCCGCCACGGTAATTGACCAAATCTATAGCGTAGCCAAGGATATACTCGAATACCTCTAGATCTCCTTTTACAGCAGCGGCCTGTAGCGCAGTGCCATACTTGCCACCAGTAGCCAGTACATTGGCATTATGCTTGAGCAGAAGTTCGATGTTGTCCTTGTCATTGATGTATGCGGCTGCAATGATGGCAGAACCCCAAACCCCACCCTCTGCAGAAGCATTCGCATTGTGATCTAGCAACAATTGCACGACCTCAGAGCTATACTCAGACTGTGCTGCAGCCATTATGGGGTAGTGATGTTTACCCCCCTCAAAGTTAACATCTGCGCCGTTTTTAAGCAAAAGTTTCGCGATCTTTTCGTTTCCTTCAGCTACCGCTGCCGACAGCGCACATCCGAAAATTCCATTTGGCGGTTCCACGTTAGGTTTTGCACCTGCTTTGAGCAACGCTCGTACGACTTTGATGGAGTCTTCGGCTGATGCTGCCTGTAGGGCTGTGCCATAAAGACCAGAAACCGCAGCCTCAGGTGTTACATCTGCATTCGCATTCAGTAAAACCTCTACCGTTTCAATGTTCTCAGCCCAAGCAGCCGCCTGAATAGCTGTTCCATATTCGCCTCCAATAGCATTGACGTCGGCACCGGCATCGAGCAACGCCTGACAAGAGCTCTCATCGCCTACTTTACTACAAAAGTGTCAGCATAGCCATCATCTTTAAGCACCAAAATTAACTTACGCGGCAGCATGTAGAGCAGATCCTAATATTTCCGAATCGATGTGCACATTAGCTCCATTGTCAAGTAAAAACCTGACCCCCGCTTCATCACCTACAGCTGCACAATTGATTAGTGCAGTTGTGCCTTTGTCGCAACGTGCGTTGATATCTGCCCCCTTGTTCAGAATGAGCTCTAGATCGTCTTTGGCTAACTTAGCGCCAGCGAGCGAGATGACGGGCCAATTGTTGTCGTGTCCTCGAACGTTCACATCGGCATTGAAGTCCAGGAGAATTCGTGTTATGTTGCTATACCCTCTGCTGACTGCAGCAATTATGGGATAGGTATACATCCCTCCCCGTGCGTTGACGTTTGCACGACTCTCAAGTAGGAGCCGAACTGTGTACTCGTTACCATTGAATACAGCCGCTACACTCAAGGATTAGCCGGTTTCAGTGAAGCAATTCACTGCGATGGTACCTTGTAATTCGTTTCCATAACGCCCGATTGGCTCTGTATTCAACAAGGCACCATTTTCGATAAGCAATTTCACGTTTTCTGCGTTGCCGTTATATGCTGCTGCCTGGGGTAGGATTAGTATGCGTTATTATAGAGTACGGTCTTTTCTTGCCTGTAGCGCTGTTCCGTAGTCGCCCCCGCGCTTGTTTACATCAGCATTCTTCGCAATGAGTGCTTTCAAGATACTTGTGGTGCCATCGTATCTGGATAATTATAAGCAGATTTCATGAACTCCGATAGATGTACTTACGCGCTTGCGGCTAAGGCAAACCCATAACTTGAATATCTCGTTAGTGAAAGCTAATACAAGCATATAGTCTACTTACGTTGGCCCCTCCGCGTTAGGGTCTGCACCATGTTCTAGGAGTAGGGTGACAGCTTCCTCACGTTCGTTATCTGTGGCTTGGTAAAGTGCATCGTTCATGGCACGGGAGTCACCCTGTATCTCGTGACTGTGGTCCAATTCGAAAAGAAGCTCTAGGACCTCCGTCCTACCATGAAGTGCAGCCAAGGAAAACGCCTTGAGGAGGCGAAGCGCTGAGTTCTTCTCGAGAATTGCTCTCACCACAGGAACATAACCTCTCTTCGATGCAATTTCAAGCGCCGTCTGCATGGTCAGAACTCTATCTTCGTGCTTGAGGAGCTTTTCCACAACTTCAAGGTGGTTGTATGCGGCTGCGGCTATCAAGAAACTTCCATAAGTCTCCATTTCGCGATTCGGGCTCCAACCTTTAGAGAGTAGGTATTCAACAACATCGTGATGCCCGTTGCGTGAGGCAACACCGAGAGCACTCCCGTACCAATAATCCTCTTCTGGGTCTACTTCGGCGTTGTGCTCTACGAGCAGCCGAACACCTTCAAGATTACCAACAGACGCACCAATATTGAGCGCTCTCAATGCAGGGCCACTGATAGCATTAACATGCGCGCCACGCTCCACGAGCAATTCCGCAATTTCTTGATTCAAGTTTTCTATAGCCGCGTAGAGGGGTGTTCCGTAATCTTGTGAGGGAGCATCCAAATTAGCATCGCCTTTGAGAAGAATCTGGACGATTTCCATGTGCCCGTTGCTCGACGCTGCTAACAGAGCGGTAGGCTGGCTACTGTCATTATTGTGGTTGATTTCTGCACCGTTTTGCAGGAGCTCGATCACAATTTCTTTGTTCCCACCTTCGCATGCATAATAGAGCGGCTGAAATTCAAGGGAATCGACTCGATGTATTTCATCCGTCCTGCCGTGGCTCAGAAGATGCTTTACAAGCGCTGGAAATTCGAGGATTACAGCCACATGAAGTGCTGACACTTGGGCCTGATCGTACCAAGTATGCACATCCGATATAGCCTGCCACCAGCTTTGGCGCGGTTCGGAGTACTCCTCCCAAAAGGGATGGTAGAGATCGATCTCGTCAAGCATATCCACTGGGGCCAACTTTGCGTGCTCGACCCAATATCGAATAGGATATTTGACAACTTCTCCTGACGAAGCATTGTCATCAGGTTCGCCACTATACTCTTCACCGCCGTCGTCAATGCTATTATCTTCATCGTCATCGTTATCTTCGTTGTCATCGTTATCTTCGTCGTCATCGTTATCTTCGTCGTCATCGCCGTTACCCTCCTCGTTTTCATCGACTTTCTCGGTATCTCCTTCGTTGTCCTCTATAGGTTGGTTTGAGCCGGTGTCGCCATACTCTATGTCCTCACCTGTGCCATCATCCTGGGCTCCTTCGTTATCATTTTCCGGTTGTTGCTGTTCTTCATTATTGCGTTGTGGATCGAATGTTTCATAAATGTACTCAAGTGACCGGAGAGCAATTATACCATGTTGCATGTCTTGAAGATCCAATGCAAGATCATCTTTTGCATATTGCTCGAGGTACTCTTGCGCAGAGGTATCAATCCACTCGACTGTGGCAGTCTCCGGGTCCCATTCGCTTCCGCTCAATGTCAAGAACGCACCACACCGAATAAGATATGTTTTGATCGTTTCCAAATCTTGACGATCCTCTTTTGGTATACCGGCGATAACCGCAAGCTCCCGCAATGTGGGTGCAACATGTGCACAGATTAGGCACCGCAACATTTCTTTCGTATATTCCAGTCCTTCTACTTGTGGATTGAACACCCGCTTTCGAACATGGTCGAACATATTCGTGAGACCGTACGGAAAGGATTCAAGTAGTTTCCGAATGTCGGCATGGTGTGTAACCCCGGGTTTCCATGCATTTTTGAGCTCCTGGATGACCAAGTCAACGTATATCTGGTTATCCTCTGCTCTCGAATAAATGTGGCGCTTGACAAAATATGCAAGCGACGACGGCAGCTCGAGTACGTCTACATTGTAAGAGATGTGAAACTTGAGGTCATTACTGACTAGTGCCAAACTGTCTTTGTCTTCAAGATCAATTTCCAGGGCACCTGGTTGCAGGCTCTTCTTGATATCAGGCCGTCCCGTGCGGCTCACAAGCATCCACTTAATATGTGCCCTGTCCGAACCATCTTGTGGTGTTGTTGATTCTTTGGATAGCTCACTCATGTATCCGAGAAAAGTATTCAGAGAATCGTCTGCCAACTGCTCAAATGCGTAGACTACAACATAGATGCTGCCGCTGGGAAGATGACTGGCCATAGTTTGCAAAGCATTCCAGAGCACTTGTTCTTTAATAGTCGCTTCTGGATCGAATTCTTGCTTCCCGGGTTCTTTGCTCTTCTTTGAGTCGGAAAGTAGATGCGCCCCAAGATCTTGGTCGGTTTCAATGATTTGACGCACGACCATCTGTAGGAGGCCCAAGAGTGATCGCCGGGCCTTGTCACTCTGATCGCAGTAGAATGATGTGATTATCGATCCACTCCCGCGAGATGATGCTTTTAGACTCTGAACAGCTGATGATGCAACCGCATCCTGGCCTGTACCGGCTTCTCCATGAACCCAAAGAAGCTGGTTTATGTCCCCTTCCTTCCAGTCCGTAAAAGCCGGTAATTCTAGAATGCTAGATAGTTTGCCCCCTTGAGGTACTCTGTATTGCCCATGCATAGCAGCGTCGATGTCTTGGAAACCTTTTGCCAGATGATTGGACATGCTGCAGCGTACAGCATCGTCAACTGTCGCATTACGCACTGCCTTTTGTCTCATCTTCATAAGCCGATCCGCAGCTTCGGCTGTGATGCGAATTTGTTGCGAAACGGACGCATAGTTGCGATCCTTTGATCCCGAGAATTTGTTGAGCCCGAAATGGTCCGCGTCCAGGCCTTCTTTGGTTGCAGAAGTGATACTGGCGGAAATCTCGTCAACGATGAGCTCTTGTCGTTTATATGCCAGACTCTTGACTACACCCTTTTTGAGAATATCACTGTCCTGCAGTTCGAAAAAGCTGTAGAGGCGAATCTGAGCATCTCTGACTAGAATTCCAAATTTATCGAGCAAGCTTCGAAGCATTTCAGAGTCTTTTTCAAGCAGTTTCGCTAACTCATCAGGAGAATCCATGCCGATGCTAGTAGCCATATTAGCTAACAGCTGTGCTCTAGGCTCGGCGATGCCATGGAATGGTGTCCCTAGGAAGATCGCACCGGCGACCCATGGATATACGTATGGATGCTCGGCACGATTCGACTGTGCCATCAAAAGTGCTTTTGCAAGAATGATCCCACCCAAGCTGTGGCAGACAAAAATGATGGGCGTTTTAGTCTTGTTCTATACCACTTTGAGAGAAGAACGATAGTGTAGCGCACAATTACTTACATGTCTTCTGATATGATCTAGACCTTGAACCAGCCTAGTCGCAATGTTGTCGAGTCGCTGTTCAGCGGTTCCTTTGCTGAGCCATTGTTTTGTATACAAGAAATGGCTGATCCGTGCTTCGGGTATTTTCTCCTGCAGCATGTTTGTATTGTCGAGCCAGTTGACCCCACCCAACTTCCACGACCACTTTTTATCTGCGCCGAGACCGGGAATTGCGACTATCCTTGAGAAGTCAGTATAATCCAGCTTGCAATTGTCGCATGGCGTGCTTACTCATATTTGATGGGATTTCTTGACGTCGTTGGGTCATCAAGAGTAGGATATAAGATATCAAACCCAAAGCTCAATGCCTATAGGAATGAGTGATGGCATTGGGAGAGTAGTGAAGCATGCATACCGTATCCTTGAACTTTCCATACTGGATCTTTGCTAAGGCTGTCATTGTACGCTTAGGGGTAGAGGGGAGTAATGCAGTATTCGTACAGACACAGTCGGGGATGATCTAATTACAAGATTTGATTTAGCGGCGCAACGAGAAGGTATACATATTCTTAGCGCCCACGTTGTAGCGTCACAACCCCCTGAATCGTAGGGCTGCGACAATTGACAAGGGCGGGACTCTGGGGGCCAAAATGCAGAGAAAAGCTTTGTGGGCGATGTTCTGTCAGCATTCGTTCGGCAGGAGTCAGCCTTTGGCTGCAGCGAGATGAGATCAATCCACTTTCGGTGTGTGGCGGAAAGGGCGGTGGGGGCCAAGCAACGCACAATGGCTTTGCCCAAGACTCCTTGTAAAGTCAATACCGTGCTATGGAGGTAAATATTGACCAAGGCATCATCGCGACCAAATATCTGTCTCACCAGAACATGCAATAATCGGCCAATCAGACATCTCCTCGCCAAAGCAGAGAACACCTGTCGACCAAACACGAGGAGCTCGACATCTTCGCTCGCTTTGCATGCATGGTGCTCCAAGTTACCTAGCCCTGTTCTATATGAGAACAGGGCGAAACAGACGTTTCCTCCCAACTCCCCCTCCCGAGTTGTATTATGCAGTTTCCAAATTTCCTTTTGCTGTCGCAATTCCGCATTGGACCCAGGCATCATCGTTCGTTCGTAAACGGGCTCTGAGATAAATTCCTGCTATGCATGCTGGATTTCCAGCGACATAACCGCACGGGGATGTTTACGCGTTAGACCGCTGTAAGGTCAAGCGTGGAGGAGCGCGACGGAGCGCGAATCGAAAGGATCCATGATGCAGCGCGTCGAGCTTCGCGCGAGAACCTATTTATAGCACACTAGTCTGACTCCCGCCGGTGGGTCTCATCCGGACTCTCACCGCCATCAGCATAATGCGCAGTACCCCAGCCCCTAGCGATTTTCTGCACATATCAATATAAACGCCTGCATTCGTCTCATCACGAAATTATAGAGCGCGCCTGACCCGGTTCATTACTCAAATCGTCTGCAAGCAAGCGAAATCTTGTGACCCTGACTCCTCTATAAAGTCACATGCATTGACGATCTATATACAAAGAATCCATGCACAGCTGACCCAGTTATGTACAACCATGGAGTCAATCTCCCACCGAATATAAGCAAGAAGTCAATCAACGTCATTAAGACTCATCAAAAGCAATGAAAAGATGTGGCCGTAGACCATGCACGTCAACCCTCTGCGCACCATACCCTAATTCCCACCAACGGCAACCGTAAAGAGCTGTGGACTGCCATCGAACAATGTTCCAGCAATATCCTGACCACCGTCGGGTGCGACATCATCGTACGGGAACGCATAACCACGACCGTCCCTTTGCACCTGGTGTACAATCCTCGCGTAGTGGTTCGTTGTTTCCATGTCTTTGTAGTACCCGCCAGGGTTATTACCATTGGGGAAGTTGTTGCCAGGAGTGCTCAAGAGAATACTGCGGTTGAAAGCCGCTGCGAGGCGCGGAATGACAGCATTGCGAGCCTGGTTGGAGCCAGTGGCGAAGGGACCCGTGCTGCAAGTGAAAATGTCACGCGCCGACGGCGGAGAGAAAGAGCCTGCTACGCCGAGCTGCAGTTCGTCGCCGTGGACCCGGCCCGTAAGATTGCCTGCTGCGGCTTGGGTGTTGATTGTGATATCTTCTCTGCGGTATTTATCCCATACTGCATCAGTATACAGGTTCCAGTATCCGTCCCACGCGTTGGCGTTACCAACAAGGAGGTTGTTGGGGCTGAGGACTCGAAGTGGTCGGCCGTTAGCTTCGTAGACGAGCCTGTCCCATGGTCGGCCGTCGCGCTGAGCCTGAGCACGAAGCTCGTTGATCACGGTCTGGAAGCCATCTGGCCCCATGCCCGGCACTGTTTGGGTTCGACCTTGCGTGTTGGTAAGTGAAAGCGCGATAGGTACGCTGAGAAAGTCGACGTAGGAGATATTCGCAAATAGTTGTGCGTCGTTGTACGTGAACTCGCAGAAGGTCCAGTCTATGTTAAAATTCGGATCAGACGGGTTTGTGACACTTGGCTCAACTACGGCAGGACCTGGATTCAGGAGGAAAGTCAACTTGGCTCCGATACTGAACCATATACGCCCTCCAGCCATCTTTGGAATGACGACATTAACGGTGTTTCCTGGCGCTCCAAGAGGAATCGCAACATCGGCCTGAAGTGGTTGCAGTGTGTCATGCGGCGCAGTAGGGTAATACTGGCTCTGGCCATCGGCTTGCACAAACATAGGGGTGTTGTTCCTTTCTATGGCAAGCCCAGTGATGTATGCATAGACATTGTTGGAGTTGGATTTGTTTTGCAGCGCGATCTGCAACATGCCAGGTGCAGCTTCTGCAACAACCTGTTGCTGTTGCGGAGCGGCTGCTTGTACGGAGGTCCGCTTCTCGTTGATGGGACCGGCTTGAGGTACAGGCGGTGTCGCGGTCGGCTCTTTTTGAGGCTCCTTGCGATTCTGATAACTCTGTCGGCGCTTATTGACAAACTTCCTGAACGCCTTCATGTTCGCTCTGTAACCTATAATAACCAATATGTAATGTCTCTCGTGGCGCAAAAGATATTGATAACAATGGATGTGGCGAATAACGACGATGCAAGAGGACCCTAGGGAGCTAAATAGGTAGCTATTCAAACGGATAACAAATATAGGTAGGTCGATGTTTGAAGGCTTGCAGGTTGTGCAAACAAGATATGCGCCACCTTCCGAATCATGGTAATTTTATATGCAATGCCAAAAACACGCGTCCGGACTTGACAGCGTGAATGCAGCGTCCCATTCTGATGTCACACACACAAGAATGCCAGCAACGCTAGGCCGGTTGGGGAAACGCGCACTGATGGCTTGAGGTCATTCAATCCGCTGCGGCCAATCATGCCTCGGTCCCTGTCACACCTCAATTACATCCGGCACCTCCTCCGTCGGCCCTTTCGGCATACCCTGGCTCTGGATGCCACGCACATTGTGCTCGTGGTAGCCGCTTCTGAAACCCGAGACGGGTTAACGGTGGAGAAGTTGGCCTCGCCCAAGAGATTGGTTGCACCCACCACACCCAAGTAGCATGACCTCACTGCGCAAGCATCATGAATGCACGCCTGCAACCAAGCAACTTCCATCTCGAATAGACGCAACAGGACACGGAGGATGAGAATCCCCTAGGCAAGGTCCAGGAGCACGCGGAGGATGCGTCGGTCGATCCAAGCATGCAAACCGAGAACGTCGCATTGCCCTGGATGCCACCTTCCTTGCCTTGCTGATAGAAGAACACCATGTGTGAGCAGCTCGTGTATGATTACGAAATGACATGTTGAGGATCTCCGGCAGTTGTGCCTCATGCACCCATCATCCTTTGATATCGAAGCTCGTCTTGACTCGGTATCGGTCATCTCAACCTGCAGCACGAGCCTGGTTCTTGGGTAGCCATAAAATGGATGTGGAAAGTGACATTCCTGGGACGGTACCGTGTTGATCCGGTGCCCGGGTAGCATATCATCGTAGCTGGGTTGAGGTGTAGCTGCGCGCATCAAACTATCAGGCGACGAAACGAGAAGATAAGAGTTGAGTCCCATGGTTATGAGTTAGCATGAAGTTTATCAACCTGGCTCTCAATCTAACTAAATTTTGGGGGGCTGACTTGGCGTTCGTAAGGAGCGTGAGTGCTGTCAAAGATACTTTAGCTAACCACATCGCGGCTAAAACATATAAACTCCCCAAGTCAACAAAAGGTACTTCTATTACGGTTTTGCAGTTTTCTATGGCTGTTGGCCCCGACCAAGGACAGACGAGATCGTCAACGGGTGTCACACCGTTGTAATCAATGCTGAATCGTGCTAACTGCAAATTCGCGCATAGAAGTCCTTGTATACGTTAGAACCCAATATTAATCACACAATGCGGGGGTAACAACTATGCACATGATGCTAGATGAGCAGGTGTCTCACTGGGTCAGTCCGTGATCTTCACAGGGAAGCTTACTTTGTTGCGACCTTGGACAACACTAGCTAACTTCTTTCCTTAGTTAGACACGCGACCCTTAAACTCAATCAGCTAACCCAGGTCATCCCCTTTCAGCCCGTTCTGTCTGTCCTTCAACTGTGACTCCACAGTCAACATATGGAACGCCAGAAACGGCAATTGTCGGTTGACGCTCAAGGGTCACGGAAACTGTGTCCTTGTGGTGGCGTTCTCGTACGACTCGACCCGGCTAGTGTCAGCGTTAGTCTCTAACTGGCTATACGCACCGGCTTATAGGACAACTAAGACCTGGGACGCACGCAGCGGAAAGTATTTGTCGACGTTTAAGGTCAAGAAAACTTTTTGTAGCATATCGTTCAACAACAGCGCACTTATTAATTGATAGTAATATTCTTGAGATCGAAACTTTATCTGAAGCCAATCTAGAACCATTTCATCCTCGCCACGGAAGTTTAGCTCTAAGCGCAGATCACAAGTGGCTAACATATGCCTAAAGAACCTATTGCGGCTACCTCCAGAATATCTATCATTCTGCTCAGCAGTGTCAGGAAATGTTGTTGCTACTTGTGTGGAAAGCAGAAGATTATGGATATGCGAGTTTCAGCGGGATATTTTGGAGAACTGTAAACTTATGCAGTGATGAAGTTCGCCTCTGTATCCTCAGGTCTCTTTTTCATCTTCATTGTATAGAAAGCCCTGGGATCGTATTATTACTAGAGCTTCGAGCACTTTCCAATCACATAACTGCGATTTGCCAAGTTCCACGTACTGTCAAATCTAGTTCTAAGCAGAAGAATTCTATACGCTCGCGGCAAGTCTAGGCAAAGCTGGTAAGAAATGAAAATCAATAGTTATATTAGGTACAGTTCAAGCTCGAACGAATTAAATGGATCGAGTTGAAAGTCAATGATTGGGCGACTGCATGTCTCTTCCATTGCGATACAACCATAGTGCAACAGCAACCAAGCCAATTCGATCAAGGCTGCTCCTATTCAAGGTATGAATCAAGCAACTTTGTACTCAGCTGGGCGTTGTCTTTTGCCCTGCACCGTAGCTTTACTGTAGCTTTCAAAGCATCCACCAAAGCCTCTTTTGGATACTCATCAATGAACCTCATCCAACCAATGCCATCCTCCGTGTCGTCATACGCTAAGCGCGCGAATCTTTCAGCAATAAAACGCCTCAAATGTGAGCTGGATGGTGTACCACCGTAGACGATACCAACGCTCTCTGGCCCCATATTCCAGTCAGAGCTTTGTTGGGTTGCTGCTAAGTTCCTCACCACTGCGTTTTTGTATTTCACGTCGATAATCTTCTCCCCAAAGACGTAAGCTTCTGCAAGCTGGATGAACACCTTTTCTGCTTTCCCAGCCATCTTCTCTCTTTTGTCATTTTTGCTCGCTAGAAACAGCGTCAAAGGCATGTTTCCAGCGTAGAGCCATTTAACATAGTCGCTCACGGTGTCGGACGTTTCATCAACAAGCTCAATAGTATTGGGACACCCCCTCATGCCGGCCCATTCTGGTTTCATCATGCGCTTGAAAAACTCGGAGCTTTGGCATAGTACGCCCTGATGAACGTTGAGGGTTTCCGTTCCCCCTGTGGGTCTCGGAACCACTAGCTTGATAATGCTGTGACGGGGACTATGATAATCAGCTTCTACACATGCATCACAAGGCTTGACACTTACTCCATTTTCGGAACGTCAAAGTCGCATGCAGAAATCTAGCTAGGGTTCCTGATCGGGTTGTGGTATAGATTCTAAAAAATAGTTATTACGTGATGCGCTTTGTAGAAATTTCAAGATATACAAACGCTGCATTGTGAGTCAATGAGGCATATATGCCGAGCACGCTACTGCATTCCAAGAGTAGCTAAAGCGCGATACGCTGCCTAGAGAAACTTCTGGAAGTGCGCAATCCCTCCCTTCGATTGGCTTTTGAGGACCTGCAAATGATTCTTGAGATGTGTACTTCCTTTCTAGTTCTCCGAATGAAAGACTGAGAGCCGCTGTCGCGAGCGGACAAGGAGTATTGAGGAAAAGTTGATAGGCTGCGTTGAAAGATTAATACCTGTAGTGTCGATGCGGGTTAAGCTTATTTTTGTATAGGTGCGTTGTGGGGGTTGCGAAGGTCCGGGAGAAAAATAGTCTCGCTACGCAGTGTCTCGCCACGCAGTGACGGACATTAGATTCAAAATTCCATGAAGCGGGTGAGCACGGATCAGACTACATCATGATGTGACTCGCATTTACTACGACTACCCCTCCCCCCTCCCGAAATGGACTCAGGTTGGATCAACGATCAACGCATTCATCAGCCCCCTTTCACTAAGAGCTGAAATACTTCTGTGCATTGTATTAACCTAGGTATAAGTAATCTCTCGCAATTACGTCACATTAGTCATAATGTCTTAATATATGTTTAGAGAAGTTTGCGATTCGCATTGAAACTGCTGTAAGGATAGACACCAGAACCTTATCTTCTCTCCTATAACCATATCGAAGCTAATAGATATAACAAACTAAGAACCTCGGCAATCTTCTCTTTGAAACCCCATCGTTGCTTTCTAGAACATATTCACACACACACATGCACATCTGTAGTCACTGCCACATCAAGTCGGAAAAGTATTAGCGTGGATAACAAAACTCGCATCCAAAACTGGATGGAAAGTACAGCAGAAAATGAACTGGAGGATACCACAATTGCCCCGGCCATAGCTATCAATATTCAAAAGGACTGGATCAGCTGATCAGAACTTTCCACGTAGCTATTGCGCTCAAGCTAATCAAAGATGAAAAATACTATTGTCAGATAGGATTTTGCCACCGCCCAAACTCGATCCTCCTCAATGCCCAATAGTATCGCACCCCAGATTCTCTGTCGCGGCACCTATATTCTCGAAACAGAGCCCTGCCGACCACTACAGATCTTCTCCAACCCATGGTACAAAATCATGAATACTGCTTCTAAGATTTTCGAAGAAGCAAAAAAGTCCTATTCCATTGCCAATGGCTTGGGTTCTATTCGTGAGAGTGAGAGCAGTATCGAACTGTCTCTCACCGAAATCTGAAAAACCTGGGAAAACCTTCGGACCACAATGATATCAGGCCCGATAAGAAACAGATATTTAGAGGTAATAGATAGTTACATTAGTAAGCTGTTTAGTCGATGGATCCTAACTCTTGTAAGCATGGGTGATACGGAAGGAGAGTCAGTGACTGAGCGTGTTAGACGGAGTGTGATCGGTCTGCTTACAGAGGACATTGAGAATAGGTGCTACTAGAGCGAGCAGATAGTTGAATTGGCTGTTGCCAATTACATCTAGTCCTTACAAGGCAAACTCTAGGTTTATGAGTGAGCGTAGTAAAACCGACATTGTCAAATGGCGAAACAACCACACAGATATATGGTTATTTTCGCACAAAGTGCCATAGTAATACCTTAATTTACACTATATCTTGACATTGCGCTGCTGAAAAAGTTGCTCCTATGCCACATAAATATGATAAGCTTCTCCTTCTTTCTGCCATGGAAAACTAAGACTAATATAAATAAAAAAACTAAACTACACGGCGACATTATAATACCCGAGTAAGCCCGACCATGTACGGATCATATCTATCGGCCACATTGAATGACATAAAGGAGTTGGCGATGGCTCAAGACGAAAGGATCGAAATTCTGATGGAAGAAATCGATACAATTCTCGAAGAATACCAATCTCTTGGTACATACTATCACAAAACCGAGCTCTCGGCTAGAGAAATGTCTAATCTCCTTCCTCCAGAATATTTAAAGCTTGTAAGGCATTTTTTCGAGATTTCCAGTGAGGAGGAGTACTACAGCGTCCTAAAAGACTACGATATTTTGTCTTGCTACGACGAGCTTCAAAATCTAAAGATTAATAATTCCGAGATTATAGGCCAATTACTGGATATAAGCCACCACTTGGAGGAATTCCGCTATCGTTATTTCAATAACATAATACCTAGACTCTCCAACGTTGAAGACAAGATTGATAGGATTGGTCTGGACCTTTACAAGTGTCTTGATTCGATCAACATGATCATGTTTTACAGTCACGAAATCCTCAAGGAACGCAATCAACACGCCTGGTACCAAGAGACCTATTCTCGGGATGACAACTGCGCCAGACCATATGATGAGGAAGGCGGAGAATGGGAACTGTTTGTAAATTGGATTTGCTCTCTTCCTAACATATATTTTCTTTTAGAAGAAGGCGGTAATCGCGAGCAACTTGCGATGAAGGAACTGTGGAGCTCGTCCGGTGAGGATAATGAGATATCTTTATCGAATTTATGTGCGTAGCCGGAACCAACGGGCTGTGGACACCGCGATAATGGCTAAATCCGAAACAAGATATCTAGGCGCGGCCCGGTTGGGTACCCACTGTCTCTCAACACGGTGATGTAAATACATAGCATATAGAGTATAATGTCTAAATAATTAGTTTAGTCTAATGGCAGAGAAAATTCCAATTATATGCCAAGAGCAACCAATTTGTTTTGGTGAGATGTTATGTACAGGTGTGCGATCGTATCCGCATTATACCAAAAGACAGCGTTCGGGGCGTTTATTCTGGGAGCATTATATAGTGACATAATCTTCCCCATGAGCAATTGGGTTTTTAAAACTACATATGACTTCTAAATCTTGATTTTAGTTGACCGCCCTACGCAACCCCAGCTAGTCTGCTGATTTCATATCAGTGTAATTAGTACAACATTATATGATATCTTCAAGTGCTAAGCCTTAATGAACATCAGATTTGGTACCCGATAGGCTGACGCTGAATTGATATAGTTTCCAACCCCGAACTAGGCTGGCATAAAGTTCAGGCTGCTACCAGGTTATATTGAAAAGCCAGCTGTGCGCGTTACGCTGAGAAGCTCCTGTCATTGCAAGTTCTGTTTGATAATCCTAGAATCTCATCTATGTGGATGCGTTCTTGCGAAAAAAAGGTTCATGATCTACGCCAGCTCAAGTATCTTGGAGAAAACTGAAGTGTATGAGAAAGAAAACATGTTGATAGACAAGTGCCAAGCCATCATATCAGTTCAATTTAGTATCAACGTAGGCTGGAAATGGAGGTGGATTCCATTTCACTCACAGTATTTTGGATCAAGAGCTGCATGGCTACAATTCGTGCTCGGCATGTGGCCGACGCCTTCAACCTTGTGGGTATTCGGCATGCCGAACAAAAGCTGACAGCTGACTAGTTTCTAGTTCCGTCGCTCGCATATACGAAGCGATCGTAAGCAAGTAGCGCGCTGCAGCCCTAGACGATTCCCGCATTCTTGTTCCCGCGGAGCCATGTTCTTGGGAGCCTGCCGCGTCTGCAATATGTTGTTTTTACCCGCGACAAAGTGACACATAGCCGCGGGATGGTGACTACACATGCCTGTAATATTATTGGCCATACCAGGCAAGGTTAGCAACAACTGAAATGTGTGGCTCGCTTGAAGACCTCAACTGCATGTTTCAGTTGCGGCAGTTGAATCTCCGCCAGCCCGGCGGGGAAGGGTATGACTTGCAAGGGCCAGCCTCTTTGAGGGACAAGACTGTATTCTTGGCATCGATCGGCGAGCAAAATCGAGAATGCAGTTGGCCGCAAAACACCGAACGAGGCTCTTCGGCGCCCGTAATTCCCGAAGTACCTAGGTAACTGTCTGAATTTTAGGATATTCAGGCAAAAACAGGCAAAGAGCGTGTGCCCAGCGAGGAATAAACAAATAAAGTTACCAAGTGATAAGACAGCGGCTCTGTATCACCAATTGAAGTGCCTTGCAAGACGGCTTACATGCAAATTACAGTCATATGTGCCTAATTGAGACCTAGCATCAGATAAGCAGCCTTTATTGGGGAGTCTCCAATATTGGAACATCATTGAGACGACAAACGGACGTGATCGTGCAGGAGGATGGACTTGGCATCCGCACGTCAATCGTAAACTGGCAGCCAATCTTGCAGCGATGTGCCCCGCATCGTTCTACGCTTGCGGATATTTGCATATATAAGGCAAACTAGTATCGACAGGCATGCTTGACGGCGCTTTTGAAGTGTGACAAGCATGCTGAAACTTTGGTGGTTGCACAATCTCGGGTAGAGTATGGCGTGATAAGGCTGAAAACGAATTAATCGGAATGCTCTAGAACCCCCTCGATGCTTTTCCCGGCCGTCCTTCCGCCTTACATGAGGCCGATTGCATGACGTGTATGGTGTTGTTTTCGGGAGAGAAGTTCGTGAATCAAATAAAGATTGGAATGCCTACTGGCAATATACTAGTAGGGTCACGACCTCGGGACACTGGGTCGTGACAATCTTTGCGAATATATGATGCGTTGATATTTTCTGCAATGAACTCGCTACGAGAGCAAAAAGGTAGTTTAATTTATCATGTCAAAACAGAGAAATCGCCGAAACCCATCGTTATGTTTTATCCTATGCGACCTCCACAAAAATTCCCCCATAGTGTGTTGTGAGATTGAATGCCTACTATCCTAATATTTGCTAGCTTCTTCTTGTGGTAAATCTTATATTGTTTTCTGTAATTGATTCGAGGATCTTGGGACAATTCATCATTGCCTTCTTCCAGTAGAGCTAATCGAATTGCTGGCTTCTCGCCTTTACTAATTGGATATTCAAATGATGTTCCTGTGGTGTAAACCCTTCCGATGTCCGCTAGCTGGAAGTGAGGCATATAAAATGTTAGGACAGAGCAGCCTCGAATGGAGCTATCATCAAGTTAGTAAGGTTCACATGATATACATGATACTATATTGTTGTTTGAGATATATGATAAACTTACACGCACTAGCTGAAGGAACCTTTGTTGTTGATGACGATGAAGTGACGGATCGTGGCGCTTGCTTTGCAATCATATCTTGTGGACCGCACTCCCTGGACGATTGCGAGGAATCCCCAGTGCTATCGTTTGTGTAGCCACCCCAATTAGTCTTGAAAATATAAGGAACATTAAAAAATTTACAGTGGAAAAGGCCCGTGAACATAGGAAGTTGCCATAATGACCATACTCGCTCGTCTGAGCGTGAAGATTCTTCCGTAATCAGTTGGAGGAACAAACTCAAAATAAATTTCTTATCAGCTTCTTGACCAAAAAAATTAATTGGGCCTTACCAAAGATGCTCGAGGTTGCAGCTGATCCTAATGAGCTGTATGCTGTGTCCGACGGCTCATCGCTGCTAATGTCACTTACGCGACGGCCCACCGGAAGTAGATTATCGTTCGGCATTCTAGCCTCCCCTATCGCTCCGGGGTAGCTGCTTATAGTTAGACGATCCAGGTACGAAATAAGATAAAAATCGAAATGCCATGGTAAGAACGGATTTCATGGGTTCGTGTAAATGTCAAGAGCAAAATGTGAGCTTACAATGACTCGAAATATTTTGGCACACGATAATCTACCTTTATACCGGGCTCATCCTCGGGTAACGGTCTTTGGTATCCTTCACTCTGGTGTGACTCTTCCGCGTCAGAATTATGAGCACTATCGCATCGTAAAAGAAATTCGGCAGGCTTCAATCGTTTGACAGACGGACCTTCCTCCATGCTAGATACGTGGTTGTCATCCGGAGCCGGAGCCGGAGCCGTCACTTCTACTTCAGGGACAATGATACTAGCTTTTTCTCTCGACGATCTACGTGATTCATTGCCTTCTTTCTCGTCTCTCGTTGGACTACGGTATGCGCTGTTATTACCGGCCGGACTTTCGATATCGAACTCAGGTGGCTCAAGATGAGCAAGCAGTGAAGAAGTATCGTAGTAACTAACTTTTCTCTCCCTGCCTGAGTCTAGATCCGACAGCAGAATAGATTTGTAGGTCTCGCTGTGATTTTGTTGTTCGGCTGAGCCAACTAGCTTTGTGACGCCTCCAGTCTGGCTGTTGATACTTTCGCCACCGGGTAGTGACATTGGCTTATGCATATCCGACAGCCATGTCTTTGCGATAATATCTTTCAAATCATCAAACTCGAAGTCTTTTTGGCCTATGGTATCCATAGTCTTTTGCAAAGTGCTCATGTAATGTAGCCTCTCTGTGGTGTTCTTCTCCAGACAATCAAACAGCCATTCTTCAATGCGAGGTGCATGCTGTATGATATTTCTAGACCTTGGTGCCCTGTCCGACTGGGCTCGAGAAGCACTTCGAAAAGCTCGAAGGCGACAATTCGCAAGGTCACTTGGTTCTGAACGTGCACGCAGCGTTCTGGCGAAGGAATTAACTTGTGGTACTAGATGCGCTTTAGACAGTTGCATTTTCACTTCACAATCGATCATGTCTTTGAGTGTATCGCTGAACTTCTGTTCAAAGCCAGGAACATCGTAATCCTCGCGTGACCTGTTGGTCTTCTGATTTGCAGCCTTTGCAGCCTTTTCGATCGATTCCATATCCGCGCGAAAGCCATTGAATCGCGTTGTAAGTTTACGATGCTGCTTCATAGCCACCTGATACTGAACACTGGGAGAAGGAGCAAAGTCATCCAACTGCGAGCTCGTTTGCCGGTGTCCATAGTCGCTCCCGGAATGATCCTCGTGGAGTAACTGCAGCAAATCGCGTTGGTACAAATCGTCCTCTTTCTCTAACAATGTCCATTCAGCGATTTCTAGTTCTTGCTCTATTTCATCGTATTCGTCCTCTAATATGGTCAAATTGTTCCGAGTTTCCTCAACTTCAGAGTAAGCATGGGCTAAATTTTCCGGGAGAGGTTGTCCAAGATTATTGAAGTGCTCTCGGAGGGCATCCATCAACTGAGCTTCATTATCTAGATTCCGATGCCGAGTTTCGCGGATTCGTCTCGCAGTGGACACAAGTCTCTCTCGGTCAATCAGAACCTCTTTTCTGTCCTCCGACAGTTGTTCCTGCTGTATTGAGACGTCTTTGAGCCCCTTTTGTAGTTGTATCCAGAAGTTGTCATTGACGCCTCGATTTATTGTGCCTCGGATTCCATCTGTGTGCAGATTTGGAGTAGCGGTCGACATTGTCGAGGCTGCTCATGTGCACTCTGTACTTGCTGTTATCGTAAGATAGGTTAAGAAACGCTAGAGGGTACTAGTGGAACAGTCCCATACCCTTAGAATAAGGTTCCGTATATCAATAGAGAATGGGTTTGATACTTCGTGGTGGAAATGAAGCGTTTGAAGATTGCGTCAATTCATACAACGCACGGTCTACGTGGAGGCCTCTGAATGAGCTGAAGTCAAGAGATGGCTTGAATGTGTAATGTCAGCATGGTAGTAAAAGTCCGTGCTCGAATCTGAGCTGAACCAAAGGGACATGAGGCAAGAAAAGGAAGGAGTGGTGGCGTAGAATAAATATTACAAATGGGGTGTAAAGCTGCTACGGGTGCATGCTCTAGATCTAGCGGCCTTGTTACGGTGCTCCGGAGAGCCGGGTTCTTTTTGAAAGGTGCCACGGCGGCCTGTAGGTTTCTTTTGCCGCGAAGGTGCATAGAGGGAAACCAATCAGTGAATACTCTCCCCACTTTTTACGACTGCGAGACCATGCGCGCAAAACTCCACCATGCAAAGCTCGACAGGTTGCATGCATACTGCAGAGGATGTATTGTAGGTAGGGGGGGGAGAGCGACGGCACACGGCAATCGTTGACCTACGCCCATTTTATCATGCGGCTCTGCATCTCGGCGAGAAGATAAATGCAGCGCTCTCCTCCGCCTAAGTGCCCCATCCACAAGATTAGGCACTGGGCACCATGCCTCCGAACAATTCCAACGGCGATTGGCAGTGGAGCGCAGATCACAGACGCCATTTTCGCTATGAAATCAACAGCGATGGATCATATCGATTGGATGCCAATGGTACATTAACTTTTTAGTGGACATTTACCCCTGACTCGGCCGTTTTACTTACCGACGTATATAGGCCAGCCGGTATGCATCTGGGAGACTCCAAATGCATCAAGTTCCCAGTCACAGCCCACTCCTGTGCCACCAGTGGTAGTTTCTGACGCTGAAACATCAGCCGGGCGCGGCCACACACAAACGACATATGGCACGGCCGAGGGAGAATGGGGTCAGCTAACTAGGGCAACGGAAGCTGACTCAGGCTCAAGGAGAAGAAGAACGGACTCCTCCTCAAGCTATGACCCGAACATGGTGTCAGCAGGTAAGTTAGATGCCCGATGAATTATCAGCCTCGCCATCTGACGAGATATAGCTCCGGAGGACTATCGTTACCAACTCAGTATCAGAGGGACGCCGGACCGTGGCTGGTATGAGGTTCTTGACACAAGTGAGCTAAAAACACATACTCTTCCCTTTCCACTTGCTTACCGCCAAAGGCTACCGTGTGAGGACTAAATCAGAAGAATACGAATTTTTCAAGCAAGGCCGCGTGTTTTCAATGGTATGGGCAGAAACGGCAGGCTCATCCCTGGGTAATCGGAATGGGACCGAGAACAGTAAACTCACCGTCCATCCTAATGCAGCAATCATCAAGAGCAGATTTGGAGAGCACGTGCATTGTAACATTCGTCGATTTGTAATCATGCGGGTAAACAGACAGCAGCACTTTGTTGAAGCTTGGTCAGTATCTCGACGTTTGGTTGGCCTTGTTACTGATTATCTCTCCTTCAACAGCGCGATTACGACGTACGGCAATCGTGGGGTCCTGAAGCCCGGTTGCAATCCTGCTGAGCACACTATTGTGTATCTTGCTGGGACACAGCCGCAGCCCATACACGGAGAGATCCAGCGTGGCATGACCAAGGATCCCATTGCAATCGTGCCCACTGAGCTAGGCGAGCAGATACACCCAGCGTCAAGGCTACGACTGGGAAAGATCCACACCATCGAGTGCAACGTCAAGGTACGTGATATTGGTATGGTGGTGAACGCAGACAGGACGAAGCTTCTGCGTTACCATAAACAAGAAAAGAACAGTGGCTTTGAACCAGACGACTACAATGACGAAGACCAGGGCTATTCGGCTTATCAAAACCCTCCACATCAACACCACCCCGGCTACCAGTGAACAGCAAGTTGAGCGAAAATATACGTTTCTCTTTGGCTCAGATTGTTTATGCTGTTGCAGTCACATTCCTTCCCTGTTATGGGTCAGTCTTTTGTTGGTGTTAGTTAACGGCCTTGCTCAATACGTGCTTGTTATGATCTGTTTTACAAGGGGATACCTGCGAGAAATTGTTTGAGATGACACATACGTTGATAGTCGGGATAGCACAAGTTTCATTCACATATTCGTTGCACGTTTTGACTCAACACGACATGAGTAACACGGTGATGTGTTTGCCTAGTTGCTACAGAGTATGCAATTCTGAGGCGCAAACGAGGCGCCGGTTGACCTGCAAAATCCTTGTTCGCTGATTCAGTTTGTGAGTCAGCGTCAAAGTGTGTGGTCTTTTCAAAGTCATACACCAATCGCTTACTACTTGGCTTTTGCATAGAGTGATAGTCACCAGAAAGTCAGGCCACAAAATGACCGCTCTTGTCACAATACCGGCTGGCGCAACTGCGGGTACGACCCGGAACAGATGCGAAATGAGGTATTACCGATAGGATGACCCGCAATCTGCGGAATAAGCACTACCCCTGTCATGCAGTGCATGGAAGCTAGGTCACATGGGGTACTGCGGGAGAGTTCGTGCGCGTGTACTCCCGCGTGGGAGTGGGGCTATCTTTCGTGAGCGCCCTACCGCCCTACCTGAAGGACCTCAGGACGGCGCCTAAGACAGTAACGTTAGCGATCTTCGTTGTGCATTAAGCACGGGTATGCTAGTCGTCAAGGAATCCGGGGAAACTTTGTGAACATGCGTTCGCCGCCGTTTCAGCAATGTTTTCACGAAATGATATTGAGAGAAGAATCCACCCCGGGGTGGGTGTGTGTCACATCTCTTGGTCCACGGGCCGGCAGCCTACTGTAACTTTGCGATAAAAGCGGCAAATAGAGCTGCATCTCCAGGGTGTGGTGTCGCCTGCGTTCCAGTCTGGCTTGCTCCAGGTGAAATGCCTCGCTGAGGCCTGTCATCTGGCCAACGCACTCGATACAACCCAAGGGTAAGCTCACTGTCGCGCACTTTTGAACGTTTCAGGCTTCAGCTGTCTTACAGACACAACTCCCTTTCGTACTCAGTTTTGCAGAACACGGATGCTAGCAGTCGCAGCTCAGCGACGGCCGAAAGGTTGGAGACACTGCGGGGTAGATGGTCAGGAGCTGCCTTGCTGCTGGGGGCATCACCCATGCTGCAACATGTGCAAATCACTGGATCTCATTAGATGTTGCCTGCACGGCGTTTCCAGTCAGCCCTCGGCCCTGGGTTAAGAAGGCGTAAAACGGTGCCACCAGTCAGGTGGTGTTTGCCGGGGATGGGTCGTGTGCGCCGTATGCAAAACCACTTGTCTGCCCTTTGGTGGAGTGCACATTGCAACTCGAGACGTGAGTCCACGTGCATGAGACATAAGATTCAGGAGTTGTGGTAGCTTATGCAAAGCCACCCAATAATAAAACGCGGGAACTAAGCAATAGTTAGGCGACACGCCCGCCCATGCAGTGGGGTACAATACCCGAGAAAGGCTAATATGATTTGCCTGTGCATTGTATCGTCTTGGAAAAATTGTGGTTACCTAAATTCTGCAATTGGACGTTTGGAATATTGACCATGACCAAACCCAGATGATTGGTAGTGCATGCATTGCCTACTAAAAAATCAAATTAAAGAACGTGCTCAAGTATTGGTTGTAATATGATTCATGAATTGATGAATCGTGTCTATGAGATGCACTCGAGAGGCGTCAGAACTGAGAGCCGCAAGGCGAGAGGTTCATCCGATAGGGGAACTGGGACAATACCATCAATGCAACATGACGCGTGTCAAAACGTACAGTAAGGCAGACAACATTTGAAGCCCTAGGGAGCCTCATTCCAGCCGCGTATCGCCGAAGTGAAATTTACTCACAATCTCCACCCAATCAGCTTGCCTTGACCACGGAAAGGACCGAAGTTCTGACTCATGTATTTTGTCCACCTCACCTAGGCAGGCTCCTGGATATTTCCTTGGAATCCTGGAAAGTCCTTGGAAATGATGTGCTGGGTCGAATCAGGCTTTCATAGAACTATAGCTGTGTAAAGGGGCGAGAAGAAACATTGGGTAAGTCCATCTGACAAGGCGGGCGAGGCGTCCTCCTATAATTGACAAGGTTCAAAAGTATCTTGGCATCCAAAGGAGCTGGACAAGTAGATCGGTGATCCAATAAAGAGCAACAGGCCACAAGCCATCCAAACGAAGTACCGGTGTGGATGTATTAGGTCAATGTAACCATGGCTAGAGCTAACAGCATAATTGGAAACGGGCATCATTTTAACGCATTGTGAAGAAAAGAGGAAACGTCTTATATCGTATTTTATGCATTCAACAAAGTTCAAAGAAACCACGCGGGTCCTGGTAATCGAAAAGGAGAATCAGATATCCTAACAAAGGGTATGTTCTCTAAATGATAAGGCGTGTCAATATGTGCGGCACAAGCAGGCAGTGACTGTGGAACCGGTGTCAATCGTAATAGGGGTAAACTCCAAGGCTCGGTGTTATGTATCGTAATGAAGGGGACGTACGGGGGCCATACTCCGGGCGTTCCTTTTGGCTCGCTAGCTCTCATCGGCAACTCCATCGAGTGAACTTTATGGTCAGTATTAGGCTTAGAATCGCTGACGGATTGAACTTGCTTATCGGTTTTGGGCACCGCTAAGAGCACTTCGTCCGTCCTACTGGGTGATCGAGGGCGCATTGACGCGGTCGGATGAACCTCCAACACTCCGCTCTCATGTGAAGTTGATGCTTCGGCTATGTCGGCATCGGCTGAGCCTCGCAAGCTAACTGAGCTGTTATCATGGGGTTCAACAGCGCTTGCGGATTGGTGTCTCGAATTTAGGTTTAAATCCACACCGCTTGATCGTTTGGAGAGCTGTATGGTTGTTGCGTCACCTGATGATGCACAAGAAAGGGCTTCTTCAAGGCTGGATATTGAGGAATAGCCCTGGGCAGATGAAGCTCGAGTCCTTACTGTAGGTTGGGTGGATATGGAGTGGGGGCTTGCAGATCGAGCCTCGTCAGGGACGGTCTTCTGGGTTGATCCAACGAGATCGCTAGGCTTGATATTGGTAGGAAACCGAATTTCCTCAAAAGCATCAACTACCTGGTCCAGTGCAACCAGGGGGGCTTCAGATGACGGCCTGGTTTCGAATGTAATGGAACCAGTGTGTTCGGGTTGCATGCTTGGAGTGGCCATGGAGGGCGTTAGGCTGTTCCTAGTTTGGGAAGCTGTGGTATCGCCAGTGTGAAAAACGGAATCATCAGGGCTTTTCGAAATCCAATGTTGAGTAACCAGTTGCCACCAATTATCGGAGTCAATGGCTTTGGCTATAAGCTCATTATGCAATTGTACTTTTTGTAAAGGCGAATTCTCAAGAGCTTCCAGCAACCACTTCTCAATTTTTCCACGCGTAGCGGACCAGTTCAACCGAGTAAGATCAGCTTCGCTATAAGGTCGAGAAATAGGCAGTGCGGCTACTGGATTCTGTTCTGGAAGTGCACCAAGAGACACAGATGTGATTGAGCGTTTTGGCGGTGTTTGAGGCTGGATAGGGAAGGAACCGTCGGCCTGGCCTCCATTCAACGTGTGTAGAGCATTTCGAGCTAGATTCAAGGCATCCATGTCTAGAACTGCCACGTCGGTATCATCAGGTACCATCTGTGACTCGGCAATACCAAAAGATAACCTTGTGAGCCCTTGAGTGTCCAAGGTTTCCAAAGCCGGTGCGGCCGGGCCGGAGTCGAAGGGCGTGCTGGCGCACAAATCGTCGACAAATTTAGTCTCCCTTTCTGTGTATTTCCACTCCTCCAAATTGTACTTCATCTCAGCCTCCTCAAAGTCGGCCTCTTGCACTCCTAGTCTGTTCCTCCATGTTTCTGCGTCTTCAACGGCATATCTGATATCCTGAGGCAGGTCAATCCTCCGCTCAAGCAGGTACCGACGAACGAGGTCGAAGGCAGTGGCGGCCTGCACAGCTGCCTTGTCACGGGTGGCCCGAAGTTCTTCGCGCTGCGAGCGAAGTCGAAAGCGGACACCAATAAGTTTCTCTCTCGCATTTCGCAAGTCCCAGCGCTGCTGGTCGATGCGGTCGAGCAAATCGTCGTAGCGATTTGACCGAGGGGGTGGCGGAAAGGGTTCTTGAAGCACAGGCGATATGGGTGACGGCATGGCAGGGCGCTGCAAAGGCCCATGGTCCGTCAGGTGGATGGCGCTAGTGCTTGGACGCCGGCTCGTGGCGCCTGTCTCTGGGCCAAAGGGGATCACAGGGTGCTCGCCGCGGTGAATAGAATATGCTGATACAGACTGCATAGCGGGAGGAGCCGAGAGAGAATGCGCTCTGGAGACGGGAGCAGCAACATGCCGCCCCGGTGGTGCTGGCTCGACATGAGCCTTATGCAAAAAAGGGGGTGTAGGCTGGTCGGCATGCTCACCGAACAGCACCGGATCAAGAGGACGCTGGGCGACGGGTGGGAAGCACGCCTTGTTCTGTGACATTGATTCGAGATGTTCATGGCTAATTGGCATGGAGGGCGATGGGGGCTGCAGCGGCCATGGCCCATATACTCGTGCATTAGCGGCCAGACCAGCCCCCCGGTACGGCTGGATGCTGGCCGCCCGCAAGACATGCACTCCCCAGGCCCGCGCCGCCACTGCCGCGCAGTCGCTGTGGTTTGACTGACGACGGTCAGCGAGCACAGCGCCAAAGTTAAAGCGGCAGCATTTGCTGGTGCCGACCCGACGCCTCCGCCAAAATCGTCTAGGGGGCGGGGCCAGCACACCTTGCGCCTGCAGCCATTTCGCCAGCTGCCATGCCCGCCAATCACGGCCGCGCCAGAGTACGTCAAGGGCATGTGAACTTGGGCATTATAGATTTCACTGCATGCTCGCACGCAGAGCAGGCATACATAGGACCATGTGCCCCGTCTTGCGGCTCTGCTGGCTGCTGGCTGCTGACTGTCCACTTCTCCACTTGGGTCCTAGGCTTAAGAAGGATCAATGTCACCCAAGTAACCACAGCCGCGCAACACGGTCCCGACATGTTGCACACGCGTGACGTGCGCCAAAATGTCCTCCTCAACTAGTTCCGACACGCATTACACCTTCGACACGCATTACCAGCGGTACAAACGGCTGAAATACGACTACCAGACCAGTCCGTATCATTCCCAGTGCACAAGCGGCCCCCTCTGACATGTCTCCCCAGAGCAATGGGTCCTCCAAGAGTGGATGCCCACCGGATGGCAGCCACCTCTTCCACCTCTTCCACAGCCTCTTCCACAACCGGCCCCACAAACGAGGTAAGTCGCGGTGCATGCGCTTCACAGCCCAACATCTGACTCGTCGTGCCAGCCATGGTCGTAACGATTCCGTGCAGACAAAATCGCATGGAGCAACAGCCGCAGGTGCAACCGGAACGCAAGCAAGTCCGCAATCAACCACAGCGCACTATGCAAGCTATTCAGGTGGTGGCCTGCCGATGTTTCCCCCCTTGCCTCCTATAATGCAAGGGCAGACCACGTCAAGCGGAGCACATCATGCAAATCCTATGCCTAGGGGAGAAGGCCGCCACCTACATGGAACATACCACGGCCCAACAACATCTCATTTTGAACCAATGGACCCATCCTACTATGTACGAACGAAAAACTTTTTTGTCGAAGGTCGCGTCTTCGCCGTTATCATGAACGAAACGGCAGGCGAGAACGCGACAAATAATATTACCGACTATAATTCGAACAAATCCTTAAACACTGTCAAGTACGACAAAAATGTTGTATACACAAACGTGCGTAGATTTGTTGTAGTCCGTCAGAAACGGGAGTTTTGTTACGGCTGTCCAATCTTCACATATTCTGGAAAAGCGACTACTAAAAGAGGCGTGCGCCCGGCAGAGCACGGCATCGCCTACACATGGGGAGGGAGCCCAGAACTGATTACAGGAGAGGCTGGAATCACAAAGTCATCCATTGCCGTTGTCATGGCAGAACAAGTACCGGCCTTGAGTCGGGAATCTCGCATTTATTACGGCATTCATCATCCCATACAATACAATGTCAAGGTGAAAGACATCGGATACGTCCATCCCGACCATATCCCGACTTTGATTGGGAATTGGAGAGCGGAAGACGAGAATGAAACAGAGCAGTCACGTGATGTCACAGCCAGCGCCGAGGTGCCTGACGATGACGCACCAAACCCCACCGAATGACAGGTGGAGGGCAAAGGAAAACAAGCACAATAGGCCTCCCCTCATACCCAACCACAACATGCCTCCTCTCACACCGGTAACCAAGCACCAGCTGCCAATCACGCAGACATGAATCAAGTTATCCGACATCTCGCCAATACCAACATATATGGCCCGTATGCTTACCAGAGATGATAACCTTTTCACGATAATACGTTGCTGTCCTGGTTTCGGCAATGCCACCTTCCACCTTTTTTTTTTTTTTTTGTTTCTTTTCTTTTATTTCTTCCTGTTCAAACGATAGTACCTAATCCCGACTGACACTTCGAACGATATACGGCCTTGGGTTATGTCATTCCCTCCCGGAAATGATTCGTCTTCCACAATCGATACGTTAGTTCTCTTTCATTGCTCTCACACATCACTTTTGGAACTCCCAACGCTTCGCTTCGAACTTTTCACGAATGAATCATACGATGACCAATAACGCCCATTTCTTCTCGCTTGCAGCGTGGTCTTTAGGCTTTCCTCGCGAGGATTTCACGCTACGGTACACATGCGGTTGATGAATATATGATTGCTCACAATAGTGCTATTACACGTTTAGTTTGTTCTTTTTTACGCAAATCTTCGGGAATATCATACGTAACTACATATGCTGATGCACCACCAAAAAAAAATTCTTTGTCTAAATATACTCTCTTGTTGTGTATTCGTCTGCACCCAACAATATGCGGGGTATAAGCAAGATGGCACCTCTCGTGAACAAAATGCAAGGAATAAGAAGAAGCCACTCCAAAAACAATCGCATCCTGTAGATAGTGGCTCCAGCGTACCGTGGCCCTACACAAGATTCTATCACGTGAAAACCCCACGCAACCCGTGCTATTGTACAGCGCTTACCCAACATCGCAAAGTAAACGACCATGATCAAAGGTTTTTCACAAGAACTTTATTTATTTATTTATTTATTTTTCCTTGGCTGGGTAAACTCGACCTCCAAGCAAAAAAGCGCAACCAGCGAGGTCACGAGCGCGCGCGAAGCCACAAGTCGTAAACCCGCCTATTCCCCGCTTCTTCCAAGACCGCTCGACGTCAAGATAAGGTTGCTATCTAGACCCACACATCCCGTTTATCTAGTGTGGAAAAAATGTTTCCGTCTATCGAATTTCGTTGCCTGAGGCCGGGTTGTCCGGTCAGTTGACCGGCGCACACACACCCTTGCCGGAAAAAAGCACGGCCGCGCCACAACGTGGGTAATTCGCTCTTCCGTAGTCCCGTTTCGTGGTAACATCTAGGCGTTTCCCCGGTTGATGGTAATGCTAGTAGGGCACTGGTGGGGCCCAGAGTCTGTTTGACATGAGGGCGAATGCTAGGTCTGGCGACGGTGGGGCTGGACGAAGTTTTGCAATTGGGCTCAGGACGCAGCATTCCTGTAGAGGTTGGGTATTCGTTGAAATGCGAGCGGAAGCGGCTAGCACTGAGTTGGTGATGGGTCATGTCGCGACGCATCCCAAGTTCATCAATGGCATAGGCCTTAGAGAGGAGAAGCGCACTTCCAAGTTGCCCAAGAGAAACCAGGCTTTGGGTTGTGTACTTGTTGTTATACAAAAGTAACGAGGAATAGACTTTGCGGAATCTATCTGCAAAACTTCACCTGGTAGCTGCATGCAGCCAAACTGGCGCGAACTCCCTGATAAGGTATGTGATCAGCTCTAAAAGGCCTCGGGTACCTTTTCATGCATGGTCAACCTGGTCGCTGTGGTCTAGGTACGAGATCGCCAACGGCTTCGATATGCCCCACTCCACCTTCCCAGGTACTGTAGCATGCCAAAAGAATATAAACGTGCATGACAAGCGTTCCGTCTTAACGGGTCATCAAATAGAGAGTATCCAGAATCCTGGTGAAGGTTTGGGCTTGGATTTACAGCTGGCCATTTCAAGCGAGCTTTTCATGGGGAAGTGGGGGGCCGTGGGGGCATCTCTTGATAGATGATCACCTGCAGTATCATCCCGCTGAGCTCCCGTCAAACGCAGCAGTAATAGTATTTTGAAATTCTGCAGCTTCTAACCGAATTAGTTTCAGAAGAAGCGTATCTCTGATAAAGTTGTTCCGCGGCGGTTCGCCAAGGTCGTGTGTAGATTTGCGCACTGAGTTTTTTTGGAAGCCATAGAAAAACGGAATAGCACTCTTGATTGTGGTGTTCTATAGGGTAGGAATTTGCTGAATGTGTGACCAAGCTATCATAAGTCAAGAAACTTATGGAGGGTGAGGACGATAATCCCTGTATTTGTGTTCGTGATAAATAAGTTTGAGGCTTCCATCAAGACAACCCCGGCGGAAAAACCAAAGAGAGAGACAGGAAAATTGAAAAAAAAATTGAGAGGAGTTAAAAACATGAGACCTTGTCGCATTATGAAAAGAAAGCTTGACATGACCATTCAATTCTCTCAGAGCTTATGGCATGCGGTTTAAAATGAAGCTGGTTGCAAAAAGCACGTATTGGACAATGACAACAATAAAATTCATAGAATGGAAGAATGGGGTCATCAGACCGAAGGAAAACCATAATCTGCCCGCTCTCGTATACGGTTGGAACGTGCAGTAACGCGTCTTGCGAAATCAGTATCAGGAGCAAACGAAATTCATGAAAAAAAACGCACAGAGGAAAAGAGCTGCCTATGGTGCAGCGCTATGCAAATCGTTGATCAACCGGCCATTGCAGATCTGAAGTAAGATTCAATGAGATACCTGTGCCGCTCCTCGACCAGGCCAATGTCAAGCACCTTTACGTTATGCTCAACGGCATATGCTTTACCGTAATTGACGCGACTTTCCAACTCCAGTTCTTCGCCTGCGGTTGGAATGACTTTAATCGAAAACTTTGTAATGTGCTCGCCCGCAAGGAGGTTAGGCGGTTGTGGGGTCGTGTGAATGATCCCGTGATCTTGAACTACTAAGCCGGGCTTTGTGGCACCCCGACGCTTGTAAGTTTGTACCGGGCTGTGTGCGCTATAAGTAAGGTAGACGCTCCACTGTATCAGGGGTCCTTACATGCACTGACTGAAAGTCCCTTTATTACGTACAACAACAAATCGACGTATCTCGCTATATGCTGTCTCGTGACACCAAGTGGTGCTAAAGTGAGTCGAATTGCGCGTCTTCCCGGGGTTTACCTGCCCCGCGGGCTCAGTCCAGAGCATCTTGAAGACCTGTACGTTTAATTTTAATCAGGGTGATCACACCGGTAGTATTCAAAAAATGATCACTTACGCGGCCTAAGACGAAGAAATAAGGATGATGTGGAACTGCAACTCGTCTATAACCTGCATGGATGAGCAGACAGAAGATTGAATTGAATCTTACTTACGAGCATCAAGCCTCTCGGTATTGCTAGGGTCATCTTCTGTTCGAATGAACCGCCGATCCAAATATTTTATATCAGCTTGGACATCCGTGGGCAGAGTATTCAGCATTGGTCGAAGTGCTAGATTGGTATTCGGCTGGTTTCGAAGATAATAATTTTGAGTTTGGCCATGGCCTTGCGGGGTGGCAGGTGTTTGTTGGATAGTACTTTGAGGACTAGAACTTTGATTCCGGCCCTGTTGTGTGATAACCTGTTGATATGGATTCACGCTGCTAGGAGATATGCTTAAGTATTCCATGTATTGCTGCAGGTGTATTGAGTCCTGTCGTTGTTTCTCTTTTCCTTTGCCAGTGGTAACGACACTGTCGCCGTGGCCATGACCTTGCGGGGTGGCAGGTGTTTGTTGGATAGTACTTTGAGGACTAGAACTTTGATTCTGGCCCTGTTGTGTGATAGCGTGTTGATATGGATTCACACTGCTAGGAGATATGCTTGAGTTTTCCATGTGTTGCTGCGGGAATATTGGGTCTTGTCGTTGTTTCTCTTTTCCTTGGCCGGCGGAAATGGCACTGTCGCCGTGGCCATGGCCATTATTGCTGTCTCTGCCCTCTGCTTCATTCTTGTCTTCGTCCTCGTTCTCGCCTTCGTCATTTCCGGGCTCGTCACCTCCCTGTTGCTCTTGAATGGGTTGGCTAGGGATATGTTCTGGTTGAGTTTGGGAGGTACGTCGTTGCATATGTGCATCTGGTCTCCTAATGTACTCCAGCTATTAGTAAAAGGCCCTTTATGGATGGATACCTTGCGCAGAGCCGTTCTTTGTCAAGTGCAACGAACCTGGTGTGGGCAGCCGGTGGTGCGGAAGGCGACAAAGCTGTGGACCCTGCCCCTGGCGGTCCGGACCAAACAGTTTCGATAATTGTGCGGCCATCATCGCCCATCAAGTAACTGTAATGGCGACCGTGGGCCGGTGACCATTGCCATGCTGTGTAGTTCGGCATCTCAACATATTGGAAACCCAGCGATCGCGGGGCAAAGGGACAAGTGCCTGGGTGTTTTTCAGGAAAAAGGAACCGGGAGGGGTAAATAAGTGCCCATGTGAGAGCTGCGAGGCTCTGGATGTGGCGCGCCTCCCGGACGATATGGCTTGAGTTCACATGTTGTAGATTAGTGTCGGAGGCCACCTGGACATGTAGCAAATGAATCGGGCTGCATGCCGCATGCTCTACCCCCATGCATGAAGTGCCTCCATCTAGCCACCAGGGCGTGTCTGGGGTAGACGAAGCGACAGTAGCACTGGCAGGTATTTAGTGGGGCGAACTAGCCCTGCGGGCCCAAGCGCAACAGCAAGCTCATATGCCTCCACCGTCACGTTCGATGTTCTTTTTCCATATCTACAACTTTTGCATCAAAATCTGCTTCGGCTCTTATCTATTATTGAGTAAACTCATCTATCCTGCGAACTACATGAATTGCGTGTCCACGGCGCGGCCAAAATGACCTCCCCTGACAAAGCTGCGGTAATGATCAATGGAAGAATTTCACACACTCATTACTGATGTTCGGATATAGGTGAAGTATATGATGGATGGAATTTTGCACAACCTAGCACGGAAACAGCACAAACAAAAAGCGCAACAAGCATTGACTAGTCGCGTTCAGGATGCCAATTCACTGCACAGAGAGGATGGGAACCCTAACTGCTTTCAACGCGAGACCTCAACGAATTTCACACCTACGCCTCTTGCTATAGGCTCCCTAGATGGCCAAATAAAAGGAATAATGAAGAAGAGGGTTCACTTCCCTGAAGACATCGGCCCTCTGGACGAGCCAGATCTCCCAGGATTAAATACACTCGGCGTCCCATATGTTGATGATAAAAAGCTATCTCCCATCACTTCCCCACATCCTGTTTTCTTACCATTTCCCGCCCCACCCCCACCGCCGTCTGAGCAACCTGCTCCTTCCCAGTTGCCGCCTCCCCCACACGATGGTCCTTTGCCTCCTAGCTTGTTCAATAGAGAAATCGAAGCAGACGAGTATCTGAGCGAGCCTGCATATAGGCTCTATACCATGTTCATTGACGAACTTGAGAGTTTTGTGGAGCAACAAAGTGTGGTTATCGAAAAGCGACTTGCAGTTCAAGAGAAACGTACAATATGGAAAAGGTTACGAGAGAGAGTAACACAATGCGACATGGATTTTATAAGATACGTCCGCCAGTGGAGAATAAACGGAGTTTCATCTAATGACTCTGAACTAATGGCGCTATTTGAAGCATCAGAAGCTGCGCGGGACCAAGCTGGCCCAATAGAGGCGGAATATGAAATCGATGAGATTGCATTAGGTTCAGAAGAAGACAAGCTAGAGAAGAAATACGCAAATATTGAGGGACGCTTTGAACATTTTTTCCGGTTGAACGCGAACACGTCCTCCATTCACAGCATTCCCTCAGTAATCCAGTACGAAGAAGACACATCAACAACTTCTTCCTCAGGGGACAAATATGAGCGAGTTCCAGAACCTAGGGACTGCGAGCTATTCTATGGGGCATATATTGGAGAGGAAGTTCATATTGGCCAAGAACCTCTACGCGCTGAGGGCCCACTCACTGAAAATTCCAGTCGACAGGAACAAAACTCTCGGGAGGTGCGGCGGGCAGAAATGCCTTCGGATACAATAGATCAGTCGGAAATTCAAAGCACTAATGCGACTGCTGAGGAAAAAGCACGAGACGAACTCCTAGTAGACTTGACTAGCATTATTAGTGCTGACGTTCTTGATCTATTACAACCTCTGGAGACGGAAGCTCAAAACCGAAGGATATCTCATACGTCGAAAAGTCCCGCCGCACCCCCTAGCATGGACGAAATGCTCAGGGACCAATTTCCGCTCTTAGACAATGTACCGCTGGATCCAAGTTTAGGCGAAATTGGCCAACTTCTTCTACTAGTGGAGACGCCACCCATTGATGATTTTGACGATTACACCCAAGTATGTTTAGGCACACAAGCAACACTCGATGATTATCTCACTGCCTTTGAGAACACACACGATAGAGTCAACCGATGGCTAATGCATCAACTGCGCCTCTCACGTTGTGAGGTTTATACACTCCAAAAGCACGTGATGGACTGGGCTCCTGATGTATCACAATGGCCAAATCTAGTGCTCAGCCAATGGCCCAACGATTCAGCCGGTCATGGCCAGTCTTATCACCAAGGTTCAATTGAAAATGACAATAGAAGTTCCGTCGCCGCTGCTCATCACCTGGTTGTAACATACACGGATAACATAGCTCCACAGACTGAGAAGGAGGGTCACGACCCTGCAAGATCTTCATGTGCTTCGGCTGCGGCGCAAAGTCCAGTAATATTCAGTGATCTACATGATCACTCACTTTCAATATATCCGGACAACAGAGCATTCGATGGAAGCGATCGCGAAAGCGACTCATGATCCATGAAGTAAATTTTGTCTGCTTAAAAGTCGACTTGATTCTTGCCAAGTGCATTGCAAAGGTATGTGGATATACAACGACGACTAGTATCGAATGGCATTAAACTAGCGCGTAATTCTCGCTACGGACTAACCTTAGTGAGAAGCACAAGCTAACGTCAAACAGAGTTAGAGTGTACAGCATATTCGTACCCTTGCTCCAATGCAAGCAGACTGCAAGTGAGAAGTCACGCGCATTAGGATTTGTCTGACATTATCTCCCAATCAGAATCATGTTACAGAGCCGCATAGACTCCCAGTCGCGCTCTTTCGGCCCCTATTTCACTGGAAATTCTGGAAGACGCTTTCAATAGTACCTCAAGCCCTAAACCCTGTTATTGGAAGGAATAGATACATTGAGGATGCTGAGCAGGGGTCTAAGTATTTGGTTTAGCCTCTCGTTAGGTGCCCTTGTGATGGTCACGTCCGATAAGCAGACAGATACGTACATTTCGTATTTGGCCTAGGGTAAGAAAAGCGCACTATTCCTTTCACAACTCACCGGTTTCTGTGCCATCCGGCTGGGACAGCTGTTTCATTCACGCCCAATGATTATTAGGCAATAAGGTTTACGGATCGGCAATTCACCAATCGACGCTAGGACGCCCTATGGCATGTCTGCATGGCCGCTTTTGTTAGCTAGTCACGCATGCAGCAGCCATAAGGCAGCGCAACCTTCAAGTCTTCAGCTGTGCTTGCTTTTGGCCTGCTCCTTCCGGCTGTCACCTCGCTTCCAGGGCATCCAGACCCGAAATGAAGAAAACAAGACCGTTCCGATATATTGCCTTGCAATCTCTGCACTTTCTCGGTGCCCAGGGCGGGACCAAAAGAGAGCGTCACGGAACCGAAGCCGGTTATCTGCTCCGGTCAAATAGGGCATCCGTGGGTGCGCGTTGATATTACGTGGCTACGCGGGGGTGCAATCCTTTGCCATGCACAAGCGCGTAAAGATTACGATGCAGGTCACGAAGCCCTGTGCAACACCGCCCATGCGGACATGAACTTGACCAGACTTTTGTTTTGCCTTCCAACAACGCGGGTCAGGTGGTGGGGCAGTACCGATCGTAACGGGAACTAAGCAACCGATTCAATGGGCCGAACAGGGATCGGGCCGTTGGCGAACAATCGACAAGCCGCCAAGGAAGAAAGTACCAAGCCTTTCACCACTTTTTTGTGAAACGACTAACAATGGTACATTCGGTGTCGCATGCTTACGACCGTACTAGCCTGACAGCAGTATAAGGCAAATGCCGTTTCCCGTCAGCGCCGGACTCAGGCGGCAGGGTAGTTTTGAAGATATGTACGGACTAGGTATTGACCGGGGCCTGTTGACCGCTGTCTTTTCGGCCTCCCCCGTCATCCCACAAACAGATGCTTCTGGGGCCGCCGCGGTGATTTACCCCCGAGTTGGAGGACTATGTAAGCTTCCATGAGTCACACGAATAGGTATTATTACCTGGCATCAATTTGGCTCAGCCTTCATGTGTCATTCTGCCTTGCAATGTATGGCATCAGTCAACTGCAGGTGATGTCTAGGTGCCGATAGCCGCTTACTGCTAAGGATAAACTTTATGCGAACAAGCAAATCGAGAACCATGGAGAAGTGATAGGAGAGAACAGGTAGGGCATTAGGTCCCCTCTGTATCGTTGGGCGTTTTACTCCGTTGATTGGGTTGTGGATTCTTAATGATATTTTTTTCTCTCTCTGTGTGTATGCTTATCGACCACCGATACTCTAGATATATCTCCAAATTAAACTCGGGTCCAATTTTTCGAACAAGTTTTTTTTTTTTCGAATGTAAATCAGAAAATGCAGTTGGCTTAGCGATTTTCAAGAATACATATAGGAGATTATAAAAAAACACTCTCGTCTACAAAGTTTAATATTTATGCAGATGTACTCGAACTCCTCTTGAACCTGCTTCTACCCAGGAAAGATTGAATACGCTCTCGACGGCTCTCTTTCCCTTCTTCGGAAATTGGCCTCGAAGGAGGAGTGATCTGTATTTGTATGCATGAGAATGATGAACTATTGCCTAGGCACCTTGTAGATTTCTCGTGCGTCATATTCTCGTATAAGTCATCCACTGAACGCGTGGTGTTGTAGAAGTGGCGAGAACGAGGATTCTGTTCCTGCATAGAAACCTAAAGATAGGGGAACAAAAATTACTTTGCGGTCTTAATCCAGTCTCTTAGTGACTTTTTCTTGTTCGGCCCACTCGTTAGCAATGTCGTCGTCATTTTGGTGTGAAAGGCAATGTTCTGGATGGAGTTGCAAACTATGTCTCGGATGTTGGGAATTGCATTTAATATGAGCGCTAGGTCGAGAGCCGGGTCTTGGGTTTGCACATACATGCTGAATTCCGTAGTTATTTCTTGCATTGCAGATTCACGGCGATTACGGAGTCTGATACCTGAGACTGGCCCCAGACTGAATATCAAGTCATGTCTTCTAAAACGTGACTCCGGGAAGTTCCTATTGTTTGTCCTATAGTAGACGATGGAGGCAATGGGATAAGAGCAGAATGGCCAACTTCATTCTGTACGCCGGATCCACACTTCACAACATCATCGATGTTGCATCCCGTGTGCGTGATTGCATCAGGTGTGGTGTCAGGCCATTCAAGCCGCGTAATTATTACCTACAGATATGGCAAATGAAAATGCATGGACCTAAAGCGCCCAGTATCAGGATTACTATCAGGCAACACTGGAAGCTAACGGCAAGTTACTTTGTTTAGCCTGGTTGCGAAACACTGCCCAAGAGCGCTACCTAACATCAACAGGGCAACTTGTGTAAAGTTGGTGGAAGCATGTGCAAGCTATTGCCGCTGCTGCACCATCTTACCCAATTCATCGATATGATTTTGTCTCCGATGTGGTCCAATGTATGCCTTGTCTATATTCCAAACGAAGAAGATCTAAATATACTAGTCATACCAACTCAGGCTACTACCCAGACTAAGCATATCTATGGAACATTAGGTAATAGGGAGCGTCCAGATTCGAATCAGTAACTTTCCGGTAAATGTGTGCCACGAGTCACTAACAAACACAGGCTACTTTGTCAGACAAGAAAGTGAATGCCATTGATTCCTCAAAAAGGGTAGAGCCCTCGTTATGCTATGGCTTGAGCCTGCGGGCTCAACGTCTGGCAATAACGGAATCGGCACTGTCTTGAGTGTTGTGAAGGTTGGTGAAATTATTTACTCCAATATCCGTCACCCCGTTGTTGTGTATGCTCCTAATAACGGAGACGTTGTATATGCTTGGTACGTTCAATATATGTCATCGTCTTAGGTTGCAGTTAGCGTCAACCGAAATTGATTGACCTCTTCATGTGGAATCACAACATACCCTGGTCGTGGTATCCTCAAAACGGTTGCTTCCCCGAAGATCATTCTGCAGTGTTCTTCAAGGGTACTACTCCAGTGGTCAATACAGAAGAAATAGATGCAGGAATGATAAACGGACCTATCGAGGTTGAGCCTGTGAATAGGATGAGCGAGACTTCGCGTATCAACTTTGGCAAATGAATATCCATTGAGAAGAACGTCAAAGTCAAAGATCTTGGGCGATTTATACTAGGCCACATGAGCAGCCTGACTGTTTTCTAGGAAAAGGTGAAAGGTGATGAGTACGATGACTGAGCGAAAGTCCCCTCACATCGCTGTTTGCTTGACAAACTCTTGTTTTCATTTTTCATAACCCAACAACAATATTCCTCGCTCATTAAACCAAAATGGTTGAGAACTAATATAGTTCTATGAAGGCACGACCTTTTAGCAAGCACATTTGTTGCACATACGTTCTTATCCACCTTGTTATTGTCAAAAACCAATCTTTTATAGTCGGGCATACAGGTCCTTGTTATGATGGAGTCTGGAAGGTACAGGATGATTGATGATAACTGCATTGTGGGGACTATTACTTTCTTGTTTGAATCAAAATCGTGGTGTATATGATTGGGGTAGCGACGATCACAGCTTCAACAGCCCAAAATTCCCGCGATTGAGTCCATAACACATGTTTTGTAAAGTTTAATCATGCCGGGTTTGGAAATTTATTTTTCATCATTCCGCTACCGAGTGTTGTTTGCATTCTTGTACCCGTCCCAACACTCATCACACCTGGGAAAATTTTCGGCGAGTAGCATCTATTTATGATACATCTCCCACTGAATAGAAAATACCTGATAGGTGCGGGACATTAAAATCACTTTTAAATAATTATACCAGACGGCTTGAACAAGAGTTATATATTCAAGATTGTTAATAGCTACCTCATTGAAACACGTGATGCAATATAAGGCCTTTTAGCTATTATGAAGGTACTACTCAACTGGTGCCAAAGACGTGTTACTAGAAGTAATCGAGATTGGTTTTGCTCATATGCGACGAGGCCACAGACGAGAAGGACTTATAGGAGTTAAAGATACTGTAGATAACCCCTCAAGACAGATCATTTTGTCAAAAAACAGTATCGATGCTTCGTGATGAAGAAATAGAGTAGTTCTTCAAGCATAAAGTTGGGGGATCTAGGTCAGAATCATCAAATCATGATCGGTGGCGCTTCCTCCTCTTCACTGCTATCAATATCCTGATTATCATTGTTCCCAGCTGGTTTAGCAACGAATGGGCGATATTGCGGGCGATAGGCATTTGGCCGCTCATTCGGGTGATATCCCCGAGGGTTGTAATGTGGATGAAATCCATATGGATTGTGCTGATCATGATAACCCCACGCATTGATCTCGGAGTTATATCCAAACGGATTCTCTTGCGCATGATAGAAATACTTGTTGCTATGGGGGTGATATCCTTGGGGATTGTTGTGGGCATGATACCCTTGAGGATTGAGGTGTGGATGATAACAGAACGGCGCATATACAGCGTGGTATCCGTACTGGTTGTAATTTGGATGATAGCTATGTGAATTGTCCTTTGGATGATATCTAGTTGGGCTGTGATTCTCGTGGTAGCCATACTGGTTGTGGATTGGGTGATACATGTGAGGGTTTTCCTGAGGATGATAACCGCGTGTATTATATTCCTTGTGGTAGCCATAGGGATTTTGCTCAGAATGATATGCATGTGGGTTGGTGTGAGCATGATATATATGGGGATCTGATTTTGCAGTGTGTGTTGGAAGCCTCTGCGATAGCTTTGGCGGGGTTATTGGCAAATCTGTTCTCTATGTTCTAATAGCCCAGCAGCCTAGGAATGTCTTTATCTTTGACTTTGCCAACATATTTGACCTTTACATTGTACTGAATAGGCTGGTGGATACCAAAGCATATGCGCGAGGGCTTTTGCAGTGGGGGCTCTGAAGCCGCCATGCCAACACAAATTGGCTCTTTTTTCAGTGGCTGTTCACCGTCCAGTGTACACGGACTGTAACCATCTGAATATGCAATTGCATGCTCTTGAGGGTTGACGCCAGGCTTCTTGGTACCTTGGTTGCTATACGTGAATATAGGGCTATATCATCAGCTTATTCTAGCATCAACTGGGTAGTCACATACCAAGCGTAGCAAAATCCTCGCTTTCGGCCGACTACAACGAAACGGCGAATTTGAGTATGTACCGCTTGTCCATATTGGACATAGGAGATGGAACTGTTATACGATTTTGTCGTATTACCGGCTGCTTCAGTAAAAAGAATTGCGAAGACCTAGTGGGGTTAACCGAACACCTCTTTTTTATGGAGCTAAACGTACGGTGCCTTGTTTGAAAAAGTTGGCATGCCGCACCATGAATGCTGCATTTTATGAGCTAATATCTAAGGTGTAAGTTAAGAGTAATCTCACCCCGGTCTAGAGGTTCATGGTCCTGTCGATTTATAGAACCGTAGGTGCCATAGATTGCTGCACGATCCGCCAAGCAACTTGAACAACAAAAACCTGGTGTATTGAGAAAAATACTGCTCACGTGTGTGGAACATAATCGATCCATAATGTTACTCTTTGTCATCATAATGACTACACCTCGGAGAAATGATAGCTTTCCTGGCTCCTCCAATAACAGCAACTGTTGGTATAAATCACCCATGATTTCTGAGAACAGTTTATTAGTATCCACGTTCAAACCCGGCATCATTGCCGAGAGCATGTCTATAAAGACACACCCTAGGGAGTAAACGTCTGATTTGGAGTTTCTTCTCTCGTGCTCTAAAACTTCAGGAGCAGAGTAACGTCGTGTCAGAAAACCCGGCCTCCCCTCAGTTGTACTATGACTGAATCCATTAGAGTCGAAAGAGTACCCAAAGTCCGTGTAAATAAGGATCCCATTGTGAACAAGAATGTCCCGTGGTTTGATATCTTTGTGTCGGATTCTCTTCTCATGCATAAAAGCTAGTCCATTAGCTAGGCAGCCGAAGCCCTGTTCTAGAACTTGTGCCATTACGTCGATCCGCGGGTTTTGACTGCCCGTCTCGCTTGCTTCCCGAGTATTGTCTTCGTATTCGGAAAGAAATTCCTCAAGATCTCCTTCGCTTGCGACTGGGTGTAATAATATGCCAAAGTCCCGCTTAGTTACATATGTTGCGAAAACGCTGATGATGTGTATGTGGCTGTCGAGACTGCGGATAATTTTCACTTCATTGTTGAAAACTCTTGTTCGCTCTTCTCTATGGCGCCTTGAGCCCGAGATCCATATTGTTTTCCTGGCGTACGTTTTGTTGGTGTGTCGATCTCTCACTTCCTCAACAGTCCCGCTATATCCGTGTCCAAGGGTTCGTACGTGGTCGTAAGGCAGGTGCGCTTCCTCTACATTGTCGTAGTCTTCACCGTGCCTAATTATTAGCATGTTGCGCTGCGCGGGAAGGGACTCTATAATTTGATTTGATTGTGGGGGGTGCAAGGCTGACGGTTGTCTGCGAAGCTTCTGCTCGTGGGAGATAGCACCCCGTTGTTGGACTTTGATTAATTGTCACACAAGTGCAGGGATTCGTGAATTACATGAAGTGAAGGAGAGGAATTAGTGGAACAAGGTGCAAAATATGAGTTGAAGCAGGTAGGCTGAAGTTGATAAGTTTGTGTGGGGTTGCAATTGCCACACATTATATGATTGGCAGTCACGAAGCGCGCCCTGCAGCCAGCCTGGGCCCGTTGTTGGCGTCAGCAAAACCTTTTGTTCTCCCTGCCGAGATGACTTAAAAGTAGGAAGAGGCATGCGGGGACAAAGTTTGTCAGATTTCTCGTAGTCACCAGCAATGCTTATCCTGCTTTATTTCTTTCCTTTCCCTCTAGCATTGAAGGTCTTCAGAGGATCTACCTTTCCATTCCTTCTGACAACCTTTTTGCCTTTCCCCTTCACATATGTCCTCTTATTCACTCTAGGTACGTTCAAGCCAACAAAGCCAACATCCGCCGGCTTCCTGCTGCCTCCTGGTAGCAAGTAATCGGGTACATGCTTGAGGTGTGGCTGTATACGTGCGGGGTGGTTGAGCGTCTGATCGTGCCGGAGGTGCGCAAGGGCTTCGGGGTTTTCTTCAAACTACGGGAATGTTAGCGGAACCTCATAAAGTGTAATCAATACGTACGTAGCGTGAAAGTTTCTGGGACTTCGAGAGTTCAAGTCGAATCTCCTTGATTCGCGCTTCTCGAATGGCGATACGGGTCACCGAGCGTAATGCATCCCCGAAGCGGTACCTGAATGGCTCAAGGCGTTTCATATCAAAATTATAGTTCTCGAGTTTCTGCCCTGCTTCTTGGTGCTTTTCAACCTTCTTCAGCACCTCCTCATCATTCTCACAGCTCGCAAAGGTGGTTGGTTTGTGCTTTCTGTACTTGTCCTTTGGAATTATAAACGAAATGGCAGTCCCGGACTTGCCAGCGCGCGCTGTCCGGCCAATGCGATGGAAGTAGGATTTATAGCTGGACGGGAAGTCAAAGTTGAGGACACAGGACACGTTGAGGAAGTCAATGCCGCGGGAGACGCCAGAATCATTCTGACCGTCTTTATCTGTCTTCGTTTTCTTCTTTGGCCGTGGTGCGCCGTCTTCTTTCTTCCGGGACCCCAAGATTTCGGTCTCATCTGATGCGATCAATATGTTGTAGATATTCTTGTTAAACTCCTCGACGATGTGCAGTCGCGATGCAAGAGGAAGTTCTGAATTCAAAACACAGGACTTGATGCCGAACTGCTCGAGGAACAGCTTCACTCGGTATGATCGATCAGTGTCCCCGACGAAAACAATTGTCTTGCCTTTGATCAACCCCAGCTTGAACATGGCGTATATAAGAAGAAACTTCTCCTCTTCCGCGCACTTTATGACGTATTGCTTTACTCGTTTCGAGTCCTTGTCGAGATCGTCGAGCTTGAGCACGACAGGGTCGTTGCAGAGAAGGCTACCAAGCGACTCAACTTCGGTATTAAGGGTGGCCGACATGAGAAACATCTGTACTCCCTTTGGGATGTTCTGCGCGATTTGATCTAGATCCTCTTTGAAGCCGTAGCCCATTACTAGGTCGCCCTCATCTACTACCAGATGTGCCAACTCAGCGACTGCTAATGCGCCGTTGTTGATGTTTGCGCTCGCGCGTGCCGGCGTCGCAATGACAATATCTGGATTATCCGCCAACTTCGCTTTCGTCACTACCTCAGACTCCCTGCCCGCAATATTCTGCACTCTGGCTTCCTGTCCACAGTGTGCTGAGAGCGCTTTTGCCACTTTTGTAATCTGTAGGGCTAATTCTTTAGTAGGTACAAGGATGAGAGAGGTTTTTCCCTTCCGTCGCAGAGTGTTGTGTAAGATGGGCAGGAGATAGGCGCCTGTCTTGCCGGTGCCAGTGCCGCTACGCGCGAGAATATCGCGGCCCTGCAATGCTAGTGGTATGGCTTTGGACTGAACAGCAGTCGGCGAACTCCATCGCTGATCTCGGATTCCTCTCAGCAGTCGCGGCTCAAGCTCGAACTCAGCAAAAGATGCGGCAGGCGCTGTCGATGGCACCGTCTTGTTGGCTGGCTTATTCTGGGATGCATCGCTTGCCCTACGTTTGGGTGATTGTGAGAGCTCGGGCTCCGGGACATCGTGCTCGTTTAATTTACGTTTCAAGGCCATCGTTGTATGTAATGCGTTAAGGCCGTCGAGGACTTCGTCAGTTTTGTCGGAGTGTTGATTCTACAGGCCTCATCAATCGCATCTCAGAACTTTTTGGGGTCCATGCCTAATGGGGACTGGTGGGCCCCGCATCGGAATAACTAAGAACCGTTTCTGAAAGCCCATATACCTAAATCAACATCTGCCTTTAACGCGACGAAATACCTAATTTTCGCGGACCACAAAGCCCGCCTGCTCAACTAGGTGAACTAACTTACATTGCCCTGATCAGTGGTACTAATGTTTCGCGACTGGGACTTCATGATGACGAACCTAGTGGCTCAACCAAGGCGGCGACCATCCATATCCCCTCGCATCAAGCATGTATTTGATCTGCGCTTATAATTCCATTCTCTCGAAGAGCTTACATTACTCCTCTTTGCTACGAGATGCTTGGCTCAGTTGACGGAACAGGCAACGTCGCAGAGTCACCACGATACTTTTTTCAACAATGGATGAAAACTGCCGATTTTATGGAAAACCGAGATTTAAAAATCTCATTAAGATTAGCTACCACGCATCAGCTATCTCAATGGTTTTGCGTGGCACACACAGGCGACATGATTCGAACGCGATAAATGGACGACCTCGAAGATGACGTACGTATGAAACTAGTACGTTCTTAGTCTAGCCGTTGTCACGCGCCCGCCTGCGGACGTGCGCAGGCGACAACTCAACATCACGACTCACCTATCCATTCCTCCTTTAACACACTATGCCACAGCGTAAAGCACCGAACACTTCCTGGTTTCGTTTCTCAAATATACTTTCCGTGCTCGGTATCTTCGCGCTGGTCGCGTTTGCTTTTGCCGTGCTATGTTCTTTCGGCGGATATGACTCGTTCCGTGATACCCCAGACACCAGACGAATCAAATCTACCATCAAGCCTGATATCAAGGCTTCAGATGGGCTAACCCTACGACATATATTCCATCATGGGGCTGGCCAGCCAGGTCCAAGGGCGCGTAGACTCGATATCACAGCAGACCGCATAGCTGTGGCCGATGCTGCAGGCCAATACGGGCCTTTTCCTATCAAGACATCAGCGATAAGGATCGATAGACCTGCGACCCGGATGTATGATACCCAAGTCCCCATGTCACCACTTTGGATTGCTGAGGATGTACCCGGGCCGGACGTAGAGGACAAGGAAACAGTCATCAACTTTGCTTACATGTCTGAGGATGCGTATAAAGAGGGTCATGACGACCCAGAGTGGCTGGATGTTGATGACCAATACAACTCCTCTATCCCCTTTGGTTGGGATGATAGTGGCATTCGAGGTCACGTGTTCAGCGATGATACAAACTCGACCATCATCTTAGCTGTCAAAGGCACAACCGTGGCGATGTTTGAGGGGAATGGTACTTCTGGTCATGACAAGGAGAACGACAACCTAATGGGCTCCTGCTGTTGCGGTCAGGGTGGAGCATACCTTTGGCGTAAAGTATGCGATTGTCAGACAGGTACCTACACCTGTGATCAAACATGCGTCAAAGAGGAACTAAAAAAGCCAAACCGATATTATGCTGCGACGCTGGAGTTGTACCAAGAAGTTACCAAGTTGTACCCAGGCGCAAGCATCATCACCGCTGGCCATAGTCTCGGAGGGGTGCTTGCATCACTCATCGGTTTGCAACACGGCATTCCGTCTGTGACTTTTGAGGCATATCCTCAGGCCCTAGCGGCACGGCGCCTTGGACTGCCAGCTGCGGGCGACATCACGCCGCTAAGAAAAAATACTGGAGGTTTCCACTTTGGCCATACCGCGGATCCCGTGTACATGGGAACGTGTAGTGGCGCTTCTAGCTTTTGCTCCCTTGGCGGCTACGCTTTTGAGACTCTATGTCATACAGGGAAACGTTGCGCGTACGACGTTGTCAAAGATAAGGGCTGGCGACAAAGCACATCAACGCATCGTTTGAGATACGCTATTGATAACGTTTACAAGGTGTATGAGCAGGCGGCGGCATGCGTCGATGAAGATGTAGATTGTGTAGACTGCTATCTTTGGAAGTTTGAGAATGGAACACACACTAAACCGTCGACAACAACCACGACCATGCCAACAACGACTTCTTCACAGACGCGAACTGAAACCTGCAAAACACCAGGCTGGTGGGGATGCAGAGATGAAAGCACGACAACCACGGGTTCGTCTAGTACAAGCACTCCAAGTACCTCCACCAGCACGAGTACATGCCACACAGTAAGCTTTTCGTAATTTCTCTCCATGGCTCTCGCTAAATAAAATAGCCTGGTTGGTTTGGCTGTAAGGACAAGACTTCAGCAACAACCACGACCTCGTCAAGTGGAGCAACCACTACAACATGTACTAGTAAAGGCTGGTTCGGCAGATGCAATGACAATGCGCCGGCAACAACTACACCAGCCATGGAACGGCACGCCAATTGGCGGAGCGCACCGACAGCGACCCAGACTCGCTCATGAGCAACCCTCTCCAGAATATTAAACTCTCCAAAGATGCCATTTTATCAATTTTGATTTTATCAAATCGTAGACTGTATTTTACATAGACATTATACATGCTTAACACAATTTATTCTCAAACCTTGGTCAATGGAATAAGGTACAGATACTGGACGGATGAACACCGTTGTGAATTTCGAACAAGTGCAATGGTTTCAGTAAAGTCTGCGTAGAATCTGTGACGGAGCAGACCTCTAGTCGTTGGTCCTTGAATTTGATTCCACTAGGATTAGTCGAACGCACAACAGACATAGTAGCAGCTAGAACATTGTTTACTGCGCTATTCATCATGGCACTGCGAACTATACCTCATGATCTTGAATTGATGATGAGTTGTAATCCTCCTACGAAGGGTAAGATCAAGCTGACTCATCAGTGGTAGTCAATCCGCTATCGATGCGCCCTGTAAGGCGCAATCAAGCCACCAGTATTTAGCATGAAGGTTCCCTCTTTGCCTTCAAAGCATATGATTCCCAAGCGTACCTTTAGCGAGTGTATCTTTGAAAATGCTCGACTACAACTTCCACATCACGACCCCCCGCCTTACCATCTCCTACCTGAACCCAGCCAATGAACTACACTGCGATTTCATCCATGAACTCTCGAATAGCCCAGAGATGCTCTACGTCTTCCGTAAACGATCAAGCGGACCCCAGTCACGGGAAGTGTCGGTTAGCACACTGGAAAAGAACGCAGTCCAATTAGAGGCGATGGGTTATGGGCGATATTTGATATCACGCCCACTTGATGGCTCTGCAATACCAATCAGCAAGTCAGCAGATAACCACATGCCCTTCTCGCAAGCCATCAATTCCCACGAATTCATCGGTGCTGTTTCGTTGGTAAAGGATCGGTTTCCATCAGCGCCTACGATTCCGGATCTCGGCTTCGCCATCATGGCCAAATATTACGGCAAAGGCTATGCCATGGAAGCAGCGCAGGGTTTGTTAAAGTATGTAAATTTCAGATGCGAATGTAACTACGTCAATGTATTATACTGATAATGACACTAGGTACTACAGAGAGGAGAGAGGCCAAACGGCTTTTGCAGGATATACTGACGCTGACAACGAAAGATCGTTGAAACTATTTCAAAGGCTGGGGTTTAAACAGAGAGCTGTCAGGCCGCTAAAAGGTGTATTTCAAGAAGGAGTGGCCTCGGAGTTCCCGTGTGTAATTTGGACGTTGGGAGCGGAGGGTGAGTTGCAGGAGTATGGATTGTAATATTGTCGGTGAAGGAGCAGAGCGCTGATTCAACTTCATTTTCGTTACTCATAAATGCAAGTTTTCATCTGATTTTTATTGATATCAATAATTATAGGCAGAGTACAAATCAGCATAGACATTGATGAGACGTCCAAATGCAGTTTTGTACATCAAAGCGTCGGTCGCTTCTCATTTGTTGACGTCAAACTTCTCTACCACGTTCATTTTCTAAAGCGCATTGGGCAAATCAGATTTCAAGTTTGCTGCTGTAGACGCAATCATCAATGAAGACATGCGACCAATCTACCCTATACAGTACACAAGTGAGTAGAGCTTTACATCCACGTACGGTAGCTTTTATTCACTTAGTAATGCCTATACTCCACGAAGCATTATAAAGGGCTCCACTTGAGGATAGTTCAATCCAAGACATGCCAACATCGAAGCGGAATCAAAGCCATGTTGAAGCAACACAATGAAGATAGGATCACGGTTTTCCAACTTCCAGGGACGTGCCATGAAAACAGACGAATTTCTCAGTACTCTCCTCATTTCGAGTGCGTCAGTGCTGATGCATAATTACAACGGTAACATTCTCCACAGACATAAAAACCACATGCCTCGCCTCATTAGACTGACTCCTCTAGACCACCACCTGAAGCGAGCTACAACACGCCTCCATCACAACCGACAGCGCCTCTAAAGGCAAACAATGCATTTTTTGCTACAGGAAGTCCATCGAAACAGAAAAGTATCAGTTCAGCCCCGATCTATATACGTATTCTTCCAATTCAACAAGATTGCTACTTCATCCCACCACATCTTCCAAACCCGCGGCGCCTATTTTCAAAGCACAAACTTTTCTTTTAAATGCCGTCACTCCCGGAACTTCCCTCTGAGATCCTTCTCCAGATCGTCTCCAATCTGCGCGAAGGCCGCAAGCACCCGGACCCACAGCGCAGCCTACTAAACCTGCAACTCGTTTGCAAAAGATTAGTACCAATCGTTACGAGATGCGCTATTCCAAAACCCAATCATGCATTTGTACAAAGGCAGACTACATGCTGTCCACGCTGATAAAAGTACAAAGACCTCCGATCCCAAAGTGCATAGCTTAACGGTCGAGACCAAAGCGGAAATGAAACGGCCTTGGACTTTGACCACACTACAAGAGAAGCGCATCCATCATCTCAATCGCACATTATTCGACAATTGCCGCGACGAGATTTGCTGGTTGCCGATTTCGTGGAGATGGCAGTGCGACTGGCTCCATGCCATTGATGACGAGCAAGTGGTCTGTATTCCACGGCCCACTCGTCGGTCTGGCGATTGCCATTCTGCCCGGCGTGAGGCGCCTGTTTCCAGGCAGGAGGTGTGCTTTGCTATTTCCCTATCCTTGAAAACTTGCTGCTCAACAGGCCGAGACCGGATCATGGTACTAATATAGCCAAACAAAGCCGCTAGTAAATTGCCAGCTGGCAGCTCCCCCAACCTGAGGCTACTTGCTCGAATTTTCTGGGCCCCCGGGGCTCACGGGTGCTGGAGCTCCCGAACAAACTTCTCGTTGACGAATTTGCGTGGCGTGGATAGGCGCGCGTCAGCGGTTCGCCAGGCTTCTTTTCTCAACCCGGAACGACTAATGGTGGCCCGCGGGTGCGGTTGTGGCTACACGGCCTGAGAAGATCATCTCTCGCCGATTGCAAGAGCTAGTTTTGACGCGCGGTGTCTTTCCCCAGCCCATCATTTACCGGATACGGGAAGTAGGCTCGATGGTAAGCGAGCACTTCCCGAGCTTGTTGGAAATATCCGTCTATATCATCCAATTTATAAGACTTTCAACAGATACTCCGCAGGAGCTTAGAGGCCTTGGGATACGGTGCAACTGACATAGATTTGGATGTTGTTCTACAGGTAGAGTAGATGATGTTCATCCGTGGTGCTTTTCGTCGCTCGAGCACGGTCTGGCAATTGTCGAGTCTCATGAGCTAGATGATATGGTAAATGAAGCGTATGGCTGGAGGATGAAGAAGCGGCTGGTTCGACTTGAGAATGGGACTCTGCCATCATCACTGCGCCTTCTCTTTGCAGAGGACCAGTGAACGGGCAGAGGGAACAAAACAGTTGGAGTTTAGATGGCCTCCGATGGGATTTGTGAATTACTTTTGTTAAACAATAATGGAATAACTAGAATGGTTTCGAAAACATGTACCGTATCCACTAATGTTCACTTTTTTTGTTTCGACTAAAGGTTGATACGTGTCTTGTCAGTGTCTTCTCATACATGATTCTATTTTCTAAGTATGAATCATTTTTTACCTTGTGCTAACAAGCATAGGGCAGTTGTAGAAGTGGGACGTCTATTTATTACTTGAGTTGGATCGCACGGCTGATATGTTTTCATCATCAACCACTCCATGCACAACCCCATCTCGCTAGCACACCACCAGATATGAACTTCAAATCATTCACAACAACTCATGCATTCGACACACAATCTACAGCACCTCTGTACTCATCTCCAAATCTCAAATCATATAATACATGGCAGCTCACAATCTCTTAAAAACTGTATCAGTCCACCCAACCCATAGAAAACGCCAATAATTTCCCGTGTGTTTAGGACTCTAGATATGAGTATGCAAAATGCCCTACAAAACGGAATGTGTGGACAAACAAGGATCTACCAGTATTTTTTTTTGGATCGTAGAAACGCCGTGGCATGTAAATTCGTGGAAGGAAGGAAAAAGGTATATACGCAGGTCGGAAGGACGAGGAGGGTATTTGTACAAGTCGGTTTTGTGTGCCAGATCACCAGGTTTCCTGAAGACCAAGTTAGCATACCTATTTGATGATGATGAAATGGGGGGAGCTTACGGCGATGTATTGCCCATCCTCCTTCTTTCTGGCCCAGAATTCTTCCGCTTGAGCGCGACTGATTCCGCCCTTCTGCATGGCGACTTCCATAAGGGATTCTTCTACGCCTTCGCCCATGCCCTTGCTACTGCCACAGACGAAAATGCGGCCATCGAGGGCGTTGATGACGAACCAGACAATGTCGGCTTGGACACGCACTTCGTCTTGGACGTACTTGACTTCGCTTGATTCGCCAGGGGTTTTCACTTTACGGCTCTGAACAACCTTTTTGATCTCGCGCTCGTGGTCACCTAGTTCACCTGAGTAGAGCTCGTCTAGCATGGAGTCGCGGACGCCTTGAATAAGCCAGATTTTATTAGCGCAGTTGGCGTTCTTGAGTCGGTTGAGGATGAAGCCACGGAAGGGGGCCATGCCGACACCGGCGCCGATGAGGACCATAGGGCCTTCGCCGCCAAACCGCTTCGATAGGGGATTGGCCATGAGCCCTCTGAACATGGGGATGCGGAGGTCGAGTGTGCTACTAGGATCAACACCCTCTTTCTCAGCTTTGATAAAAGCATGAGCTATGCGCTCCATGAAGCCACTGCCTACGCCGGTCCGTTGAGGGCGGTGGGGATGCCAATTTGGTGTCTCGTGAATAGTCACGGCCATTTCGATGAGGCGACGGCTGCCTGGGAGGCCGGGGCGCGCGGAGGAGATATGAGGATCGTTAGAAAGTGAGTAGAAGCGTGGCATCAGCTGTGTGAGCACGGAGAGGAGGGCGGGTAGCGGCGGCTTCGAGGACGGAAAGGCGTGCAGGAGCTGGGACACAGTAAGATGGGAGGTGGTGCGCAGGTCGCAGAAAGCAGCCTGTCCCTGAGCCGAGCAAAGATAGGTGAGGATCTTCTTCTCATTGGGTTCATCTGCGTACTCGGCCATGACGCGGAGCAGGTTCTTGGTCGGCGGATTGGATTGAATATCAACACACCAGGTCAAGAGCTCGCGCCGTGTAGTGGCCAGCTCGCGGGCCTGGTCGTCGCCCCAGATAGTGGGCCATCTCCCCGTTGTGGTCTTGAGGGTGACGGGCTTGTCGCGGACAAACTTAGGGATACAGAGGACATCAAACATCTCGTCCACAATCTCCTGCGAGTTGGGCGGGCAGATGCCAATGGCACCACCAACCTTGAAATCAACGCCGCCCTCGTCAGGGTAGTCGGTGACATCAATGTCAAAATGTATGGTCCGCTTCTCGGCACCGGCCTTGGTCAGCTCGCGGGCGTGGTATAGCGGGGCAGAATAGACGCTGTAGGGTGGGTGGGGCTGAACAAATTTGGGCGGCGACTTGTGCACCTCGGAGTCATGGCGGCTGTCTTTGGGGAGGGGCTCGAAGGACATGGTGACGGGCGGCAGCGGGGCCGTGTCGGTGAGCTCGCTGTCGAGGGCGAGGGGGCCCAACTGCAGATTGAGGCTGCGGAAGGCGACATTGTCTGGAATGACGACAGGCACAAACGAGGGCGAGGCGGCGTCGGGGGCCAGTGTCTTGAGCAAGCAACAGCCGCCGCCGCAGCACTGGCTGATGAGCTTGGTGGCCGTCTCGCCGTCGCCGAGGATGCGTCTGATGTCGGTCGGGCTGTCTGAAATGAGCGTGGTGGAGGCGCGCCGAGGTCGCTGCTGGTCGGGGAAGGAGACAGCGGCAGCAGGCAGGTCCTGCAGCTTGTCAATGACCTCGTCGACAGCATGGTCTGGCTCAGTCAGCGGCGTATTGGGGGCCTCCGAGTCGTCGGTGCTGTTAGTACTCCATAGGACAGATTCGCCCGACGACTTGGGCGACAGGTGCTGGGGTTGCGGCTGGCCCTGCGAGCACGCCGAGGGCTGCAGCGACAGCTGGGGAAGGTCACGTGGCTCTGCCGGAACGGGATCGTGAGGGTGCGGAGTTGCCGTGATGGGGATTGTGTGGTTGGCCATGGTCGGCTTGGAGGACAAGGCCATGCGGCGAAGATGTTCAGGTGGAGGCGAGGAAAAATGCACGCAAAAGAAGCGCGGCCGGCGTGAATGGGCGACAGCGGAGACTAATAGCGCGAGCCATGATGGTTAGCAACTCCTTACTCGGAAGCAAGCAAATGTGATGTCCAACAGCGGTATGACGTGAATAATGTCATCGCCTGCCCACAAGTTCCGCTGCTGTGTAAGCGGCTGCAGAGCCGAGACGTGCACGTTTATCTGATCTAATGGGATTGTGCGCGTCTTATCAGATCGTGGGGTGACATACTGCTCTCCAACAAGGCCGGTGGCCGCCTGGCTCGACTAAGGGCGCGGTGTGAATGCACGGTGGAGGGCCAATTTAGAGAGACTAGATGGGGTGGCAGGTGTAATGATAATAATAATCGCGAGAGCAAACGAGGAGCAGTAGGTCGGCCGGTTGGTGACTGTGGCAAACGAAGCCGACGACCGCTGCTTCTGGACGAGCCACCCTGATCTATCCGGTCCAGTGCCGGGTGCCTGCTGGCCGGCTGTGACTTTAGGAGCCCGCGCACTTGCTCCTATTCTCATTGCATCTCCTGACTATCATCCTGTGCACTAGACGCCCATTTCACCGCCTGTCTATCCGGTCTGCTTCTGGGCCTCCGTTGCGGCCGGCCTCAGCACATGATGGCGCGCTCTCGGCCTGCCCACTGTGGCACGTGCCCGCTCCGCCGTCGCGGATAATGCCGCATCTCATCTGATAAGCTTCGCCGTATTTGCCACCCCACACGCATTGCTTTTCGTCTTCGCCGTTCTTCGCCAACGCCGCTTGGCTGTCTCCGTGGCGTATTAGCTAATCGCCCTCGACCTGCATGTCTTGGCCAGCAAAATCCCGGATACCCGTCTCTCGATCAATTGGAAACGAGAACATGACGCTCCTGCTATCGATGCTAGACGCGTACAGCACACGGCTATACAGAAACAACCAGGCGCTTTAAATTCCTTCAGCTGTACTGACAACTGCCCCGAAGATTGTGCCAAACATCTCTAGCTGCTTTCAACCCGTCAACGGCCTCTTAGCGGCCCCACACGGCTCTGCCGCCCCTCTGTCAAACCAGAGTTCGCCACTAAAACCCGCCCCGACACCCGCCTTGACTTGGGAAAAAGTTTCTTCCTGCATCCCAATACTGGAAATAGCCCACCCGATAAGCGGTAGTTAAACATGACTTAGACACCTCGAATCACAATACAATCTGGTTGCCAGTTCTGCCGCATCATCTCTTCTCAATTCACTTCTACGGCAGTTCAAGATTAGACTACTGTCAGGTCTTGCGGTTCGGCCAAGTCCACCAATACTGTGTGCTTCAACACCACAATGAAGGCCCAAGGACCCATGTGCAACTACCCGTCAAATACATCGTCCTGCCTTTCGATTTCCATGTAACGCTCATAGCCAGTAGTGCCGCTGGCGCATAAAACATCGAATTCCTGCTGTGTAGCGCGGAATCCAACCCTGCGAGGCCAACGGCCTACGATTGTGTGCTCGCTCTTGATCTTCATTTGGTTCTTTTTCGCAAAATCGTCTAATTTCCACTCCTTTGCGAACATGTCGAACCAGAAATCCCAATTCTTCAGCATCTCGACACTGCTCATGATGCGCACCCAGCGCGGATGTTCAGGATTATTTCGACTCTGAAGCAGCGTTGTCAGATCGATAGGGACATATTTTTGGGCACGTTTCATAGCAAGATGCATATTAGACTCCCATTCGTCGGATTTCTGGTGGAAATATTGTGTCTCAGGAGCAGCGTTGATGAAGAGCATAAGGAGCGTCGCCTTCGGGTTTTCAGACCTAGATTTAAGCAGCGGCCCGAATAGTTTCATGCAGAAATCTGGTCGGAGATAACCGGGGTCACAAACGTTTGCAATCTTGAGAGCGGTTAGTAAGGATTGCCAAAAGTAGGACATATGTCAAGACAAACCTCAATGCGGTCAAACTTCAAATCGCTAACGTGCTTTCCTAGGTACCGTGCATCCGTGCAAAACATTTGGAAAGATATCTTGGAGTTACGCAGGCGAACGCAGAATTTAACCAACAGCTCGCGTAGGTAAAAGAAGAGGGCACCGTGCTGGTCTGATTTGGCCAGAAATGGCTTTTTTGTGTACTCATGATAGTTCCAGCCACCACGAGGAGACGCGCTGTCTTGCATGGGCCACCGGCCGTCTTGAAAGAGCGTCCTATATCTCAATTAGTCATGCTCTCATCTCTAAACTAGGCAGGCGGGGTTTGCTCACGGATTTGGTGTGTCGAAAGCCTCGATCGAACAGCCATAGGGTAGAAATACACCATCCCGACGAAAATTCACATCGACCTCGCGTAGAGCACGTGGCCACTGCAACATAGCCTTATGAAGGTAGTCGATTCTCTCTGGCGCCAGAGTAACACTGCGACGAAGCTCCTGCGATTTCTCCAGTGTGAGTGCATTTGATACGGCAAAGTACGCAGGAAGTTTGAGCCACTCCTCTTTCGCAAGCACAAGGCGTAACGTGCGGCCGTTAATAACAAACGTCTTCGCCTGTAAAGATCCGGCAGGCTTGTCTTTAATCTTGTTGCATACATCTTCGATCATAACTCGTATAGTAGACTGAAGCGCTTCGACCATAGCATAAGGCAGTGCAGCCGAATACCAGAGATGAATGATCATAGGCACGGCAGTCTTCGTGTCGAATTGCAGAGCCACCATCAACATGATTACGTTTCGTGCCACGACAGTAAACTCCATGTCGTTCAACACGGCACGACATTCGCCCTTGTAGATCTCCGGAAGGCCCACGATAGACTTGATAACGTTACGAAGATCTCCAGAGGCGGCAAACAGTAGCGCCAAATCTTGGTCGGCGATTTCGGCCTCACCTTCATTATCCTTGATCTTCAAGATATCCAAAGCTGGCATGTTTCCCCAGAGAAATTTCTTCACGCCGAAGTGAACGAGGGGAGGTCCGTTACCGACCATAAAGGCGGGTTTGCGACCATCGGAGACCCACTGAGGTACCCATGTTTCTTTCATCAAGGCAGAGTTGCATGATGCTTTGTGGTACTTCCTGTCAGCCTTTTGACAATCCTTTGAACAGTACTAGAACAAATTTAGCGGACATGAGTAGTGGCAGAAGAACCAGGGAGCGCCTTACCTGGACCAAGTAGCAACCACTGCAAGCAAAGGTTTCACTTTGATGAATCGTTCTGGCTGTACCATGGCTCTCTTGCTTGTTGTTGGCACAAAGTGCTGGGTCGAAGAACCTCGAAAGGTCCAAGGTGCTGGGGGCCATCTTGACAACTACCCACTGGAACGGCGGGCAGTGTGGATGTCCAGAGTTGAAAGTGTGTGTGTGAGAGAAAGAGAGAGAGAGAGACAGGCTTAATGATAATGAAATGTTCAAGACTAGTCAAGAAGCCTGCCAATCCTGTCTTGTTGAGCGAGGCAGCAGTGTGTGGTCTGTGCGAGAGATGTGTGTTTGTTGGAGCAACGCGCCCGTTTGTCGTGGCGATGGAAACACATTCCCTAGCCAAATAGCGTGATCAGATGCAAGAGGCGTAAAACATATCAAACTCAGCTGGCGCCTTTCAGAGATTATACGAACAAACATTCACTTTGTGTACCTACGAGGAAATCAGTCCAAAGGTTGCCAGTGAACGATATATGTCACGTGCAGTGGGTGGGGGTTTTTTTTCGAATACCATGTCCTCCCGCTATCTGGGCATTCGGATTTCCGTAACGTGAAATACGAGGCAGCAACATGTATATAATGTGCTTATATATACTTCGTTTTTTTTGAGGGGGTCTTCAACAGGGGTTAGGTAGGAACTCGAATATCTGAAAGTTGATGCCATTACTCGATCCACCGGCTTCGTAACGTCTGTAAGAACAACTGCACAAAGGGGTGTACCCTGGAATCTTGCTATTGAATCTGCCCGTTGACAAAATACGGAATAGTGGCTATGCTAAGATATAATGAAACCAAAGCTCAGAAAAGTAGGATGCAACAACGCTACAATAGGGATATTGGCGAGTAGAAAGTTTGACCAAAAAAAAAAAACTCTTATATAACGGCTAATTCAGTTAGAAATCAAGCTGCGTCTCTTTTCCAAAAGCATATTAACTTTGAATTCATCTACAACATCTTGGTAGTCCACATCATAATTCTATATTTCTGTCCAAACTCATTTGAAGATAGCAAAATCCGCCTCTGTACAGTAGTCATAAACGTCACGTCATAAATCTAGGCTACCGTAGAATTGATTTACCGCCTTGGGATACTTGCCGAATGCTGGAGAACCAAAACTTCTCCTCCTATCTCATCATTCTTTGGAAGTTATATGCTGGGTCTCTTCGATCTCTACTCTCCCGAATATGTTAATGCGGAGGCTGAGACACCTATATCTTTGCTGGCCGAAGAGCTAACCAGACATTAGCCCCAAATCATCCAATCCAAGCTTGCATGCGCAACTAATTGTCAGACTTTCCAAACACATGTGAAGCTAGGAAGTTGTATCCTCGCGCTACGGCCTTCCATCCCCCTGAATTGGGGTCGCTGCTAAGATCGCAAATATGCGGAGCACCTTCAATCAACACCAACTCCGACTCAACGTTGTTTTCGGCCATCGCCTTATACGTGTCCCGACTCTGTTTCCATGGAACCAGGTCATCGGCTGTGCCATGTATCAAAAAGGTTGGCGTTTGGTAGTTGCCCTTGCGAATCTGCGCTAGAGCGCTGGCAGCCTCGATCTTTTCATGGCTGGGCTGCGGAAGCGCGTTCCAATTTTGGACATCAGGGTATCGACTAGCATTTCTTCTACTGGGCAGCCCACCAAGAATTATGGGAAGTGTTTGCGCTTTCCAGTTGATGTGAAGAACGATGCGACATCGGGGGTCAGTTAGGATGCGTGGATCCGAAAGCGGCTCCCATGCGCTTACCACGCCGTAGTTGGTGATGGGCTTGTCTTGAATCGCTTCGAGGATATCGTATTTGTAACCTTTGTCTGCGGCACCAATGGGCTGGATTGGGTGTTTCCACCACTCGTCGTCATAGTTGGTGGGGCAGTAGAATGCAAGGATAGCTTCTGGGGGCTGTAGCCCTCTTTGAGGAGCAGTCCATGCAAGCGACATGGCGAGCTGTCCGCCGGACGACCATCCAACCACCACAACTCTACTGCCGTCAATTTGCAACCCTGGTCGGCCATGACTGATGTGCGGCAATTTATTGCGGGCCCAATGCAGGGCGTCGCAGATGTCCACCATTGGGCCTTCTAGAAGGCTCACCTCGGGGCACAGTCGGTGATCTAAGCTGACTGGTAGAAACCCCTTCTCGAGCAGGAGGCGTGTCTGAGCCGGCCGTATGTCTTTGCGCGAAAATATTACATGACTTCCACCGTGGATCATCAAAGCTATTAGTAGTTAGTTGTGTATGTAAATTAGGTAACTAGGTTAGACTTAGTGCCCTAGAGTACTTACCGATAGGGATCTTCTTGTCTGCAAAGTCGTCCTGAACGGGGTAGTAGATATCGGCATGGATATCTTGATCCTCTACCGTCTTGTACACGACTGTCTCTACTGCAGCGTTCACGGTCTTTTTGGGTTGCGGCGCACCTTCCAGGCGAGTTGCCTCTCCACGTGGGAATGCACCAATGACACGCACTGTCTTGGACTCCGGCGTGGCGCCATCCGACCACAGAACCTGATCAAAGCCGGATTTTTTCATCACCCACCTCCAGTATTCTTCGTCTACCAAAGCATGCGAGCGTCCGTCTTCAAATAACCACCACCCTTCGAAAAGCCCGACGACAATGTCAAGCCAGAACATATGTTTCGTGATTTCGATCAGCGTCAGTGCCCCGTCTTCCCGGAGCATCTTCCGGAGATGGGAAAGAGAGATTTCGAGATTCTTCGTCGCATGGATGCAATTGGTCGCGATTATGCAGTGGTACGTGTTCTCCTGTTCGGCGCCGACAGGCTTTTCAATGTCTAGAATCTCAAACGACATGCCATCCTCGTCTTTGAACTTCTTTCTTGCAGCCGCCACAAGCGAGGATGAGATGTCAGTAAAAACATACTCAAAGGGAATGCCTTGACTTTTGAGGTGGTTGACAATGTATCGGGTGGTACCGCCGGTGCCAGCACCTACTTCTAGAATGCGGAACTTTCCACTGCCAGTTGCATTCTTGAAAGCCTTGGATAAGAATTCACCGAGCCAGAGGGTAGCAGCCCGGAACAGGGGCCAGAACTCGTACATAGCCTCTAGCGTCTTCTTCGTCTCTTTATCGCCAAAGACTATTTGCAGACCATCTTCTTCACCAGATAGGCATGCAGCCATGCGAGACCCTACTGTCCTGACCAATTTGTATACGTCGTCGTGCTGTGGGTGAAGACCAATGAGTTGTTGGTAAATAGACTCAGCAGGCATCTTATCAACAGGGACACTACTCCGAATGAAACCGCAGTTCGTGGATGATATCAATTTCCCGTCCTCAAGAGCGCGGTAGAGTTGATGCGCAAGTTTCGTATGCCTTTCGAGTACCCTGACCCGAGGAACACGATCACCAGGCTGAAGTTTGGTCAAATCGCACCCGATTGTGGTGAATGCTTCTACCACATAGGCGAGCACAAGTCTAGCCTGGTGCGGGTTAACTTCAGACCAAAAACCAATAGCTTGGGTTTCCCTAGCAATCTGGTCGTATTGAGGTCTAGTATCTTTAAAATCCCTTACTGCACAAATGATGTCAGGTCTGGTAAAATGGGTCAGAGGCTCTAGCTTCTCGATGCTGCTTTCCTTAGGATAGCTAAAATCTTCTAGATCCTGATCTGTTCCTGTTGATGGCGGTGTATGAATACCACAGTCCTCACTGCTAACACCTAGGATATCATCAACGTGGGCCACAAAAGCCTGGATGTTAGGGAAGAATAAAAAGCTCGCTAGGTCTACAGTAAGACCCAAGGTTTTTCGAACATCGTTAAGCACTTCTGTCGCCATGAGGGAATCAATTCCAAGCTCATCCAAAGTAGAGTCAAGCTTGATCTCTTCGAGCGGAAAGTCCGTAATGTTGGAAAAAATCTGGAGAATCTCACTTTGCTTGCTTGAGGACTTGATAATTGAAGAAGACTGGGCGTTTTGCGTGTGAAAATCTAGCTTTTCAGTCGCTTGGGAGACCTGCTTCGTGGACTTCGTGCTGGAGGGCCCTGATTGGTTGACATTCTTTAGTATGTTTTGCAGTAAAGCCTTTGACATCTTTGTGAAGCGGACGCCAAACGTGGCCATGACCATATTCCTACTCTCAGTTTCGAAAATGTACACATCTGAAGATGCGTCACAGTCACCACTCTCACTCATATTGGAGTAAATGATCCACTCTTTCGCATCTGGACTGAATCCTCCGCCCATCTCAATGTGTTCGATTTCTCCACAAACAAAAACATCTTCAAGATTCGGATTGTTGAAATAATTGACCAGGAATCCAGCGTATTGCATAAAGCTGTCCGTCATGGGAGTGTCGCAAAGACGCTGATCTGGAGGTGCCGATATATCTGGCGTATGAACTACCGTCCCCGCAGCTTCATTTCCCACGCAAGCCACCTTCTTGATACCATGAAAAGCCGGACCATAGTGAACTACAGTGCTGAAAGCACGATAGATGTGGTTGCCCTGCATTTTCTCAGCATCAGGGTGATCAAATATCGCCTTGTGCCGGCGATAACCTGTCAATGACTCATATCGCCGAAATTCTCGGGCCGCATGCACATTGTTTCTCTTTTTAAGTGTCACTTCACCGGTGGAGTGTTCGTAGGGCTGTGCCCCGGGAAGTGTACTGGTCTTGGTTGTGATAGAGAACGACCATGAATGACTCGTGCTTCCTGGACGCTTTAATATAAGCAATATCTCCACTGAGGTATCACAGCCGATGGGAGATTTCATGCGCAAGTTGTCCACTGTTGGGACGTATTCCTTGGCTTCGGTGTCCTGCTGAAGGAACAATGCTGCACGAGTGACAAGCTCCAGATACAAAGATGCTGGGGCAAGCATCTGGCCAGCCATGACATGGCCTCCTAACATAGCCTTGAAGCGATCAGAGAGAGGATCAATCCGGAATGTGGCTTCCGTCTCCGATGTGTCTTTGAAGCTTAGGAAAGAGATCAGTTCGTGTGTCGCTGTTTCCTTTACCTCGCTTTCAATCTCCTTACTGGTTCCTCTGCTTATGAATGGGAGCCAATGTTTTGTCTTCTCAAATTGATACGAAGGTAGACTCATACGCTCATAACCCGGCTTTTCACTTCGGTGAAATGGCCAGAATTGTACTGCGTATGCGGCTCCCCATAAGTCGATAGACGTATCAACAAGAGAGTCTGTCGCTTTTGAGGAGGTGAGCTGTGGAGATAAAAATATGTGGCCCTGTGAATCCTGCACTGATCCTTTTACAAGTTGCATCACTGACGACCCACGACCAGCTTCAATCCAGGTAATTTGAGAGAACCGTTTGTTGAGCTTTTCCACCGCTTGTTGGAAGAAGACTGGGGACCGCGTATGCTCTGCGACAATGGAGAAGTCAGGCTCAGCAACTCTACGTCCATCATCACAGATCTCGAGATGCAACTCAGGATGCCTCCAATTTAATTTTCGCCCCAGAGCTGTAAGATGAGGTAGCATGGGCTCAGTAAACCTTGAATGGAAACCATGTGTAACATTGAGTTTCTTGCTTCGGATTGGATTAGGAAGATTGCTAACATGCCGTCCCAGGGACTCAATGGCGCTATTAGTGCCTACTATAACGTGCCTTTTGGGGCCATTGTAACAGGCAATCTCGGCATAGAAATCGTTATTGTGAACTTTCATGTAGTCCAGAACTTGGTCCACAGTTCGTCGATCTGCTTGTAACGCGATCATAGAACCCTGTTCGAGGCCCCAGTGCTTCTGCATTAGCGATGACCTCTCAACTACTAACGTCAATGCATCAGGTAAGGAAAGCGAGCCGGCAATACAGAACGCAGTCAGCTGGCCAAAACTATGTCCAACCACTGCATTGACTTTTAGCCCACAGTCAATCCATGCTTTTGCTGAGGCATACTGCACGGCAAAAAGAGCAGAATGTAAGGTTGTCAGGTCTTTGATAGGCTCCAACGTGAATACGGCCGGGTAGAGGCTTTCTAGCCCTTTCGAAACCAAATATTGGTCGCAGCTATCTAGATGACTGCGAAACACTTGGGAAGATCGATATAACTCCTGAGACAGACCGATGAAGTCACTTTCTTGCCCTCCAAATACGAGAACGACAGGCTTAGGGCTATCGGTTGTGGTTATGCTGGACCCGCAAGATGCAGCCTCCAGGCTCATCTCAACATCCTGGATGCTGGATACAGACGTAGAAACAATGTGTGCTAGTTTGTGGTTGGCTCGATCAGCAAGATTGAATGTTAGAGATGCTAGCAGATTGCCATATTCAACCTTTTTGTCAGATCTCCTTAACCACTCGAGCAACTTCTTGCAGTACATGGAGAGACTTTCAGTAGACCCAGCTGAGATGAACAGAGGATATCTTGTAAGGTTTTCAGGCGCCGCCTTGGCACCCAAGGACGGCTTCTCTTGAACCAATATGGCTGAGTTGCTGCCAGCTGCCCCATAACTATTGACAAATGCAAATCGAGTAGGGGGATTCCAAGGCAAGTTGGTTGTGTTTATCGCCATATGATCTTGGCTGAAATCTGGGATTTTAGAGTTCAGGGCGGTGTAACTGGCCTGTCTCGGAATTATCCCATGTTTCATCATGAGAAGGATCTTTATCAGCCCAGAAACGCCCGCCGTAGATTCTGTGTGGCCAATATTTCCTTTTATGGAGCCGAAGTGTAGCAGAGAACTCCTCTGAGGCCCACCGAATGCATCGCGAATACTTCGCGCCTCGACTGGATCACCAACGCCAGTACCTGTCCCGTGTGCCTCTACATAGGACACTGATTCCGGTCCAATGTTGCCGAGTTTCATTACTTTTTGATATAGGCCAACCTGAGAACCCGAGTGCGGAACTGTGATGTGACTGAAGTTGTGGTTTTGATTGACTGCTGACCCAACAATAACCCCTAGGATATCGTTGTTTTCTTCAATGGCATCAGCCAATTTCTTGAGGACCACCACCGCTACGCCTTCCCCTCGACAATAGCCATCGGCAGCAGTGTCGAAAGGCTTACATTGCCCACTTGGGCTCAGAAATCCTGCTGCATGTAGGTTCTGGTAGTCAAATGGACTGGAGATGATGTTGGTGCCACCAGCGATAGCGCGAGAACACTCCCCCGACCATATGGCTCTGCATGCCGTATTGATGGCAACAAGTGATGACGAACAGGCGGTATCAATTGTCAAGGCTGGCCCCGTCCATCCAAAATAATGGCTCATTGCGCCACTTAAAAAAGGCCGTGAAGTCCCGACGGTCGCATAGGCAGTAGGTGGATGGCATGACATATTATCATAATAGTTGTTCATGGCGGCTCCGATGTAGCAGCCATAATCGTCTTTCTCGGCAGCCGAAGATACTCCTAGGTGACCCGCTGACTCTAATGCCTCGTAAACAACTTCAAGTAGGATCCTCTGCTGTGGGTCCCATGCAATCGCCTCGCGGGACGACTTCTTGAAAAAGCGATGATCGAATGTCTCTGGATCACGAAGGAAATTCCCCCACCATTTTGTGTCTGCGTGAGGCCCAGCCTGTGGTAGTTGGAGTCGGCTAACTGGTGCTGGCTTGACTGTTGATTTGCCTTCAAGCATCAGCTCCCAAAGCTCGTCAACCGAATCTGCGTCTGGGAATCTCCCAGCCATTCCGACGACTGCGATGGAGTGAGGAGGGTAATCAGGGAATTTGTTCGATGTTTCGGCATGGCTATGACCAGGCGATAAGCCCTGAGGCAGTTTTGTGTCCCCCATTTTGGACTTTTTCAGGCGGGAGTTGAGGTGTTTTAGTATCAAGGATGGCTAAGAAGTGAGTTATATAAGGGTTACCAAGTGATTTGCCTACTCCACGTGGCTGGTCGTCCCGTTTACTAGCTTGATTAAGCCTCTAAGTGGTTTATTCACCATAATCAAGCCCATTTAGGGACAAACATGGCTTGGTGTGGCACGCAAATTGAAGACAGAGGATGTGAAAACTACGCATACTGTAGCCGCGGAAGCCTCTGGTTATTATGCCACGATCGCTTCAACGTACCTAGGGCCTACCTAGGTAGTTTGGGCTATCGCGACATTGGTGCTTGACTCCGCCCGCAATGCTGCCGACCGCTGGCCATCTTACGAGTCAGAACGAGTAACTCAAGGGAGTTAATCGAGATACTCTACCCAGGATTGCCTTAGTACACTGCGACAAACGCGTATCCAGAGATATTGCGCGCATGAGGCACAGTCGGACACGTTACCAACTGAACCCGGATTGGATGAACTACCACTGCGGCGGTTTGCCAAGGCCCGTTGGGACCGGGCTGCGGCACGGCTGCATGTCTGCTCATGCAGGGGCGGGATAAAGTGACAAACGTGGACATTGAAACGCGAGGGCCACTGTATTGTGCAGAGTGGGGTGATTGAATAATAAATGCAGCCTTGCATTAAGGGCCTTTTGCCTGGGCCCATGAATTTCAGTTCCATGGCGCCGTTACCCGTTCCCCATCATACCGATCGTGTTCCAGCCTATCCCAATCCGGTTTCGGAAATTACGGCCAGAACTACTGCATCGCTGTCGGGATAGTATCGGTAAATGCCCCAATCGTACTTTTGCCGCCTATCGCTTCCCAGGTAGGCGGCTACGTTTGGGCGCGCCTTGACATCCTTGTGCAATTGGAAGACGCGGCTGTATTTACCCGATTCTCTGGCTTGGTTCATAGCTTTGGGAAAGGCAAACTGAGTACCATCAAGACACTATTCCAGATTTGCATCGGTCAGCAACCGAAGCATTCTTCTGGTCCTCGTAGTACAGTTCAACCGCGATCGGGTGATGGCAATCGTGCACTTCGTTGCTCAAACCATCTAGTGCCGTAAGTACAAGCGCGTTGACTCGATAAGCATCATTCTCTTTGGATCCCGAGAGTCCGAGCTTGGGACCAAGGTACATGAGGATGTTACTGGTCTGGGAGGTGAGAAGATCACCGTACTTGAAAAGAGGGGGGAGCATAATAAGGCGGATTTCCTTGCCCGCCATCGAGGGATTTCGTAACGACCTCGCGACATTGGTCCATAGGGAGAGACTGAGTATCCGTGTACGAAGCTCCGGCCTCCTCGAGAATGAGCCGAACATGCTCTTCCCGTCCAGGAACGCCAACGTAGTAGATAAGCTCGTAGGGTGCAGTCATGATAATTCACGTTGGAACCAGTTACTAGGAGTGGGCGTGGAAACAGTCGCGCCTATTTGTGTCTGTTAAAATCCCTGTAGTACGTACGCCAGATGTAGGGTCTTCCGTTTCTGTATCACCAATAAATTAAAAACAAGGTGATGTCATCATCTGTCCATGTTGTTGCTGCACCGCCCAGTATGGAAAGTAAATTCGCCCGGGTGTAACACAGTACTATGGGGTGTAACATCATAGCCACGTTTTGGCCCCACTTTGGGGCAGATTAAGCTTCGGCTACGAACATCAACTAATAATAGATACCGAGATTTTGTAACTCTCCCTGGCTCTGGTACTACCAAGTATGTGTTCAATCACTGCGCGGCTGTTTGGGTGGGTACCGATGAAGACGACAAGGGATGAGGTCAATTTCTCCAGGACGGGAGCTGTTGGCGATCAGGGATATGGAAAAACCACGCACCACCTCACATAATCGCTTAATATGAGCAACCGAGGCAGTGAAAAGGAAGTAAGTTCCTTGTAGATCACCAAACCCACCTCGATGGTTTTCGTTGCATGATTGGTCAAATGTCCAAGCTGACAGCTAACTAGCGATGCTGTGTCGCCGCACCATTATGCTTATCAGCGGCAAAATTGCCCGGGAGGAGAAAGACAATCCTTCGGCGGGCGTTCAGTAGTGAGAATAATTTTGTTTGCTTCTCCCGGTCTCATCTCTCACTCAACTCCCCAATGAACGTTTTCGCCCCAGCCATTGTACATGGTAAAAAACGGAAATGACCGATTTTGATCCTTATGGTCCTGCTATGCCTGCACCCGATGGTGCCGTGCAGGACCTCGAAAACCCGCCAAATCCCGACGTTTGTATGTTCACATCCTCTCTCTGCCAAATCTATCCAACACGTAAAAATTACTCGATGTATACAACATACTGATTATGGCATGTTGGTAGGGCGTATACGTTGCGCATTGTATATTCTGGCTCAAGATGAACCATACTACAGGACACTTCGTTCATATGTGGAATTGCCGTATTAGTGGCCTGGCCCCATTCTATCGCGTAAGTTCCCTTGGAGCATCCAATTTTCTCCTAATCTGAGCGAACCAACTAACCAAAAGCTTAGAATGGCTTCTACGGGACTATCTCCTACGAGGCTGTTATGATGACCTTGAAACCACTCATTCTGATCGAATGGACTAATCTATTTGCATCAAACGCGACACGCGTCGGTTTCAAGTGGATCTGTTACATTGTTACCATCGTCAACGTCCTCATTTATTTCATCGCCATCATGATTTATGCTGTTTCCTGCAAACCACGCGAGTACTGGTGGGACAGATCGATCCCCGGAGGCCATTGCGTTAATACAAAGCAACTACCTATCGTCACAGGCGCCCTCAATACAGCGATAGACTTCATCATTCTAATACTTCCGCAGGGCATCATTTAGAGGCTACAAATGCCTTTGAATACGCGGATAGGCGTCTCGCTTGTATTTCCCACTGGAGCTATGTAAGTTGCACCTATTCAAGCTATATAGCTTCTACCTCGATATTGATTGAATAATTATAGATCGGTTGCTGCGGCTATTGCTAGAACAACACTTTCATTTGTGTACGCCGAATCAAACGACGTAACCTTCAATTTCTCCAAAGCTGGCATCTGTATTCTCCTCGAAATGACCGCCGCAATACTTGTTCTGACGGTACCCACTGCTCCTAAACCGTCTGTCTACTATCTCTCGACTGGTCAGGTCAGGTGGTAGCGGTGGTAGTGGCGACAATGCTCGCGCGACTGGTAGCGCGCAAGTAAAGCCAGATGCTTACAATAATGCGGACGAGGCGCGAGATTCGATTCCACTTGCGAACGTTAATGCGAGGAAAAAAATATGGGTAGTAATCGGTAGACCTTCTACCAACGCAGAGAGTGAGGCAGAATTGGCTATGCCACCGCAGCATCGGTAGTCGAATGAAACAAAACTCCAGAAAAGAAAACCCCGCCTTATAAAAGACTTTTCAGCAACGATCAAGCGCTCGTCGTATATCAATATACCGCCTCTAACGCATAAAGAAAATCAATTAAAGAAATATTTTATGAGGCTACTTTGAAAATGAAGATTTGGTAGTAAAAGGATGAATAATTTACACGGTCTTCATAAGTATTGGCACCATATCGAAGAATTTGGTTGCACGAATCAAGGTATCAGTCAGCATTACTTATATTACTTTAAATAATGTTTACTGAGAACCCAAGATATACGATAATGGAGGCTCTCATGGTTTCGTTGTCGATTCTGAGTCGATGCAAGTCTCGAAAGTCGGTGAAAACAAACGATCAACTTTACACCAAATATCATTCCGACACCCCCACATGGTCCCAAATTTCAAGCACTATATGCTTTGATGCGGACGCCTTTAGACCCCTCTTGTGGTGTAGGGATGAAATGATCCGCTTTCATTTCGACATCAGACAGAGTAGTATGGAACAAATCGAGCACTCCTACGTCGTCGCATAGTGTTACACCTCTGCTACCCCACACCCTCCACATGTAAGCTAATGTAAGATAGAGCTCTCCATACGCAAGATTAATACCCAAGCAATTGCGAGTACCTTTGGAAAACGAAGTAAGATATCGATCCAGCTTCTTACCTTCTCCAAGCCAACGTTCAGCGACAAAATTCTGATTGTCGAAGAAGGTATCCTCGTTACGGTGAAGCTGCACACTGTTCATACTGACTGGAACCCCTGGCGGTATCAACCATTCTTTACCTGTGACACTGTCTTTAAATAAGATAGGATTATCAGGATCAATTCTTTGTGAGCGTGTCGAGAGGCCGTAACTCAATCGTAAGCCCTCTTTAATGACAGCCGTTAAATAAGGTAGGGCTTCTAGGGCAGCAAGCGGAACTGTGCCTAATTCTTCGATCGAGGGTATTACCGTTCGCAATTCGTGCTTGAGTTTCTGGAGAGTTTCTGGTTTGCTAAGCAGCCAGAACGTTATCAACTCTAGGGTTGACGCCGTAGTCAGCGTTCCAGCCATAACCAGTATTTGGGCATCGTCAGATAAGCGCTCCACCCTCTTTTCATGGGATGAAAGCTTTGAGCCCATAATAGCATGGAAAATTGTTGGATGGTCCTTCTCACACCACTCTTCGTTATTGTCTGCTTCGATCCTCTCGATTTGTGCCCGTGACGTCCGTTGTTGTGCGAGAAAAGAAGCTAGCGCCGGTTGTAGCCACCATATCATAGCCTCTGGCAGCGCTTTCATCAAGTTCTGGACCCATGGGACATATTTCATTAAATGAATTGAATGAAGACCAGCGAGAGCTGCGTCTCTCGAAGAAGGGTCGAAATTTAGAGACTCTAGTGTTTTTCAGCCTTGGTACTACCGCATTCAACACTTGACGAAAGCCTTACCAAGTCTATAATCGCATCGCGCGAAAGAGTAGATATTGACAATATCTTTTTGGTTTTTGTCAGTCCTAGTTTCATTTTGTCATCATCGATCTCACCATTACCGAGTGCTGAAAACATGTAGCTCGCATTCAGCACCTCATCCGTATTCTTGAACTCATTCATACGTCTAATCATGACACCTAGTCTCTCCTGTATGACCGGCTGTAGTCTTCTCACATTTGCCATGCTGAAATACGGTTGTAGAGCAGAACGACGCTGGCGATGTAGTTCATGTTTGAGTGTGGAAAAGACACACAGGTCTAACCCGATAAACCTGGTAGACAGGGAATATTTATCAACCTTCCGTGTATGAGAAAAACTGGCGTAGATAGTGTCGTAGAAATCCTATTATCGTTCACTTGGGATTTATTCGTTTAAAACGCATACAACATACTGGAGCGGAAACATGGAGCTCACCGGGGGAAATCCTAATGATAGGTCCGTACTCCTTGTGAAGCTCAATTATTTTGAAGGTATACTGTCCATCAAGCCATATATCGTAGTACGCTTCGTATCTAATTGACAAGTAGTAAGATTGTAGCTCCAAGTAACTGACTGTATGCACTTACAACCCTGTGAGAGCTGCGAGACGTGGGCCTGGAATATGACTTAAGGGCCCAAAATATAGGCGCCAGGCGGCTGTGAAGAGTGCGTAACCGATGAGAAGGGCTAGTATTGCAATATAATATTCCATGACGCAGTCATCGGCAGTTTCTCATTCTAAATCTTATGGAAATTCAATACTTCTATCAGCCGAGCAGTCGGATACCTCTAATACAAAAGGTTAGTCTCGACGGTATCACGTGTGAGGGGCACGAATGCACGTCATCACAGCTATTGTCACACGACATAGGTACTGTGCCCAGGTGGGCCGAAAACGCGAGGCGTGCCCGCAAATTGGAACATAGAATTATGAAAACAAAATTCAAGAACTACCAACACATCGCCATCGCTCATCGGGTAATCTCAACTGTCACCCTAGTAAACTTCGGTTACGTTTGGAATACAAACAACGGCATCGATTCCGTGGCCTATCTAAGATTTCGCACCTAGCCTCAATGTCAAGGATTTCTTTACCTAGGTAAATCGAGATCTCCCATTCGATATTACAATATCCAGGGCCGCTACCGCCCTGCCCCACTTCAGCTTGAATAGATAATGAGCTACTGGGTTGTCGTCATCCCTATCTACTCTTTTCACAGGAAGGTAAGCGTAGCTCTCAGGCTAACTCTTCCGCGGGGATGCAAATATGAAATATTCGGCCCCAAAATAATCATTAACAGATAGTCATGTCGCATGATGAGCCTAGAGGTTGGGGCTTAGAACCTATTTTGATTTGACTTCCATTATTTATCAGTTTAACATGCGGGCTTGCCCAATCCGCGGTCTGTTCTCTCATCGTACAACCAACTTCTATCCACCACAAACACTTTTCTAGTCCAGCTTATAGAATGTCAAGTCTACTTTCGGTTTTCTCAATTGTTTACAAATGGTCATGGACAAATCCTTTGAGGCGGCTTAGACAGAAACTGGTACATACAATTCCACCTGCAAGATCAACGCCACCAACAACGCCAATACACAATCCTGACAATTTATGTCGTCCCGCGGGGACGCTTGAGCATTTCTTTGAGCAACTAGGTACCTTTGGGGCTCCATCTAATCTCGATCATGCCTCCGTACACGTGGTCCTCCAGATCTAGTTCCAGTCACACGTAGTAGAAGGGGACGAGTATATTGCACGAGCTTGGGAGAAAGTTGGACAACTGTACCCAAGCATCTGCGCTGAGATATTTTCACCAGATGCTGCCAACCCTGGCCATCCATTGATGGTCAGTCAGCAGTCATTCAGCAGCTATAACTTCCGCAATACCTTTTCGTCACAACCCGGCTGCCCTAATGTCAATTCTCTCTTCTCCAAACCCCGTCAAAAACCAAGTATTACTACATGTTACCGGCTTCCAGAGCCAAGCCAAATAGTCCTTCGGGCCCCACACCGGCGTATCGATGGCTTCGGGTTGGTCATGTTAAGCGGTGTCTTGCTATCTATACTGGCAAATCTGGTGCAAAACGGGCTTGACGCCACTCCTAGCAGTTCTATTCGGCAGCAGCAAATCATCCAAGAATCACCAAGCTTCGAATATCTTATACACAAACATGTCCGCAGTGTGCCTTCTGGGAGTGACGCAGAGGACGCTGATGGTCTGATGAACACACTGACTAAAGGCAAAAGTATTGGTATTCCTACACTCCCAGGCTCTGAAACAGCAAATCTGACAACTTGCGCTCGAGCAGCTATACGCATGAGTACTGAAATTTCGGCAGAAATAGCCAATGCTTGCCATGACCAAGCAGTGTCAATTACGAGCGCTATAAACGCAGCGATTATCTGGACCACCGCACAATTCCCTCAGGATCCAGACGCAGATTCCTATACCATATTTGCGCCCGTGGATCTTCGAAAGTTATTGATTGTAGCTGGTGCTAAGGATTGTTTGCAGCCGGTCGGGTCGTATGTCTCGGGACTTCCATTACGTATTGAGGGAGTCGTAAAGCACTTAAAAAATGGCGCAACTGTGCCCACAAAGAATTTCAGTACCCTGGCCTATGAACTGAACACATTCTATTCCCAGGATGTCCAAAGTTACAGAGACCCTGGTTCAGCGAACGGAAAAACGTTGAGCTTATTACAACTTGCTGAGCCGTACATACAAAGGATGACGAAGCTGTTCTCTTCATTCTCGTTGCCAAGGTGCCCGTTTCCCAAAACCCCAATCATAAGCAGTTTTGGAAAAATGGACTCTCTAATCAAAAGAAAATATTCCAGCGATGGCAACAACGTAGCTGGGACTCAATTGCGCGTTACCGACTTCTGGGTCTTTCTGGAGAGCGCCACGCCCATGATAACATTCAACCCATGGAGTTGGGGGGACAAAATCACCCTTTGAGTGACCTGGAATGAGAGCTTCTATAGTGAAGAACCTGTGAAAGAGGTGCTCGAGATGACTGTCCGGGAACTTGGTAACGGGTTAAAGGTAGGCAAGGTTCCATATCGGATAGTGAAAAGTCCGTCCCCCTTTCATCTCAGCCCAACTGTTCATGCTGACTCGGTTCTCAGATTGTTGCGACGCCCAAACACAAGCTCAAAAGCTCCCCGACGACGCACCTTGACAGGGTGAAGATAAGCACACAGCTGTGGTCACGGGCGCGTCAATATGTATACCCAGAAATAAGTCGCTAATGAACTTAGTATATATAAATTGAATAAGATCTTGGCCATCATTGTAGTACAACTAATACTGAGAATGCCAGAGAGTCCGGCGTTTCGAACTCAAATCCATTATTGACCAGGGACAAAGTTTGTCCCGCCAGTCCAAATACGGTCAGTCAAAACACGGGAGGAGCCTTAAATCGCATGATCGTTAAGTTCCTATCCTCCCACTGGAGTTGGTCTTTCAGGATTTTGGTGACATAACGACTCCTTCTTTTTCACCAGAAGTTACATTTCCTAACTATTCAGCCCCGCGCTTATCCATTTGCAGAATTCTCGGCGAAATAAGTTTCGACAATGCCGGATAACTACCCAGTTAATAATTTGTGCCCCCCGTTGATCCCCAACATGCATGATTAGCCGGCCTCCTAGTGAATATGTATGTCGCTTCTTGTGCCGTAATCGCGCCACGTGATATTCGTTGCGCTAACTATATAGAGCGCTGCCAATAATCTCATTTGCAAGACCACCACAGCACTTCATTCAAACTCCAAAACCAAGTACCAATGGGCGACCCCAAAGACGTCTCCATCGCCACACTAGCCGAGCGCATATCTACCTTGTCTTCGGAACTAACCTCATACCTTGCTGCCCATTCCTTCCCCTCGCCGAATTTCACGCCCAACGCACCAGAAACGCCAGAAACGGCGGAATATGAGGCTCTCCGTGGGCCTTTAAACGATGCCGCGCTAGACCTTCTCCGCCTAGTCAACGGACCCAGAAACAGCCTCCAGCAACTTTTCTTCTCCCAATACGATATTGCATGCATGCAAGTTGCGCTCAATCGCCGTTTCTTCGACAGCATCCCATTGCCCTCCAAGGCTTCAAAGGCAGCAAAAAATACAGATGACGTGCCCAAGGCCACGATCGAGGAAATCGCCCAAGACGCAGAAATGGACGTGAATCGAGCGAGCCGCATAATGAAATTGCTTGCAACACGTCGCATCTTTGCTGAAGTGGAGGGCGAGGGCGATGAGGAAGCGTACACGCATACCGCCAGCTCAGCGCTCCTTGTACGAGACCCCGGGTTCTACGATGTAGGCGATATGTGCCTGGACGACATGTTTCCGGCTGCTTCTGCGGCATCTGCTGCGATTCAGGCGTCACCGATGATTTCGGATGCCAAGCATTCTGCGTTTTCCCAGAGATATGGTGGTGCTGCGTTGTATGAGTACTACGAGCAACATCCGCAACAAGCACAGCGATTTGCGAATGCGATGGTTAGCTGGTCAGAGTGTGAGTCTATCAAAATCATCTCTCAATCGGAGAATACCGCCGACTAATATGTTGTATAGTTGAGCGACAAATCAGTGATTTGCACAATGGATTTCCCTGGGCATCGTTGGGCGAGGGGACCGTTGTTGATATCGGCGGTGGAAATGGACACATCTCCTTAGGCCTTGCGCGCGTAAGTGAATCATTACGCTCTTATCTCGAAATCCCCACCGCTAACCGACTATAGGCTTTTCCATTGCTGCAGTTTATAGTCCAAGACAAATCCGCCCACATCATGCCTGTATCGCTTACTCAAGAACGGGACGTATTTTCCCGCATAACATTTCAGTCTTACGATTATTTCACCCCCCAACCTGTTTACTCCAAAACCGAGCCATTGATATTCCTTCTGCGACAAGTTCTACACAACAACAACGACAGCAACGCGATCAAGTTGATTCAGCAAGTGGTTCCCGCGCTAGAGCGGTGTAGCCCCGGCACCCGGCTCCTGATCAACGATGTGGTGCTCCCGGATCGCGGTGTGGTTACAAAATTTGAAGAGAATTACCTGAGACAAGTAGACATTTGCATGATGGTCACGTTGGGCGCCAAGCAGAGGAGTGAGAAGGACTGGAGAAAACTGATCAAGCGGGCGGATGAGAGGCTGGAGGTTGTGAATGTGCGCCGGTCGAATATCGGGCTGGGATTGATTGAAGTGACGTTGGGTGATAGATTAGACAAAACATAGCACAATAGACCTTGCGCTTGCGCGACGGAGTGAAAATCTCCAAGCATTAATATTGATCTAGACGCTAAGTGTAACAAAACAGTTTCGTTGTCCCAGATCCCGTAGCGAAATTAATCAACCTCTACTCTGTGCAGTGCGAAAGTATACAGGTACGCATTGTATAAACACCAACACTAACCTCCATCCTTATCACCATGATCATCACAAATGGATTTAAACAGCATAAAGGGTATTACTTGGTTCGTCTGAAAAAGCTACGGGGAGTGGTTTTAATATACAAAGTCGTTTCCTTCGCACGAAACTAGTCCTACAAATGGGGCGTCAAGGCCGCCTAGTTGTACGTGGTGGCATGTGTGTGTGCGCCACCACGTCAATGCCGCATCGTGCAAGTAGATCAGCGACGATACCCTGGGCTAGCAATATACGCTAGGTTGGGATGCATGCCGTCAAGGGCGCCAGGGGATCTCAAGGATTGTACTGCAGGTTTGAGGCTTTGGATGCGAGGACCATTTGCGCGAGAGTGTGGGTTTCACGCCCGATAGTTGCCGTGATTCGCCATGATGCCATCATTGAGGCGCCACTCACATCCCGGTGCGGCCCGATTCCTCTTCCATCTCGCCCTCCTCCAAGTCCTCCATTATTTCCTCCTCCTCGGTTGGTCGAGGATTCCTTTTTTTGGGGTCTACTTCGCCCCCACTCATTTGCCATTCCATGAGCTTGTTGAAGGCTCCGTTAGGATGTGAGGAAAGCTCGGCATATGTGCCTTCCTCGGCAACTTGACCATCAGAATTGATGCAGATGATGCGATCTGAGCGTTTGATGGTCGACAAACGATGGGCAATGCTAATGGTAGTGTTCTTCTCCATTAAAAGCTTGCTGAGCGCTTGGTTGACAAGCGTCTCGGACTCTGCATCTAGGGCACTCGTGGCCTCGTCAAGGATGAGAATGTCAGGGTTTTTGATCAATGCTCGGGCGATGGCTATTCGTTGTTTCTGCCCTCCAGAGAGCTGGGTGCCTCGTGCTCCGACATGTGTCTCCAGTCCATCCGGCTATGACCAATTAGCATATCTCACATGACGAAATACGGCTCTTCTTACAAAGTCACTGATGAATTGACAGTTGGCTTTTCGTGCCGCACCAAGAATCTCAGCGCGAGTTGCATGTGGAACACCATATGCAATGTTCTCTGCAATGGTGCCTGAAAATAGAACAGGCTCTTGCCCGACGAACCCAATCTTTCGTCGCAATTGCTTCGCATTCAAGGTAGTGATGTCCTTTCCGTTGATAGCGATAGTACCAGCAGTTGGGACATAAAATCGAAGCAGCAAACTAGCTACTGTGGACTTTCCAGCACCACTAGGTGCCACAATAGCCACGTTAGTACCCTGCTCAATCTTGAAGTTGAGATCTTTGAAGATAGCTACTGCTGGTCGAGTGGGGTAGCTGAAGTCGACGTTTTTGAACTCGATAGGGCCTCGTGCTGACTTGACAGGCTCGCCCTTGGTTGGAGAAATGGTAGGGTTGCGATCTTGAAGTTCGAAGAGTCGACTAGCAGCACCAACGCCCTTCATCATCTCGCCGTAAAATCCAGAGAGGCCCACCATGCTTGAGCCGGCGTATGCGGTATACATGAGGAAGGACGAAAGCTCGCCAATAGAAATGACACCGTTCTTGACCATGCCGCCGCCCACGTAGAGAATAGCAATTATAGTCAAGTTACCCATTAAACCTGTGCTACCGTAAAAGCTTGCAGCGACGACAGCCTCTCTCTTCCCAAGATTGAAGATGCGCTTAATCTGACGATTGTAGCGCGATGCCTCCTGGACTTCACCTGCAAAGGCTTGGCTTGTCCTCACATTGCCCAGACGCTCTTCTGCAATCTTGGTCAAGGAACCTAAGCTTTTCTGAATTTTGCGACTAAGGTTTCGTAACGCTCGGCCGGAGAAGAAAGCCACGATGGCTACAGGCGGGCCAATGAGCGCGAGGATACCAGTCAACTTCAAGCTCACCCACCCCATCATCACGAAACCGGCTGCGCCACTGACGAGTGAACGAAGGCCATCGGAGAGATTTTGGGTGATGCTCTTTCCGACGATGATGGTATCTGAACCAAGACGAGAGATGAGATCACCAACACGATTGGCATCAAAGAACTCGGCATTCTGGATAAACGTCTTGCGGTACAGCTGGGAGCGGAGACGGGCAACGATGCGTTCGCCAACGATGCGTAGAATGATGATGCGACCAAAGTTGAAAGCAGCACCCGCTGTCAGGAAGCCAGCCAAGGCGAAGTAGAAGGTAGTTTGGTCGAGACCGAAAAGCAGGCCATCCGTCTTCTCAGCCTGTGTCGCAGCGTCCAGTATCCTGCCGATAGAGAAAGGCACGGACATGGAAATGGCCGATCCACATATCAAGAACAGGAAAGCCCACGACAGCGTTCCCATCTCTGGCCGGGCGATCTTGATCAGCCTCCACATTTCGCCCATGCCGCCAGGAGCGCCCGCACCGGGAGATCCGTCCTTGCTGAGCTTTGCACTCAGGTTGACCTGCCGGGCGGCGGCTGCCTTTTCTGACTTTGCGAATTCCTTGTCGTCGCCCTCGGGCTCATGTTCCTCGAGGTCAATCAGGCCTTTCTCTTTGATCTCCTCCTTGTACGACTTGCGTCGTCTCTCAATGGCTTTATTGCCGTCTGCAGCTTCGGCCAGCAGTCTCGAAGCAGTGAACATGCGGGTTGGGTGGTGCAGGCCATTGCGACGAGTGGTGCCTGCCGTGACGGCTCGCAAGAGGGGCGAGGCAGGAAAGAGCCATGGCGCACAGCTTGGTGGGAGTACTGCGAGGCTGCTACTGGGTCGCTGGGCATTTGGTGGCCTGGTGGAGAATTGTCTGCATGTCATTGACTGCGAGGAAATACGGATTGGGAGCTGCGACCAGACCAGCGGCGTGCGCATGGCTTGGCTTTTGGGGGCAGAACAACGTCTACCTGGATCTCGGGGTGGATTGGCTGTGGATTGAAGGCGTCGACATGGCGGTGGTGGGTGTTGCAAATCGATGCCCGCAGCTCCGAATCGGCATGGGCATGGACTGGCGACGGTCAAAAGTTGTCCGCCGCCTCGGTAATCAGATGACGAAATGGACGAGTCTACGCCAGCCGATCCGGCCACGTGATACCCTAACCACCCCAACATTCACCGCTAATGCTCTAATACTTGATTCTACCAACCAGTCCGTATAGGCCGCGGTTGTGGTTGCGCAATTCCATCGCGTGCGCACGACGCTATCCACACAGGCTCGTGGCTGCCTCTTTGCCCGCGCTCCCCGGCTCCACTGGCACTGACAACCTCTACACAACACTGCAGCACCAGTCGCAATATCCAGCCATTGATACTTAAGTATACACTACCTCTCTGTATCTCAAAAACTTGTTCTCTCTCAGCCGCGCCTCTGGTCAAGCGAGACACCAATTCCATATCATGCATGTCAGCACAGCCACAGCTATGACTAGACCTCACTTCGACTCATCGTCGACAGGCGGCAGACGTGGCCCTAATAAAACCATTGATACTCCAACATGCAGTTTGCTTTTATTTCATCTCACTAACACAAGCAATACTTATCTCTGAAAATGGCACCAAAAGTAATTGTTCCAAAACCTATTCACCTCGAAGGCACAACCCTTGAAGGTGGAGGCCAGCTTCTCCGAGTAGCCCTCAGCCTATCCAGTCTCACTAAAAAGGCCATAAACATCACAAACATTCGTGGCAAGCGCTCAGGCGGCGGCGGGCTCAAGGCGCAACACCTCACCTCAGTCCAATGGCTAGGTCAGGCATCCAACGCCCGACTAAGCGGCATCGGACTCAAGAGCAAGGAAATCACATTTGCGCCATCCCAAAGCCCATCTCCCGTCACAGAAGACCCCAAACGAGAAATCCACATCACCCAAAACACACCAGGCGCCATCTCGCTCGTCCTCCAAGCCATACTCCCCTACCTCCTATTCTCCCCTAGCCCAGCCCCAATCCGCCTTCACATTACCGGCGGCACCAATGTCTCCAACTCCCCTTCCCACGAATACATTGCCCAAGTGCTCATACCAACCCTCGTCCGCATCGGCATCCCACCCATCACATCGCACCTCCACGCCCGCGGCTGGTCCCAGGGAACCACCCGCCTCGGCTCCGCAACATACACCATCACCCCCCTATCCCAGCCCCTCCCCACCTTCCACCTCTCCCGCCGCGGCCCAATCGCCCGCATCAGCGCCACCATCATCGCGCCCGCCGCCTCGCATCCGCTCTTCCGCGACGAGCTAAACCACTGGTTCGACACGCGTGCGCAGCGCTACTCCAGCACAGACGCACACGTCGACTTCACCTCCTCCTTTGAATCCTCGCCCCACGACAAAATCTGGTACGCCCTGCTCGTCGCGACCTCGTCGTGCGGCGCCACCCTCGGCCGCGACTGGCTGTACGACCGCGCAGTGTGGCCCAACCAGTCTGCGCAGATTGTCGCGCACATGGTGCGCCGGGTCGGCGCGGACCTGGCCGCCGAGATGGCGCATGGTGCGTGTGTGGATGAGTATGCGCGCGACCAGTTGGTGGTTTTCCAGGCGCTGGGGCACGGCGCGAGTACGGTTTTTGCAGGCGAGGGCGCCCACCTGAGTTTGCATGCGAGGACGGCCATGTGGGTTGCTGGGGAGGTGCTGGGGGTGCGGTTTGATGGGGAGGGGGGTTGTGAGGGAGTGGGGTTTTTTGGCGGGAAGGAAGGGAGTGGCGAAGATGTGGTGGATGGCTTGCAAAGACTGGATATATCCGCGTCGCAAGGTACGGGCTGATACCAAAATGGTGGTAGGCAATGTGGCAGGTATCTCAGATTTATATCCTATCCTCACAGCGCGTACCGAAAATACTTTGCCTCCCCGTCCGTCTGGTTCCTAAACCCATCCTCCACCGCCTGCTCCTCACCCCCCGTTCCCCAAGCCTCGTCCCGCCTCCTATTCTCCCTCCACATCCAGCCGGCCAAAACACCTGCCAAAACCACCATCCCACAATAACACACAATCAGCCCCGTCAACGCAGAAAAGTACCTCGGGGCCTCCCTGGCAAAAAACAAATTCGCCCCAGCAATGTTACCCGCGGCGTAGAATAGGAACCAGAGACCGTTGGCGGTGCTGCGTTTCGTGTGTCCGGCGATGTTGGTGGTGAGCAGATTCCAGGAGAGGATGACGGGCGCGCCGACAATGTATTGGAGCCAGGTGCAGCCGACGAGGGACCAGCGGTGAGAAAGGGATGTGAGGCGGATGCCGAGTAGGCCAGCCAGGGGCGGGAGACAGATGAAGGCGAGAATCAAGCAGCGCGTGTTGCGGAAATAGCCTGCTGCGAGACCGCATAGCGGGACCATGGCAAATTCGATGGCCCCAGTGGGGAGTTGGAGAAGCGTGGCATACAGACCTGAGAAGCCGAAGCCACGGATAAGGGCGGAGGCGAAGTTAGATACGCCGCCGTTGATCACACCGCAAGCGAGGCCGATGAGGATCAAGCAGTGGATTTTAACGTCGAGGAGGGCTTCTATGGCTTGCGATTTTTGGAATTGTTTTGTCTTGACACCGATCATGTTCGAGGCTATGCGATCAATAGCGACAATGCGTTGCTTGTGTGTGAGGAACTTGGCAGTGGAGGGCGAATCAGGCATGATCCAGAGGAAGATCCAGGCCCAGACAAAGTTGACCAGGCCGATGACAAGGAAGATGAGTTGCCAGGTTTTTATATGGGAGGAGTGGGCGTGGCCGAGGCCATACCCCAGGAGAGCACCGACCATGGTTGCAACGCCGTTGAAGGCGAGAAAGATGCACATGCGGAGTGGTTGTTCGGAGCGTGTGTAAAACATGGAGACAATGTTCATAATGGCGGGACTTATGCTTGCTTCGAACATGCCGAGGAAGAATCGGAGGGCGAGCATTCCGGCATAGTTCGTTGCTGCGACGTGGCAGCACAGGAGGATAGACCAGGTGAGGATCATGATTCCAGTGTATTTGGATACGGGCAGACGCTGGATCAGGTAATTTGCTGGGAGTGCCCAGAAGAGATACCCAAAATTGAAAATCGCGGCAACCCAGCTATAACGTTGGCCCCGAAGATCGAGGTCAGGCGTTAGGGTGTATGCATTTGCATAGTTGAGAGAGAGCTTGTCGAGGAATTGGATGGTGTAGGTTATGCATATCTGGGGTGGTTGGGTGCGTGGCCAAATCTAATCGAGTTTTGAACATACCATAGGCATGATAATCCAATCAATCTTCCTCAAGACGACCTTGCGTTCCGCATCTAGTTCTTCTCTTGAGTATTGTCTGACTTCCAAATACAAATCAGCGCCAATATCACGCATCTGTTTTTCGGCAGTTATATGCTCTTCATTGACACTTGGGTCCCTCGTAGGCGAGATTTCATGCCGTTTCTCCGCCATTGCATTGTTTATCCTATGCAGTCTTGTAGGTGTAGACCCTGGATCAGGATAACGGCGACCTCTGATATTGAGAGCGGCGGGGCACGGTTGCTCTTATATTCACAATTCTAACTGGGGCTGTCGTCCTTGGTCCTTGGCAATGACCTCAACGGTATTGCAAATGTTATTATCGTATCACACCCTACAGTTCTTATCGCCGCAATCCGATTGATGTGCATGTTGTCGATCGTTCGGTAGGCCTTATCGGGAAATAGCTCGGGTCGCATTACCCCGCAAGGTTAGTGAACCGAGGAATGCTACCGAGGAAGGTGAAGCAGTTCAATAAAGCGGATCTGACAGCAAACTCGGGACGCATGCTTGCTCCCGCTTGAGATATGAGTATGAGAAGTGATATGATGGCGTTGAGAATGTATTGCTTGTGATCTGATGCTGTGTATGGAGTCTTAAGATAGTGGAGGTGGGCCAGGCAATAAATGCACTGTCACATTGTCAGACGACTTTAAAGTCACAACTACTTCCACAGGCCATAGGGTCCTGACGTAAACTTCCAGAGTTTGACTGTGCCGTCTTCGCTGCCAGTCGCGTATAGCTTTCCGTCTGGGGAAAAGCTGGATGACCAGATTGGCCCGTGATGTCCCTTGTTTGTCTCGAGCTCTTTTTCCTCATCGAAATCCCAGAGTCTCACCCAGGTGTCGTTCTGGTTGCTGCCACCAGTAACAAATCTTCTTTCCCCACTATGCAGTGCCACGCTTGCAATCTCGTACGGGGTCTTGATGCTTTTGATGAGCGAGCCAGGTGATAAGCTGTTGAAAAAGTAGGCGCTGTTTCCAGCGGCTACGCTCAAAGTACCATCCGAGGAGGTGTTATCCAATTCGCATGATCCTACGACACCCTCTACCGTGTACTCCCCGATGGTTGCCTGCTGCCGTAGGTCCCACCACCTTACCTTCTTATCTTCGGCTGCTGTAATGACTATGTTAGAGTCAGATGTCCAGACAATGGATTTGATGGTTCCGGTGTGTACGCCAGCGCCGATTTCAAAGCTCGTTGCTGTATCGCCCCGAGAGAGGTCATATATGCGCAACTTTTTTTCCATACCGCCAGTCGCCAGGATTTGGGGATGCGGTTGGCTTGGGAATGCGACGGCACGGACGATATGATTGTGCGAGAGGGTGTGGAGGGCTTCGCCAGTATGTGTGTCCCATACTTTTCTACATTTTGTTAGCGACTTGATTCTTGCAAATGAGATAACAGGGATGCCGCGTACGCAGAGAAATCTGCTGAAGCGGTAGCTGCTAATGAAGCATCAGAGGAGAGCCTCGCCTGCCATACTGCGCCCTTATGCCCCAAAAATGTACCGATCCAGTCTCCTGTAGTGCCATCGCGAAGCATAGCATTTCCATCCTTGCACGCTGATATGATATAGAATTGGTCTTCGTTGACAATTGAAGAGAAGTGTATGTGGGGAACGGGTCGCGAGTGTCCGTGGCAAGTGAGTGGTACCACTTTGGTAGTTTCGGGCATCTTCACAAACGATAGTAGATTTTTATGCCCCAAGATCGAGAGGGATGTAGAGCGAACGCCAGTTATAAGGCGAGGTATAGGCGAGCAAGGGCGGTGAGCTTGCGAAACGAGGGCGTGTGATGTAGCGGCCAAAATGCGCAGTTGGTGTCGATGGCGGAGTCAAGCACAGTCGCAGTGTTCAAGTAAGAGCAGAAGAAAGTAAAGCAGAGTAAAGCAGTGAAATTCGTTATGTTTCGTAAAGTCGTCAAGGCAATCTGTATCTATTGAGAGTCGCAAACATCGACCTTCGCGCTAGCGTCGGTATAACCCCGGCGACGGTTCCCACCTACCCCACTTATTACTGCCTTGGCACGTGCTGGGTACGTAGTAAGTGCTGAGGCCCCAGGTATGGTCGAGAATGTCTCATATCCCATTCAGGCTGGTATGATGCAATTCTCCCAGTCTCCATACCAAGCTCCACAAAGCTGGCAATAGGCGCCCCCATTGATGGCTGAGCAGACGTTCGACCATGAGCCCTTACAACGGTTGCAACGCACGGTGGTCACCATGACTAACCTAGTGTTGTGACGGACACCTACCTTGCTGTTTCTCACCGCCCAAAGATGCTCTGTAAGCAACACAAAGAGGTCTCTGCCGAACTCAGGTACTTCCTTGGACGCTTCGGTCAGCATTGAAGTTGCATGGCCCGGCCCTCCAAAAATCCTGTTGAGTTCTTGTGTGCGTACTAGCCCTAGCATTGTGCACACCAGAGGATGGTTGGTGTTTCCGTTAGCGAGATCGTAAAGTTTCTGGATGATATTGCAGAATTCAGGCGAATCAAGTATTTTCTTCCCGAGGAAAAACAACTTCATTTCTTTGTCGAAGAATTCTTGAGCCTCTTTCCGGAGTGCGGGGAAATCATATTTGTCTGCGACGTAGTACACATCCAAGGATAAGGCTATATCTCCTTTGTATCTGAGCATTTTTTTCGTTGTATTAATGGGAATTATGTACGTAGACATCAGCATGAAGGTGAGGGCGTCGGGGTCGTCATCGAATAGGCGCAATTCCTTTTTGTTGCTTTCCTATAGGAGTCAGGTTGTGTCTCTCCAGACACCATGAAAACTTAGCACTCACTGCAAAATCTCCCAATAAGGCAGTCTGGAACCAGTGGGACGCTCCTGCCAGGAACACTTTATGTGCCTTGAATTCCAATTCTCCAGTTTCACCATAGCGAATAGTAATATCAGATAGCTCTGCTGAGTTCGCAAATCTTATAAGTTGAAGTCAGCACGCTTCTTCGTCCGTTGAAAAGCAACTCACCCCCGAAGCCCTAGCTTCCGTCTCTTGTGAGCATTGCTCACGGACGGCTCAGCTGCTTTCTCGCTACTGTCTTCCATCGAAGTGTCTACCTCCGTCACACGTTTATCGATGTTTGCGGTGTAACGGTCACGAAGCAGACCGAAAGCTGAGGTGACTTTGTAGATTGTGAAGAGGAGGGAGTTTGAGATTGGATGGACCTATATGGGGCTGGACTTAAGTAGTTACCTTCACTGGAGATTGACGACAGCCCACGCAGCCCACTCAATTCTAGTCTGAGAAAGATTTTACTCTTACTCTTAGCAGAGTATCCCTCCACCGGGAGCTTGTAGTCAGAGAATATAAGCATACGTATGAAAACGAAAACTGCCTCCTGCGTTGTTATTTTGAAGGAGAAATTATGTCAACATTACCGGAGATGCATAACAAATTCAAGAAAAGGCGAGATTATCGTAAAATATGCGCCCGGTTCAATCTCTTGCGATGCTTTGGGTGTAGGTATCGTATCTGATTTAGATGACCTGTATCTACCTATATTCCTAAACTGATATTTGTATATTTCCAAAATTCTTGGATGACATTGCCTGCAGCTTCGAGACTGGCCAGGACGACCTTCTTTCACTTCACCCTTCCCTCATTACATCGCTCGAATGCCTCAATACGTGCGTGTATCCATGAGGTGAAGGTGAACTGGGAGTGTCGCCACCCCCTCACCCAGGAACAAAATAAACTCTTGATCTGTCCTTCACCTCCCTACTACCACCACAACATTTTCGCACCCACCACATCGCAACCAAACCGAGATATACGTGATATTAACATGGGCGACAACGCAAACGACACGCCAAACAAGACGGGCGCAAGTGGTGCTACTTGGTCTGATGCCGAAAAGGTAAACACGGGTGAGTCTCAACACGTTGGCTCCAGATTCTCATCAGGCATAGGTTGCGTATCTTATTGTCCTCTGCGAGAACGAAGGCAGGGTTGATGCCAAGATCGCGGTGAGTTGTCTCTTGGTCAGCTTGATATCACACACTGACATTTGGCAGAAAGCGCCGATTCCGGCTGGTCGCAGCGTGGTTTCATGCAAGAAGCTGCTCGTGCGTCTCAAGGACAAGTACAAGGACGAAATAAGCAAGATCAAGGACAATGTACCGATTGTAGATGAGTCTGCTAGCCCCGAGAAGCCCAAGACGCCAGGCAAGCGCAGAGCCAAGGCCGACACGGCAGGCGATAGTGAGGGTTCTCCCAAGAAGAAGACGGGCGGCCGCAAGAAGCAGAGCGAGGTTGCACCTGTCAAGGAGGAGATTCAGGACGACGCCTAGTGCTAGTGCGTGAGTGGCAGCCGTGTGTAGCGAGAGCCCGTGGCGGTTTTGATGGACGCCTTGATGGACGCCTTGAGGGGCGCCATGTCCCGACGCGGGTCGCCGGAGCCAGGATTGCACTGCTCAATCACATGTCTTTCTCCAGCGTGCCTTTGAAACACGGACCTTGATGTGTGATGCCGCCGGCAAAAGCAAACATGCCGTGGCAGTAAGGGGGGGTGAGGCCTTGGCCCGGCACAGGGATGAGGCGAAGATGACGGGTTCGCGACGTGGTGCCGGGGTCCGGGGCGCGACGCAGGTGGATGCAGGGCTCTCCAGGAACGCCCTGCACCAAGACTCGAGAGAAGCCTTCGGTCCCCTCAGTTCTGCCATCACTCTTTCGCCGCAGAGGGGTTGAGAGCGAGCCGCTGCTGCCCGTCTGCCTGTTGCATTGTGTGCCCTCTGCGTGTCTGGATTGGCATGCACCTGCTTGGCCGCGCATCTCTCGCCGCCTGCAGAAGAAGTTTCCCTCGGTCGCCTTCACCCATACCTTCGTCCGCCCAGCGGCCGCCCGCATTCACCTTGACCTCCCTTGGGCGTCTCCCTGTTCCCGGCCGGCACAGCCACCTGTCCGCCCTGCTTCCGCCCATGGACCAGAATGGCACGGCCTCAGCCGCCCGCAGCAAACGGAAACAACCACCATCATCCCCATCAACCGACCGGCCAATGAAACAGATCAAGCCCGAGACTGACGCACACACCCGCAACGGCGTGCCCCAGTCACCCGACCGCGAAGCCATGGACGACGTGCGCAGCGTCTACAGCGTCGACGAGCCTCTGGCCGCCCCCATGGCGGGTGCCGTGCACGACACTGCCGAGTGGCAGAGGACGATTGAGGGCGTCGTCAAGAGCGTTGTGTCGATCCACTTCTGCCAGACGTGCTCGTTCGACACCGACCCGGCCATCTCCTCAGAGGCCACTGGCTTCGTCGTCGACGCCGAGAAGGGCTACATCCTGACCAACAGGCACGTTGTCGGTGCAGGTCCATTCATCGGTTACTGCATATTCGACAACCACGAAGAGTGCGATGTCTACCCCGTCTACCGCGACCCCGTGCACGACTTTGGCATCCTCCGCTTCGATCCCAAGGCCGTCAAGTACATGGCCGTCTCCGCCCTCCAATTGCGGCCTGACTGCGCCAAGGTCGGCGTCGAGATCCGTGTGGTCGGAAACGATGCGGGCGAGAAGCTCAGTATCTTGTCGGGTGTCATCAGTCGCCTGGACCGCAATGCGCCCGAATATGGCGAGGGATACTCGGATTTCAATACAAATTACATCCAGGCCGCGGCCGCAGCAAGTGGTGGCAGTTCTGGCAGTCCTGTTGTGAATCGAGATGGTTTTGCTGTAGCCTTGCAGGCCGGCGGAAGAGCGGACGGCGCGGCAACCGACTACTTCCTACCACTTGATCGACCACTCCGAGCACTGGAACTCGTTCGACGCGGCGAACACGTCTCGCGTGGTACCATTCAGACGCAGTGGATACTCAAGCCATTTGATGAGTGTCGGCGCTTGGGCTTGTCATCAGACCTGGAGAAGGCTGTGCGTACTCAGTTTCCGAAAGAGACGGGCATGCTTGTTGCTGAAGTCGTTCTTCCTCAAGGCCCTGCATCCACCAAGGTCGAAGAAGGCGATCTGCTGATCAAGGTCAATGGCGAGTTCATCACACAATTCGTGCGCCTGGATTCGATACTGGATGACCATGTTGACAAGTCCATCTCCGTAACCATACAACGCGCTGGAGAGAACATGGAGGTTGAACTCCAAGTTGGCAATCTACACGACATCACCCCCGACAGGTTTGTGTCGGTGGCAGGAGCCTCTTTCCATGACCTGTCGTATCAGCAAGCCCGTCTTTATGCCATTTCGTTAAAGGACGCCGGAGTGTATGTCTGTGAGGCATCAGGCTCATTCAGATTTGCCGACGGATATGCGTCAGGGTGGTTGATACAAGAAGTTGACAACCAGCCTACACCAAATCTAGATGTTTTCATCCAAGTAATGAAAAAGATACCCGACCGCAAGCGAATCGTCATCCGGTACAAGCATCTCCGCGACTTGCACACTGCTAATACCAGCATTACTGCTGTTGACAGGCATTGGCATGCAAAGATTCGGATAGCAACACGTAATGACGTTACAGGCCTATGGGACTTCAAGCCCATTGCAGACCCAATCCCAGCTGTGCCGGCTATATCTAGACGTGCAAACTTTGTCAAAATGAGCTCAAAATACCCTGAAGCTGTGGACATTGTGCGCAGCTTCGTGCGAGTACATGTCTCAATGCCAATCAAGCTTGACGGCTTCCCCAAGACAAGCAAGCAAGGCTACGGCCTAGTCGTGGATGCTGAGCAAGGCTTTGTTATCGTCTCAAGAGCGATTCTGCCCTATGACCTCTGCGACATCTCCTTGATCATTGCTGACAGTATCTTCGTCGATGCCAAGGTCGTCTTCATGCATCCACTGCAAAATTATGCAATCGTGAAGTACGACCCTTCGCTTGTAAGTGCGCCTGTAAAGACTCCAAAGTTTGCTGTCGATTTCATTAAGAAGGGCGATGAGACAATCTTCTTTGGTCTCAATCAGAATTTCCGTCCTGTTGTGGCTAAGACCGTCGTCACTGATATAACTACTGTTGCCATTCCGGCCAGCGCCATTACGCCACGCTACCGGGCTACCAACTTTGATGCTATCACGGTGGATACAAACCAAGCCTCACATAGTGGCTCTGGAGTCCTCATCGCCGAAGATGGCACTGTGCAAGCATTGTGGCTTTCCTACCTTGGTGAACGCACCTCGCATAGCGGCAAGGACGTCGAGTACCACCTTGGCCTAGCCACGCCCAATCTTCTACCAGTGTTGAACGAGATCAAGAGCGGCAAGACGCCTGAGCTTCGCATTCTTAACGTTGAGTTCCAGACCGTCCAGATGAGCCAGGCGCGCGTCATGGGTGTTTCCGAAGAATGGATTGAGAAGACCGAGCACGCCGACCCAGAGCGGCACCAGCTCTTCATGGTTCGCAAGGTCGACTCCGGCCACGGCGACGGCCTGCTAGAAGGCGATGTTCTCCTCACCCTAAATGGCAAACTTGTCACCCGATCACCAGACCTAGATGTCATGTATAACAATGAATTCCTCGAAGCCGTTATCGTCCGCAAACGCGAAGAAAAGACCATCAAAGTTCTCACCGTCGCGACCGAAGACCTCGAAACAGACCGCATGGTCAGTTTCTGCGGCGCCACCCTCCACCGCCCCCACCAAGCCGTCCGCCAACAAATCAGCAAGATCCACTCCGACGTCTATATCTCTAGCCGAGCCCGCGGCTCCCCAGCCTACATGTACGGCGTAAGTTCAACCTCCAACATCTCCCCTTTCACAATTCATTCTAACCCCACCCCAGCTCGCCCCAACCAATTTCCTCACCCACGTCAACAACGTCCCCACTCCTGATCTCAACACTTTCCTCTCCGAAGTCAAGAAAATTGCAGACAACGAGTACTTCCGCCTCAAAGTCATCACTTTTGACAACGTTCCCTGGGTCGCTACTATGAAGAAGAATGAGCACTACTTCCCGACCATTGAGTACGTCAAAGATGCGGACGAGGTGCTTGGTTGGAAGCGCGTTATTCACGAGTGTGGGGATGGTGGGGCGCGGGAGGAGGTTGTTGATGGGGTTGATGAGGGGGGTGCGGAGGAGGAGGAGGAGTAGTAGTAGTAGTAGTAGTAGTAGTAGTAGTAGTAGTAGTAGTAGTAGTAGTAGTAGTAGTAGTAGTAGTAGTAG